>JBBDHG010000178.1:0-510288 GCA_037951165.1 Lophius americanus
GGCGCCGGAGGAGACGGAGTGCCGGCGAGGGAGCGGGCGTGTCGGGAGGTGCTGGCCTGAGGGATACAGCTCAGTTCAGTGATGCAGTCGGAGGGAGAGAAAGAGCAAAGAGGGCTTTAGGAACACTTCTTTCTTTCTTTCTTTCAAAAATGAGGTTAACTTAGCTCCAATTCTTACTTTTTTTTAGAGCTTACTCTAAAAAAAAAGAAGAAGAAGAGATGAGACATAATCAACCCTCATCTTTGAAAGACACACAGACAGAACCACATGCAGTGAGCCCTCCTTAAAGCTGGTACCATGCGTGCTCTGCAGCCAGCCTCATGCACAGAATCTGAAACCAGAGCCGGCCCAAGACTTTTCAGGGCCCGGAGCCGAGTATGATTTGAGAAGGGGGGCCCCCCACCCCCACAAATACTGTTCACTGTTCAGTCAGAAGAACGCTGTAAATCTAACGCCCCAGTTATCAGTTTTATTAGTTGTAGCTGTTGCCTGGTGTGGGTTTTATCCTTACTAGAGAGTTCTGATGCACGCTTACATTCAGAAACAGAGATCAGGATAAAGATTAAACCCAATTAACGACGGGTTACTCTCCGGGTTCTGATCACCCTGGAGGGCCGCCTCAAGCGGGTGGCTGTCTTGTAGTAAAAAACCAGCACACCCGTTGATCCGGAGGTTTACACCTGATGATGTATCCTGACATTCATGACATTTAAGCCACTGAATCCGACCTGGATCAGGTGACTTAAAACTGAACCTCAAGAACTTTGGCGAGACCCTCCCTGTGACTTAAGAGGACCCCGAGTTGACTTTGGAGCTGGCTCTGGGCGCAACAGCAACAGGAGGAAACGGTAATGGTGAAAGCACACACGAAGGAGGAAGGGAGTCTGGGTAATCAAACAGCAGCTACACTGAGCAGGATAGAGAAAAAAAAAAACAGCGGGGCTCAGAACCAACCGGACCCGTCGCACACTGAGAACAAAGTCATCAGATTCATTTCTACAACACATATGGGTCTCCATCACCCTTTACATTCCTGACTGTCTCTCTGACCTGTCATGTGGGTTTTGGCGACGGATGAGGATGAAATGCTGACGAACAAAAAAGATAATCACCAGATGGAAATATGAAATATCATAATTAATAATGAGTGAAGGCGAGCGCTCTGAAGTTACCATACTGGGTGTGTGTGTGTGTGTGTGTGTCTGTCTGTCTGTCTGCGTGTCTGTCTCTCTCTCTCTCTCTGTATGTTTCAGGTGGGGATCATGTGAACCAAAATGGGCTACTTACAATCCCTGGGGTTTTGGGGCTCTCTGCGGGATTGTGGGTAAAGCTGCCACTGTGACTAGTAGAGACTGTGTGTGACTTCTTGTTACTGAGGCCCATGGCGTCCATAGACTGGCTTCTGCTGCGGATGACCCGCTACAGAGAGAAACGGGGAGATACCGTCAGTGGATCCACGTTGATACGATGTGGAAACGCAACACGCTGACTGCTTTTTTTCTTCTTTTTCTATTAAAGTCCTGACGTATCATGTGATTCATCAGACTAGAGGCTCAGACAGTTTCAAAACAAATACATATTAGATCAGGCAGGTTGATGCTTTGGTTTGGATATTTTCAATTATGTGAAATGTTTAGTGGCGATGTAAGACTCCTTCAAATAGTAAAGAGGTGTAACTTAAAAGGTGAATGGTGTTTTTTATAATTGCCCGTCCACTGTCAGTGTTTATTGGGACATCAAACAACAGTGGCCCATTATTCATTATCTACTATAAAGGGTTAAATGTGTGAATATTTTCAAACTGCATTTCTCAGACATGATTTCTCACAGCAGCCGTTAAGCTCCGCCAGAGGTGTAAAAAAAGAAGAGAATACATTTTTTGTCCCGGTTATGAGGCTAATCCCACTTTTTTGGTCATACTGACGTTTAGATGAACACAAAAGAGAAATCTGCTTATTATATTATCATTAATGCCGCCAACGCAGATTCTTCATGTAAAGCAGAAAACATTTCATGGATAATTATTGGATTTCTTTCCCCTCATAGACCCTCGGTGGGAAGAACAACAGGATGGATTTGGGGAAAGGTCAATTGCTCATGTTTGCCACTAGGGGCAGCATTATCTCCAAAAGTTTCCAGGTTATAACTTCTCAGCTGTTGGTCTGATTTAGTCCAAACATATGAATCGCAACACGGAGATCTTTCTTTCATATATCAGATTATACTTTAATAGATCATATTTATTTGTTTTTACAAAAAGCAATGTTCTGTTTCAGACATAGCTTCCTTACCGTTGGTTCAATTCAATCCAAACTGACCTCATATAAACCGCTGCTAACAGCTCTAATTTGTATTTGTCACATTTTACTGTAACTTTTTATATATTTCACTATATTTGTGGACGACAGCGTAGGGTTTGTTTGTTTCTCAGTATAGCTGATAAACACTAGTATCCTAGTTACCGACTACTGCCTGCTGTTTGCACCCTGTTATGTTTATTACGCATCAATTCAATCTTTCTTTTCAGTGATTGTTTGCTCAATTTTGAACTAATTCAACTATAGATATAAAAGAAAAAGATGAGGTCACTGGGGTTTATAATATTAAATGCCATATAGGGTTTATTCACCTTATCGTTAACAGCAGAGGACGAGACGGACAGGAGATATTAAACATGTCCTCCAATGTGACAGCTGTCGGTCTGACGACCAGAAGACGAGGACAGCTGGATGAAGATACAGAGACGTGAGGGAGAACATCTCGTCTCTCTTCTCTCACCGGTTGTGTTTTAACCAGTTTATTACATTATTTCATTACTGATGGACGAAACTCGGTTTCTTTCCTCGCTCTCGGAGTGAGACTCTCTTTCAGCCAGCGCCACTGTGTTTTCCAATGTATGAAATCTGTGACGTATCCCGGTTTCTTTGGGAGAACTTCAAGTACAAGTTTCCTCTAAGTCTTATCCCGGTGACGGATATGGGAATGTGACGCTTACAAGCACAAACGCAAAGACGGGACACTCCAGAAACCTCCAGAAACATAACCGGGATACTGCTGTGTCTGTTAACACAGTTATTCTCTGAAGAAAGAGTTAAAAGTTCCCAAAAATCAAAACTCATAATGAAAATGTGCAAATCATGACTCATCTTCTAAATGTGCTCCATTTTGAAGGTCGCGACGTCAACGTGTGACTCGCCTAATCAGCCTATAGCGAGTGTATGACTGTGTAATAACATTTCATTTACACTCCTTTGAGGAGCGGGGCATGTTTCTCCTCTGCTGTCTAGTTCATGAACACTGGGACGCTCAGAAGACAAACCACTGCTGGCTCAGGAGCAACTGGCAGCGACCAGGGTAGATTAGAATCCAAATGTCTTTGGACAGGTTCGGATTCTGCACTTCTAAAGGGTGCTGTGAAGGAATAACGTTGAGAAATGGCGCGTTAGATTAATCAGGTGACTCACTGAGGGCACAAATGTGTGTGTGTGCATGCATGTGTGTGTTTGTGTACAGAGTGCCTGTTTGTGTGAGGGACTATTTTTGAACAGTTAAAGGTCAGCGCAGGTCAACAGGCAGGAGGGAGAGGCTGAGTGACAGTTATGTAGGTGCACAGAAGGTCAATGAGAGCGTAGGCTGTGTGGATGAGGATGAGGTGGAGGAGGTGAGGTGGAGGAGCCCTCTGACGTCCTCATGTGAGAGGAGAACATGCAGGACAGGACCGTCGTTTGGGGACAAATGGAGGCATGAGAACATAGGAGAGGCAGAAGGAGAACTTTGCAGATGGACTGTTTGGAGGTGAGAGGAAGAGGAAGAGAGGCAGCATGGTGACTCAGGTATAGGAGAGCGTGGGTGGGCAACTTCCTCCTGAATTTTCACGGACAGGCGATAAAAAATGGCAGAGACAGAGTCAGCAGCACGGAAAGAAAGGAGGAGAAGAGTGCGGCAATGAGGAGACGTTCAAACCGCACCATCAGCTCCCTAATGAGGAGCCATTAAATCGTCCATCAGGCACATTCAATCACAACTCCCACCGCTGTGTTTCGGCGGCCGGGCCACGCTCCACCGCCCTAATGGTCAATGACGGCGCGCTCCCAGTCGGAGCGGAGATCTTCCCTTTCCCCACGCATCGGGACACTCGGCAGCCGAGGAGCCGCACCAGCAGGTGAAAGCGCGGCGAGTTCAGCAGCCGCAGCCAAGAGAGGAAATTAAATGCTGCAGGACTGTTCCTTTGAGATACAGCCTCGGTTTCTCGTGTGTGAATACCCAGAGTCCCGGCCAAAAGGCGGAGGGGTGGAAATAAAGCATCCTAAAACTTTCTCCAGTCTCTCTCATGCATGCGGGGTTGCAGATTAACTATGCGCCTCCACAGACGAGGGACGGTGCTTTACCTTAAAGGATTCAAAGAAGCCTCCTCCTCCCCCCCCGCCACCTCCTCCTCCGCCGTTCTCCAGCTTATCTTCGTCTCCAACCAGCCCCATCATGGACTGGCTGTTGATGTGCAGCTCCTCGTACAGCGTCTCCAGCAGGGCTGAGCGCGTGCGCTCCTGGCAACGGCGACAACAAACACAAGAACAACAAGTGCCCACTTTGAAATCTAAAATTCAAATGACTCCATCACGTTAAAAACGAAGGATGCGGGGTGATGAAATTGAAATGACAGCCGCACATCAGAATGACAGACAGCGGCGCTACGGCTCATTTGCATTCCGGTTGCTGGAGACTTCCTCCTCTCACCTCCAGCTTGGCAAACTTCTCGGCCTTGTAGCAGGCGTACTCGGCGTTGATGAGTTTGGTGAAGAGGAACTCGCGGAGCTCGAGGCCCTGAGGAAGGCAAACGCAGAGACGGGGAAGTTGATGATGTCTACTAGCGAATGGGGTGGGGGTTTAGTTTACGGATTTATGTGGCCGCTCACCTTTTTGAAGATGGCAGGGTCGGGCAGGGCCGGCCCGAAGAAGGGGACATCGTCCCGGGCCGTCACAGAAACCTGGAGAGGAGAGCAGGAAAGGAGGGTCTCTGCATCGAGGAGACTTTGAAACAACATTGGCAGACTTTGAGACGAACCAAGAGAAACTAACCTTGTAGGTGACATTGTCGGTACATGCATCCTCCACCTGCACCACCACGTACGCGTGCAGGAAGTTGGACTGGATCATGTCTGGAACAAACGGCGTGTTCTCCTCCTGGAACACGATGGCTACGATGTCGTTGCCTATGTGTCTCTTCCTCTGCAGCTGGATGGCAAAGACAAAGTTTTACATCTAAAGCACATTCTAACGGTCCATACCTCTGCCATAGTATTCAAATCTACTACTATGGTGACGTCATGACTCGCGATACTCCAGCTGGAACTGGCTCGATGCGACGGCACACTGAAAAAAATGTCTCTCGCTCTGAACTGAACTTCAGAAATCAGTGACATTTCTCACACATACGTGTTTTTCATTTCTCTAAAGTTAGATTGATGATTTGGGTGAGGCTTTAAATTCTGAGTCACTATTGGTCATAAATATCCTTAAGCTGAAGATGGAATCCATGCATCCATCCATCGGTAACCAGTCCTGTTCAGGGGTGGTGGGGGGCTGGAGCCTATGAATATATTGGGTTGGGGTACAGCAGACAAGTCACCAGTCCAGAGTGGGATTTGAACCCATACTATGCCACAGTGTTGCTCCAAAATGTTGTGTGGTTCCTCAGGTGAGTAAATACTATTACTATTTTTTTACTTAATTATTTTTGAGCACAAAACTAAATTTTATCTGAAATAAAGTAACATTTACACCTGTATATCAAATTTAAATCTAGCTTAATGTAACTTCATAGCAGACTCAGTTTGACCGAGTCTGATTCATTTATCAAAGTTGAAATGACTTTGACTGTTCCAGGTTGAAGTAAAATGTTAGTCAGCAATAATCTTTTTTCTCTTTTTTTCTCTAGTAAAACAAAGCAATTCTCTTTTTTCTGTTTAATTTCTATTTTCTTTTTTATTAATTCTCAAGAAAAGTAAGGCAATTCTCTTTTCTTTTTTTAATTTCCCTTTTCTTTTTCAATTTTTTTCTCTTAAAAAACAAAATAATTCTTTGTTTTCTTATTTTCTTTCTGTTTTTTCTCTATCAAAACAAACCAATTCTTTTTTCTTTTCTTTTAGTGGGTATTTGAATATTGCACATATACATTTTTTATCCTTTTGTTTTATTAACTTCTACTGTCATTTCATAAATGTTGTAACTGCTGTAATGCTTGGAATCCTCTGTGGGGATTAAAACAGTTTGTTCCTTTCTATTCTTTTACAGTCCATACTGAAACTAACAATAGATGCACATAGAAAGAAAAAAAACACACTGTAAAAAAGGAATTATTGATTAATTAATAAAAAAACAGTACTTCATCTGATAAAACCCTGTTAAATTAAAGATTGAAATGTTTAGTGGCGATCAAATTAAAGATTGAAAGTAAGAATGAAAAAGTAAGTATATTAAATTACCACTACTGTATCAGTATGGCTTTTATTTTTTTTGTGGTGGGGAATGTTTATTTCACTTGTTTCTTTTTTTCAAGTGTAGCATTTCTTTTGTTAAACCTCAATAAAAGACCCTTGACCGTACGAGGAAATCTTTTCTGGATAAGCCTCCGTATCTAACCACCTAATGGAAAGATCAGAAAAAAAATCTAATCTCCTGCTCCTCTCTCCGTTGCCGCAACCTTTCTGCACAACTTGAGTGTGGAGAGGTGGATCATGGGAATTGGATTACCTTTAGATTCATCCTGCTGACACGACACACAGACAGAGAAACAAAAGGAACAGATTACCTAACCTCCTCCACCTTTGCCTGCCTGATAGAAATTAGAGCAGCAACCTCCAGGTCCTCCGGGGTTTGAGTTACCTGCAGCCCTGCACAGTTTGAAAATTGTATCCTAACTGCGCACTATGTGGCGCTAGAGACGCCTTAGCATTATTCAACACAATGACGTGACGACAAAACCATGGAAACGTCATGTAAATTGAATAAAAGGCTTACTTCCTGTTGCAGCGCATACAGCAGTTTAAACAACTTCCTGTTTAATGGTAAATGATCAAAATTTGCAATTCCTCCATGGCCATCCCTAGTTATTTTGGGTAAGTGTTTTTTTTTCTCACAGTGTGAAACCAAAAGTAGGGGATGGATACAGCCAAAAGCCTGACTTCCTGTCAGCTTTTAATCTTTATTTTAACAGGTAAAATCCTCTGAGAATAAAAAACTCTTGTCTCAGAGGGACCTGGCAAAGAAACCAGCATAGACTTTGTTTAGAATGAAATAAAACTAGTAGAATACATGCACATATACGTACATACATATGCGCACTAAACATGAGAGAATATAAAGAATCACGGACTAAAACACAACCAGAATTATTTCAGTGTAATTTCAGAAAAAAGAGCAATGTTTTATAATCCTGATGCTTCCAGTTCCTCCTGTAGATTATTCCAGGAAGAAGAAGCAGCAATTTTACAAGCTTTTTCTTTCTTCTTTTTTTAAACAGGAAGTAAAAAAAAGTTAACAGGAAGTAGCCCAAAGAGAGATTTCTAAGCAAACACTAAGAAATGCGAGAGTTTGACGCGGAGGTCAATGGAGTCCAGGTATCCACCCCCAGTAAAAAAAACGTGAAGCACAAAGGCAAACAAAAGGTAAACGGAGTCCAGCTTCTTTAGGTTTGGCTCAGATACATTCGTAAACAACAAATCACCAAAGTGCAGTAAAGACAAAAAAAGTTGTATTCAGATGTGGGGAAAAGATTTACTCCAGAAAAGACAAAACCTAATTTACCTTCTGTTCATCTGTTTTATTTTGTAGTTCGATTCTTGTTAGTTTAAGGTCGTGTTTCCTGTTTTATTTTGAAGGATTGGTTCTACGTTCATTTCCTTTTCTGACGCAGTGTTTTTTCTTCCAGAATTCTTTCTTTTGGTTTCCATCGTGTTAATTTAGTGCTTTTCACGCGTTTGGACTTTCTACTGTTTTGCTTTTGTTCTTTTTTGATGAAGACAATTTTTTTGCCTCCCAGTTAAATATCTAGTTTACCAATGGAGATCCGAGCTTTTGAATTAAACTTTATTTTTGTTCACGTAACCATTTGGACTTGTGTTTACATTTGGGTGCGACTGAATCGTTAACAGTTCAAAAATACAAAAGACCCAAATGCAAACACAAGTCAAAAAGGTTATGCTTTTTAAAAATAACGTTTGATTAAGAGGCTCAGATCTACAAAGGGTAAACTAGATATTTGACTCGTACTTATAAATTGTCATAATCAAAAAAGAACAAAAGCTAAACCGAGAATCCAACCTCCTGAAAAGCAATAAAGGAAATGAATAGGATGGAAACCCAAACTTGCGACGCAGGTTAAACAGACGGGCAGAGAAGTACACTGACTAAAATACATAAGAGAAACGAGACAAATGGACGACAGGTGAGGCTGGGGACAGGTGACAACATTCAACAATCTGGTGCTCTCTCTTATTCCACTCAGGGGCCAGGGCCGAACTTCATACAATATTTCCCACGTGATCAAAATATGTCATGTGATCAAAAGCGTTTTGAGTCGTCCTGCTTAAACACACACACACACACACACACACACACACACACACACACACACACACACACACACACACACACACACACACACACACACACACACACACACACACAAAGAAATGGCTTCCTCCAACTCTCATTATGAGAAGTAATAGACAGCTAAAAGAGGTAATAAACAGGTAATAAACAAGTCCTAAACAGAAGAATGACAAACAGGCCTGTCACAGAACCACTTCCCTGACTGAAAGGACCGACTGGGATCCAACTTCTCCTTTCATAACTTAACATAACACTCACTTATCTCTCATGTATTTGATCCCTCTTGACGCTTTGCAGGAAGTGAATAAGATGCCATTTTCAGAAAACAGATTGACTCCACTCAGACGCTAGGATGAAGTCAGAATGAATTGGGCCCTGGATGCAAGTGGCGGCACCGCAAGGTCGAACAAAGACTGTTTATGATGCTGCGGATGGCCGTCAATGACCCAAATAATTGCCACCGAGTGGCCAAGTCATCCTTGATGCCAAAACGCTTGAAGTTGCCAAAAGGACATTTGTGCAGTTGAAGGACGGAAAGCTGTGTTCAAGAATTACATTTTTATCAAAGCAGTACCTTTAAAAAACACCGATGCTGCCAAGCGTCAGGGACACCTTCCTCCTCCGCTGGAATACGAATCTGTGGTCCCACTTGCTCTCACACATGATATGACATTTTCCCATTTCGATGGAAATGTATCTTCAAAACCAGTGGAACGTGGGTTAATGCCAGCGAGTCGGCCTGGAATCAATTCCCAAACTCTAACAGTCAAAATAATAATATTGGAATCAGAATGGCAAAAAAAAACATCCTCTTCATTCATTCTTCAGCCCTCCCAAATGAAAACTGATGATTCAATGTGAGCGACTGTGACCCAAATATGTTCACAGCATTTACAAATCTGTGAGGAAGTTTTGGACCCCTTCCCGACTTCTTGTATTTTTGAGTGTATCTCTCTAAACTGTGACCCATCTAAACACAAAATAAACATTTTAAAGGAATCCTTTATTTGATGATGCTATTAAATACCTAAATCACCAGTGTGAAAAAAGTATTCACCCCCCTGAACTTGATACCCATCGTAGAGAAGTTTCTGACGCCGTGCCTGTGGACGGCCCAGTACCGCAGCTGGACAGCGCCTGTGAGGTCACGGGTTTTCTCGTCTGGTGCAGACGGCTTTGAAGATCACAGGGATTTAAAAAAAAACATCCCTCCAGGTGATTTACGAGCAGTCAGTCATCAGACAGGCACAGAAAATCTTATCCGACCCAACTCACCTTCTCCACCCAGAGTTCCATTTCTTACCTTCCCGCAGGAGATTCAGGCTCCCCACCTGCAGACTGATCCCATGTAAACATTCATTCCTGACCGGATCCATCCAGCTCCTTAACAGAACCTTCTAGTCAGGTAAGATGTTCAATATGTCTATCTGTGCAATACACTACTAACTGTTCAATACACTACTAACTGTGTAATACACTACTAACTGTTCAATACACTACTAACTGTTCAATACACTACTAACTGTTCAATACAATACTAACTGTTCAATACAATACTACCTGTGTAATACACTACTAACTTTTCAATACACTACTAACTGTTCAATACAATACTAACTGTTCAATACAATACTACCTGTGTAATACACTACTAACTTTTCAATACACTACTAACTGTTCAATACAATACTAACTGTGTAATACACTACTAACTTTTCAATACATTACTAACTGTTCAATACAATACTAACTGTTCAATACAATACTACCTGTGTAATACACTACTAACTTTTCAATACACTACTAACTGTTCAATACACTACTAACTGTTCAATACAATACTAACTGTTCAATACAATACTACCTGTGTAATACACTACTAACTTTTCAATACACTACTAACTGTTCAATACACTACTAACTGTTCAATACACTACTAACTGTTCAATACGATACTAACTGTTCAATACAATACTACCTGTGTAATACACTACTAACTTTTCAATACACTACTAACTGTTCAATACACTACTAACTGTTCAATACACTACTAACTGTTCAATACAATACTAACTGTTCAATACAATACTACCTGTGTAATACACTACTAACTTTTCAATACACTAGTAACTGTTCAATACACTACTAACTGTGTAATACACTACTAACTGTTCAATACACTACTAACTGTGTAATACACTACTAACTGTGTAATACAATACTAACTGTGTAATACACTACTAACTGTGTAATACAATACTAACTGTTCAATACACTACTAACTGTGTAATACACTACTAACTGTGTAATACACTACTAACTGTGTAATACAATACTAACTGTGTAATACACTACTAACTGTGTAATACACTACTAAGTGTGTAATAAACTACTAACTGTTCAATACACTACTAACTGTGTAATACACTACTAACTGTGTAATACACTACTAACTGTTCAATACACTACTAACTGTTCAATACACTACTAACTGTTCAATACACTACTAACTGTTCAATACACTACTAACTGTTTAATACACTACTTACTGCGTAATACAATACTAACTCTGCAATATTTAACTTATCACCTGAAGTGCTTACGCTGCAGATGTGTGTGTGTGTGTTTGTACATTTATAGATATACTGTATGTGTGTTTATAGGTGTGTGTGTATACATTTGTATATGTGTGTACACATATTCTGTTATATTGGTTTCAGTGAAATAGTTTTGTTTCTTCTGCCTTGAACTTTTTGTGAGATTCTACCTGGATGGAGTCAACATCAAATCCAGAAAATAAAGTAAATCTTATCTTATCTCTTCTTATGACTGTGGTGGAATCGTGGCCCACCGTTCTCTGTGCAGACACACTGGAGGGTCTCTAAGCATGGACCGGTCTTTTCAGGTCCCACCGTAGCATCTAGATGAGCCTCAGGCCTGGACTTAGACTAGAACAATCCAAAACATGATTCTTTTAGATCCACTCAGAGGTGGATTGTCTCGTTGAATGGCCGAATGTTGCTTTACTTTTTGGTGCTGCGTTTGGTTTCTGCCAGACGTAACAGGACCTCTGTCTTCTATCTAGTTCCACCTTCTACTCATCAGTCCATAGAATGTTCTCCCTTAATCTCTGAGGATCATCAAGGAGTGCTGTGGCAAAAATCAGATGAACCTCAAAGTTTCATGGATGCCCTTTCTGCCCAGCATCTTTCAACTAGTGGAGCCACAAACTCTGACCTTCACTGAGGGGAGAGAGGTCTGCAGAGCCTTCACCTTGCTCCTGGACGGTTTTTGGAAGTTTGACAGCTTTCAGAAGATTCCCGGTTGTTCCAAGTCTTTGTAGATCGTGTGTCTTGTCTGTGGAATCTGTGGAGTCCCAGAGGCTTGGGAACAGCTTTGGAAGGTGTACAAAAATCTTCTTCTTCATCGCTTCTTGCATTCCGGTTGATTTTAACATAGTGTTACTGGTGAAAACTACAAGCCAACTTCCTGCTTGCGAAGATGCTCTATTGAGGTGATGATGTGATGACAGTTCTGGTAGTTATCAGGTCTTGGGTAGTTCTAGTCCAGCTTAAACCAGCTTTTAATGCAGCTTAGTATTTAACCACAAATTTGTCAGGATACTTTTCTTTTTTGAATATTTTTCAATGCTGGTGATTTATGTCGTGGATAAAGTTTCTGCCTTATTAAATATGATTGTTATTAAAAACGTAGGTATTTCAATTTTTACTCAGGCTGTCTTTGTCTTATGCCCAATTTCGCTTTCCAATTTATCGTGAGATACAAACAAACGTAGGATATCAGGAGTGGCTCAAGTACTTTTTCACAGCACTGCAAGTGTAATCAGGATTCTGAAAACAGGGAGGTGATAACACCGCAACAGCTTGTGTTGATTACTCTTCATCTGTCATCACGATCCTCAACACGCTGGAGTGGAGACTTCTAACGAGGTCACGTCAGCTGCAATGTAGGAGCTGCGCTGATAGTCCACTCCGCAATAAAGTGTCTCAAGAGCTGAAGCGAGTGTGTGCTCGGTAGATTCTGTACACTCTGGGAACAGACCAATTACTTTACAGCCTCTGTCAGAACAATCAACCATCTGTTTTCGGGCCCTGGCAGTTTTTTTTTTTTTTTTCTCCAGAATTTCAATCTAAGTCATAACAGAAACAAATATCGATGAAATGGAAAATGTCTGAGATGGTTTTGAAATGGAAAGAGTTGTCAAACACAACCCCAGGAAACAGAATTTGCTCATGCTTCTTTAAATAGAAAATGAAACAGCGTCAAAAAAAATCATGAGGGATTTTTGGCGATATGCGGTTATGTCGAATCGGAAGCCGGCAACACACTTCAAGCGAGAGGGAATACGAGCGACGAATGACGGGGAAAGTTGAGTGATCAAAAGAAAAGACCCGCTTGGAACATTTGAGTGGGGAAGAGGTCGACTGGTATCATGAGTGGGGCAAGCAGGCGAGGACAGGTGTCTTTGCTTCAGACAGGTACCAGGTGATTTGGGTTCAGGCTGCCAGCTGCTCTCAACCTACAATCTGCACCGCTATAAAACACCAGCCTTCAACTGACAAATCCAGGACATGAGATCCAGTCTGATACCGGGCTCCCATATGTTTGATACCGGGCTGCCACATGATTTATTCTTCCCTTCTTCTACCAGTATTCCTGGTGGAAGAAGTTAAGACACAATATCCCGAGATATAAGGACTTGTTTTTAAGCCGCGATTCAGTTTTTCAGTAGGCGTTCACGTTCTTCCTCACTTTAAGATCTATGGGAGGAAAATCTTTGAAAATGATCCAATAAATAGTTTTTGAGTTATTACATTTACAAAAATGATTTGCAGGGCAAACGCAATGACGATTCCATAACAACCCCGATTTTTTCGGGCGTTATAATTAGGTTTCAGAGCCAAATAAGCGGATTTAGGGAAAACTGAAGTCCCAACATGACACCTGAACATGTTCCACTCACGTTGGGTAACATTCATTCACATATGCGCGCATGAATTCTCCCGCCTGAAACGACGCCGTGTTATTTTCTCTCGCACCTTGCCTCCTTTTTCTTAAGGTCCCTCATGAATCATCCCGTGTGGGTGTTGCTCATGTCCTGTTCTTCATCACGCACTGCCAACAGGAGCAGGGTTACTGCGATAACTAAGGTCACAACACCCAAAGAAGCAGCGATAAGCAGCTGAGGAATAATGCCCCCTGTTTCAATGGGGCAACAAAAGAGTCCACCCACAAACTTACGTCAATGCAGGGGAACACAGGAACGCTAGCTGAATCTGAAAACATTCTCATTCTTCTGAAAAAATGTATTTTATGAGCTGAATGCGGGAAAAAAAAGATATTTATCTTTGACATCAGTGAAAATAAGGACGCTGCATGTAAACAAATGTTGACTGCTGGGAAAAGGCTCATTATTATTATTATCTTCATACGTCTGTTGGTACCCGGAGACTTTACTTTGTACGTGATTAGTTTACTGAAGCTAGAATGTTTAGTTTAATAGCATTTCTCTGGACAAAAAGCACAAACTTCGAGACTCGTCTTAAAATTCACAGTTTCATGCCTTAATTTCAAAACGAACTACTTATATTTGTTAATGTACGCTTTCATGAATGTTTCATGTCGGGGAATACAATGATTTATTATAGTAGTAAGGGTGCTGGCCGTAAATTAAGAATTAATTAAAAACTAACTTCCTATTTTTACTCTTCGAATAAGTTAAAAAAATTTAACAATTAGTGTGAATTCAGAGGCGCTGACAAACGTCTTACAGCCAAAGTAGCTTCTCAAGCTCCCTGTCCAGTATTTGTACAAAGTTAACACTCTGGGGTTCACCCCGAGGTCGCGCTTGCATGAACCCAGAGCTATGAAAGACACATTTTAGGAAGGTTGCTTGAAGCGGACCCATGAGGGTCCTTTGGGCCCCTCAGACAGATTCCTTCCTCTGCCCAAATATTTAGGATGCAAATTATGAGGCTTTTTCTTTGTTCGGTAAAAAAGGGACATTTGGGGCCTTTAAGTGAATTTTGGACCTCCACTTAACAAAAAGTATTATTGGTGCCACCCACCAGCCACCGGCCTAATGACTAGTTGAAAATGGGAAACTTCTCCATCCATCCCCTTATCCGGATCAGGGCACAGGGCTGGAGCCTATCCCAGCTGACACTGGGCTAAAAGCAGTGTACACCCAGGATAAGTTGTGTTTACAAAGACCTAAAGTATAGAGCACAGACCGTAACCCGAAACCGAAACCATTTGCAGTATCTTCTTCTTCTTCTTTCGGCTGCTACACCAACCAACTGCATGTCCCCTCACACCACATCCAGAAACCCCCTCTTTGGTCTTCTCTTTTTTTTTCTGACAGCTCCATCTCGAGTATTCTTCTATCAATAGATCCACTATCCTTCCTCTTCACATGTCCATTTCTCATCTCTCCAGCAGCACCTACCGCCACCTCTCCAGGTTTTCTCTGACTACAGATCAGACTACATCCTTGTCCACGGAGGCTCCTGCCTGACCTCATCTGTCAGCCCGTCCATCAACACAGCAAAAAAGAAGGGGCTCAGAGCCGATCACTGGTGCAGTCCCACCTCCAAAATAAACCCATCCATCACTCCTACACACACCTCACCGCTGTCGTACTGCTGTCACACCATACAAGCCGATTACAGTATAAAACAGGCAGTAGCTTCAAATCTACTGTGCAGGCAGGACAAGGGAAAATGTCAAAGTGCCCCTTTAAACACTCATGAGAGCAGATTTAGATTTGAATGATTTGACATACTTCATAAAAATGATCCCAAACTGACTTTGACTTTTAAAGTCCCGGCCCATTAGCTGCACAGCTGCCGCTGCTTCAGCGGTCTGACAGGTCAGCAGAGGCCGTCTCAAATCAATTAGTGAAACGAGCAGCCTGGTTCTTAATAATTGGAATGTAATTTTACCTGCTGCGAGTCTCCTTCTGTGTAAGGCAGCTTGGTGGACACATGGAACATAATCTCTTTATTATGGAAACTTGTGTAGACAGATTCTGTCCCCGTCTGCCCGTGAGTCACATCCAGCCCGCCCCGAAACCTGGAGAAGAAAAGGACAAGAAGAGACAGGAATCTTAAGGATACGGGTTTAAAAAAAAAATAGAAAAATGACAAAAAGAAATAGAAAGAAGAGACGAACGCGAAATATTGGCCAGGAGAGAGAAGCGAGCAGCTGAGGGGAAGACAGAGGAGGGAGAAACAAAGCGCTGTTTGGAGTGGAACATAAGAGTGTGCTCTCAGAGCATCAGGTCAAGCCACACTCATCCATCATTGAGGCAATACCGAGGGTCCTTCTTCTGCCCACTCCATCACCGCGTCAGCAAATATCCCAACAATCTCACGCACATATTTCAGGGATTCATTTAAAGCAAACCCTGATCAAGATGATTGATTGGCCGGCTTCTGGCGGACATGAGCCTTGGAGTTGTACCAAAAATTAAGGATACACTGATCATCCATAACATAATAACCGGTCAGATTGCCATTGGTTATCCGCACCAGAAAAGGTCAGTTGATGGGATATATCAGGCGGCAAGTGAGCAATTCTTCTACCATGACAAGTCTGCTCAGTGTCCCCAGAGTCAGAACCAAACATTGAAGAAGCAGCTGCTCAGTTTTTATGCACCAAAATATTCGGAACAAGCTCCCAGAATAGGGAGGACCGCTCAAACTCTCAGATATTTTAAATCAAAGCGTCTTTTTTTACTGCTGCCTTTTATTCAATCTTTACATTTTTTAAGTATATTTACTTCTTTCTTTCCTATACACTCCTGTTTAAGAAAACACTGAATATGGCCTTCAACAGTTGATTTCATCTATTGTTATGATTTATTAGCTTGTTTTTAATTGTCCAATCTTTCTTAATGCTTTTGTAACTGTTTCAATTACGTTTTAATGCTCTTTTGCACTTTGTCGCAATATTCTTGATTGTTTGAGTAAAACACGTTGACTTGCCCTGATGCTGAAATGTGCTATAGAAATAAAGATGGCTTGCCTTGAATACAAAGTGCATCACAGACCTTTTTTGGTGCTAAAGGTAGGCCACTAATTGGTTCAATCCGAGAATCAGATGCTCCTGATGAGGAGGCGGGGCTTCCATGGAGGCTACTATGGTGGGAATTGTTAGTGTGAATGGGTGAAAGCTGCCATTTTTCTTAAAAAACGGTTAATAAGAGTAGAAAATTGCTATGCAATTACAGTCCATTTAGCCGGCAGCTGGTTTCAATGTTATGATTGAACCATTAAATCTCATGATGGAAAAAAAGACAATTAAAGTGAAAAAGTGTCCGAACCCTTTAAAGTCATGGAGTTCAATCTTGTGGCCCAGAAACTCCAGGAACTCAACGAAGGCAGGGCTTTCGTCCATGTTCCCGAACAGCTCCTCCTCAGAGGTCTGCACACGGGAGGGGGCAAAAGCACATTTTCAGGAGGAGTGACACATGACTTTCAAAGCAAAGAATGGCAGCGGGGTCCTTGAAGCACACTCACCTGTCCAAGCTTTTGATAAATAACTCCAAACTTGAAGTTGTTGCTGATCACATGCTCGTCGAAGGTGACAATGAGCCTTGAGGCCTGAGGAAGAGACAATAACACGTTTGCAGTCAGGTTCCTGCGGCGGTGTGGCGTCGGTGGATATCAGGTAGCAAGATATTGATTATAAGATTTGGTAAAAAACCACAACGAGGATTACCTTTGGGTAGAGGACAGGATAAAACCTATCCACGTTTACTTCTTCGCAAACAAGCTGTAAGAGAGAAAGCACATTCAGCCTCTCTCATTTCACGCAATAAAGTTTCTGGGATTTTGATTTTAATGTGCGTTACCTTGGCCATCTGAACCACATTGGGGAACTCAGTAAGGCAGGATATAGGAATCACATCTTGGTGGGTTTTTATCTTTGTGCTGAAAGTTTGAAAAGACAAAGTGATCACTATTTGGGTTTCTAATCCGAAGCAATCCTTCTCCTCAAACGACTCCTTTCCCTGAAGCTTAGCATTCATGCGACTAAATTGGAGGTTCAAAGGAGATGATTCTAATTCTGTGTGAGGCTGGCAGCAGAACGGTCTTTACACTCCATTCGTTTGAGCCAAGATTGTCTGCTAAAGGATTGATTGAGTATCACTACTTTTTTAGGGGGTTATAAAGGTGTCATTACTGTGACTTTGTCCACTTAATACCTGCCATTCATTATCCGTGACCGCTAATCCTTCTCAGGGTCGATGCCCTTAATGCCAGACAAATGACTTAAACCTCCTGATGGAATTGGCCAATAGTCATCCCTGTACTCACAGCAGTAACGGAATGGATTGATCTATGCAACATCATTCCAAACCCTTTAAAGTTAAATCCAAAGCCAATGGACTCGTTTGGACAGTAAGAAGTGTCCCTAACGACTTCTGATGACCCGCCTTAGTGATGAGTCGCCAACTGTGACCTCACTTGTGACCCAACGAGTCTCTATGTATCAAACACTCCTTACCAGTCAGTTAGAACTGAAGAATGCTCTAGGATGACAGATGAACTGTCCTCCACATTAAACTAGGCCCACCCTCTCAGCCTCAGCCCCTCAATCCCTTCTGTTGTACAAGTAATCTCCCTGATTGAACTCCTCAAATTAAATGTGACTCATTAATAATCTCAAACGGTCCGTATTGACTCAACCTAACTGTTTCTAGGAAGTCAGCAGTTTGCTCTAAGATCAGATCCATTTGTGACTCAGTAATGAAGATAAATACAGTTAACTAGTTTTTTGGTTGGGAAGTTACGGATGAGTAACTGTTTTGCACAAAAAAGCTCATTTTAATGAGTAAAATCTGGATTATTACAGTGAAATAAAAAGATACTTGTCCTTGTGTAAATTCATATGAGCCAATTTGGACATATTGGGACATTTGGATGGGAAGTAATGGTAAAAAATAAAATAAAAATGACAGTAAAATACGACAAACATAAGTTAGTTCTCCTCGAGGTGGTTCATATGATGTAAACTTGGACTAAATCGAACCATTGTTTCATAAAAACTCTCCCCCAAGGGAGCAAAATATGACCTATTATAGAAAATATTATTTTTAAAAGATAGTTCTCCTCAAGTGGATTAATATGTACTAATTTTGGACATTTGAGAAATTACGAACTGAAAGATTTTGGAGATAAAACTACTTCTAGTGGAAGAAATATGCAACTAACCTCTCGAAAAATCAACACATTGCTTCTTCGCGCCAAGATCTATGGAGATTTCTGAATTATTGCGCTAACACAAAAAAGATTTGGGTGGGACATTTCCATAATATCTCCGACTTTTCGGAGATATGTCAAGAAGTCCAGTTGCTTCAGATTACACCTTCAAAGATTACCAGAACCTTGATGAATGAGAATCTGCAAAAACTTCACATCAAACCTCTTCATCCTTGATGTCAAGCATCATGGTAAAAAATAAATAGTCACAATTGTCCATAATGCAACTCAACATTTAGATGAAAGCTATTCAAGCCCCCAAAACAGCGATGATTGATGGTCAAGCCCCTCCTCCTGAGCCGCAACTCTAAGTTTAGTAGCTAAAGACATGAAATAAGTGCATCCTGTAAGAATCCGGAGGGTAATGTGATTTCATTTAGCCATTCTCTGTGTGTGTCAGCTTCAACCTTTAGCATTAAACTTTCATTAACTTACAGAAGTAAACACGTTTTTCTTCCTAGGCTGACGGGAACATTCTTATAAGATGACATCTTCAGCGTTACAGGTTTGAAAAAAATAAATTTTTCATCTTTGAAGTCAATTATATGATTCTATTTCCTTCCTGTGTCGAAGCTGGATCCCGATCAATCTCTCAATCAAACTTTATTAACATAGCACCTTTCAAACTGTTGCTATTCAAGGCACTTTACCCGGAGAAAATAGAGAATAATAGACAAGGGCTCCATGATTTCTTCGTTTCGGGGATATAAATAGTTACGAATATCATATTCCATTATCAACCCCCTGAATTTTACACACTGCACCTTTAACCTTAGCTGAAGCCACTGGTTAGCGAATTAGCCAGTAGGTGCCGAACTCAAGGTGAGAGGCATCATCTCGTCTTACTGAAATAAGGGACTTTTAAAAACATTTATTTGAACTCTTAACTCTTCTTAAAACATGCTGTGGGTTGACTGTGGGTGGTGCACATGCAGCAGAAAACAGCCGGGTGTGTAAAGTACCGTGGGCTGAATAATCTCACATCATAATCGTGAATTCCGGAGCCTCATTAAGCGAAGAGAGGATGCTGCAATTGAATGTGGAGTGGAGTCTCTCTGCAGCTAAAATGATTCCACAGGTTAGCCGGTGGGCCGGGTTCTGCCTCTCTCCCCTTTTGTCTGTCTTCTAGAGGAGGTCGGTGATTTGGCACAAGTGTGGGTGGGAGTGGGTGGGAGGCGATACTCCGGTACAACAGAGACGAATAGTGCGCTGATTGCCGAGTGTTTGGTGGCACAGTTTTCTGAGTCAACATTTATACAGAGAAATTCACCGTGTTTTTCCGTAGCGCACAAAATCAATTTATTTATAACCGACTCCTCGATAAACAGTGACTCACACTAATCTCTGTGGCTCGCTGGTATGTTTGTCTTTCAGGTAGTACTAAAGACACAAACCCGGAGCATTTTTTCAATGTGTAATTTTAGTTCACGCTCATAAATAATGTATACATTTTCAGCCGGTGATCACATTAATTATTCCAAATATACTAATGAACCTAAAAAAATATGTGAAAAGGTTCATTTTTCCTTTCTCAAACCATTGATTCTAAACAAAAGAAGATCGGAAGTCAGATAAGTGACAATCAACAAGTAAGTCTACACTGTCGTCTCTAAGAGTATATATCCGAAAAGCCACCAGTCCCCTGCGTAGTACAAGCAATCCCCTTGATTGAACTCCTCAAATGAAATGTGACTCATTAATAATCTCAAACAGTCCATATTGACTCAACCTAACTATTTCTATGAAGTCAGCAGTCTCCTCTAGGATCAGATCCCACAGTGACTCAATCATGAAGATAAATGCAGTTAACTAGTTTTTTATTTAGCTCAGTAATAAAACAAGAAGGATTTCCTTGTATCCATTCATGTGAGCTAAATTTAGACACGACTGGACTCATTGTTGGGAACGTAAGAAAGAGAACCTCTGTATTCCACAAAAAGATTCTGCTAATGAGTAAAATTTGATCTATCATATGAGCCAATTTGGATAATAAGACAAATAGTTGGGAAGAAATGGCAAAAAAAACTGTTTGGGGAAAAAAAACCTTCTTGACTGAAATATGAGCAATTATAGTAAAATATGACAAATAAGAGTTAGAACTCCGTGAAGCGGTTCATACGATGTAAATATGGAATAAATCGTTATGGAGTAATGTGAGAAGATTTTCTTTTTGTGTGTGAAATGATCTGTATCTAGTGAGTTATGCATACATGGCAGATTTCCTGGAGTCGACTCATATGCACCGGATTTGGACTAAATCTGACCAATGGTTGAAAAAATGATGGCTCAGAAACTTTTGAAGATAAAGTTCCCCTTAGTATCGGAAAAATGCCACTAACCTTTCCCAAAATCAATCCAGTTCTTCCTCGCACTAAGGTATATGGGGTGTAAAATTTGAAACTGATCCATGAAATAGTTTTAAAGTCGTCCTGTTAGCACGAAGGAGCTCCTTCATCAAACACGTCATCTAACAATTGGGGATACTATGACAAGAAAAGCAAATATATTCCACATGTGTCACTGCAGCAGACGTGTGAAATCATATTTAACTGAAGATCCATGCTCCATGGCCCTGACAGCAGAGACTAGCCACGAAGCCTTCACTATTGTCAGCAACTGAGTTGGAAAGCACATTATAAAACTCATCACTAAGGCAACCTGTGAAAAATTAGATGCTCCCCTTCCTTTGTGTATATTTTTTGCTTGACTTCACATTATTCTCTCTATCCTTGGCCAGCCATGCGTGAGAATACAGAATGGTTGTGTTAGGGAGCGCAGACGCCAAAACCACTGCGTTACACAGCTGTTGAATCAGGTTGCAGGTTCAATACGAGAACAAAGGGCCATGGAGAGATAAACACAGGAATAGGAAAAAAAACCAGGAAACGGATTAAAGGCGGAGACCGATGACAGGAGGGCTGTGATTAATGTAGTGAAAAAAAAACAAACGGGAGGGAGAAGAGGTCAAATGTTATTGTACCGAAGCATCAGGCGCAGATGCTCTTGATCACCAATGACATCGTACTTCACGGAGAAGACCAGGTGGCCCAGGGCAGCGTCCATGGTGTAGTAATTAAAGTGTTCCTGGGGGCAGATTAGCAGAGGAAACTTAAATGCAAGACGGAGTAACTAAAAATGGCAACTCAATCATTAAGGTGCTGTTGTACATTAGAGACGGACATGGGGTCGACAAGACAAATAACTTTGTGAACAGAAGACTTTTGATGAAGGAAGGTAGTTGAACTGCCCGCAGGGGAAGGGCATGCGGCAAGGTAACTTTCGCAAATCTAACTTTGAACATGCCGCTTCGGCGTGGAACAGCTCCACAAGTAGGCGATTTGAATAAAACATTTTAACATGACAACATATGGCAAATGGTGTTTGCGTAAAACTTGTATAGTCAACACCAACTTTGTCCCCTTACTCTTTTGCATATACGTCTCTTGACCCACATTTTCTAATAAAAGATAGAGACTCAAAATGTGCTTGACCAATCCAAGTCCTGCAGGACAATAAAGGGTTAAGTAATCACACATCCCCTATGTGTGATTACTAACACAAGTAAATGTGTTAGTAAATGTCTTGAATTTAGTAAATGTCTTGAATTTCAAACTGAGCTTCAATTAGTCCCAGCCTAACAAGCATAAATAAAAACAAATGGCTGTTGAACATTTCCATGCTGTTCCCCACAGACGGGGCACTGCTGTGTCGACAGCCAACAAGAATGATCTCAACTGGAGTTTTTAAAGCTGTTCACAATAACGATCAGAACGGACTTAGTGGACAGAATTAAGTTGTTGTCATTAAATATTTGTCCTTCAGTTGATAACATTGCCAGAGCGGTAACACAGTCATCCAACTGGAAACTGTAAGGGGGAACTTCAGGGGACAATCAGACTTCGCATGGGAACAGTGCCACTGGATCCATGTGTGACATTCCCACTCCGAGTGAACAAACCTCAGCAGCAGTTCAAGGTTCCGTTACTCATCTCAGCAACTCCTGTACTTCACTGATTCCCTCACGTTCTGTGTCTAAGGATGGGAAGTTATGTCCAAAAAACTGTGGGGTTTGTTTCGTTAAAAGCTCCCCCTAGTGAATAAAATATAATAATAATAATAATAATACATTTAATTTATAATGCACTTTACATTTGGATCAAATCTCAAAGTGCTACAAGGCAAAAGCAGATAAAAGCATCAATAAAAAATAAATAAATAAATAAATAATAATAATAACTATACAAAAACGTGACCAAAAGCATTAATGTCAATTACAGTTATAGGTTCTGCTAAAAAGGAAAGTTTTAAGTCCTTTTTTAAATGTGTCAGTCGTCTGTGGAGCCCTCAGATGGTCAGGGAGGGCATTCCACAGACGAGGGGCAGCAGAACAGAAGGCCCGATCTCCCATGGTGCTGAGCTTAGTCCGGGGAAGGAGGAGGCGGTATGACTGGGTAGAACGGAGGGATCGTGTCGAGGTCAATGGGGTGAGTAGTTCTTTCAGGTAGGGGGGTGCGTTACCATGGATGCACTGGTGAGTGAGGAGAGAGATCTTATAATCAATCCTGGTGGAGATGGGAAGCCAATGAAGGGAATGAAGAATAGGGGTGATGTGTTCGTGTTTACGAACTCTCATCAGGATCCTTGCAGCACTGTTTTGGACATACTGAAGTCTTTGAAGACTTTTATCAGGGATCCCGATGAGAAGTGAGTTACAGTAATCCAGTCGGGAGGAAACGAATGCGTGAACCAGCTTTTCAGCATCACTCAAGGTTAGTGACGAACGGAGTTTGGAAATATTCCGGAGATGGTGAAAGGAGATCTTGCAGATGTGTTTGATGTGGGATTCAAAAGTGAGTTGAGGGTCGAATCTCACGCCAAGGTTGGTGACTGATGAAGAGAGGGGAATGTCGTGACCAGAGAAGGTAATACTGGTTATGGAGGAAGACTGGGTCTGATGAGGGGTGCCAATTAAAATAGCTTCGGTTTTGGAGCTGTTCAACTGGAGAAAGTTGTTTTTCATCCACACCTTTATCTCCTCCAGACAAGTGCGGAGAGTTGACAGGGGAGATGATGAAGATGAGGATGGAGAGGCTGAGGAGGAACATGTGTCAGTTTTTATGTAGATTTGCGTGTCATCAGCGTAACAATGGAATGAGAGTCCATATCGACTGATGACACGGCCAAGGGGGAGCATGTATAGTATGAAGAGAATGGGGCCAAGGACTGATCCCTGGGGGACTCCACAGGTGACGGTGTGTGTCCGGGACTTTGAACTTCCAAGGGAAACGTATTCTGTTCTGTCAGTGAGGTAGGATTTAAACCAGTTTAGGGCGGTGGCAGTGAGTCCAGTGGTGTGATGTAGGCGGTGTAGGAGTATTCCAGGGTCAACTGTGTCGAAGGCAGCAGATAAATCAAGGAGAATCAGGAGGGAAGGTGAACCAGCATCTGCTGCCATCCGTAAGTCATTTGTGCCTCTAAGCAGAGCTGTTTCTGTGCTGTGGGCGGAGCGGAAACCAGACTGAAAGGTTTCAAAGAGGTTGTTGTATTTGAGGTGGTCCTGGAGGTGGGCAGCAACTACTTTTTCCAGAACTTTGGAGAGGAATGGGAGTTTGGAAATGGGCCTGTAATTAGCAAAAAGTTCTGGATCGAGAGTAGGTTTTTTGAGGAGTGGTCTGATTATGGCGGCTTTTAGGGCAGATGGAACAAAGCCGGCCTGGAGGGATTGATTTATAACATCGGTGATCAGGGGACTGATGGAAGAGATGTTAGTTTTCACCAGGGCTGTAGGAAAGGGGTCGAGGGCGCAGGTGGAGGATTTCATTGTCCTGATGATAACCTCAACCTCCTGCTGTGAGATTTCTGGGAAACATCTTAGAGGCTGGGAGACCTCAAACTGAAAGTAAGCAGACTGGATAGGTAAAGAGGAGGAAAGAACAGAACGGATTGAGTCAATTTTTGATTTGAAGAAAGCCATGAAATTATTACAGTGCTCTTCTGTAATTTCTGTAAGAGGGAGAGTTTGTGGTTTAAGAAGATGATTGATAGTGGAAAACAGCTGCTTAGAATTTCCAGGACTAGTTTTGATGATGTTGGAGTAGAACAGTGACCGAGCCTCTCTAAGGGACTTTGAGTAGACCTTTTGGTGTTCCCGAAAGGCTAGCTTGTGGACAGTAAGACCTGAAGCCTTGTAACGCCGCTCAAGGACACGCCCAGCTGCCTTCATTTTCCGTAGCTCGCTCGTGAACCAGGGGGCTGAGCGGGAGAAGGTGACTGTTCTAGTTTTTACAGGGGCGTGACGATCCAGGATGCTACTCAGGGATTTATTGTAGAAATCTACTGAGTCATTTGCTGATACAAAGTTGGCAGAAAGAAGATGCTGGAGGTCGACTCTCATGGTTTCTGAGTTGATGTTTTTCAAATTCCTGAAGTAGATTTGACGTTTGGGCTTAGTGAGGGATGACAAAAGCGACAATTCCATGGAAACGGCCTTGTGGTCGGACACACCCAGATCGTACACAAGAAGATTGCTGAGAGGAGCAGAGTCAGTGATGACTAGATCCAGAGTGTGCCCCATCGTGTGGGTGGGGACATCGACAAGTTGCCTGAGATTAAAACAATCCAGTAGTTGGAGAAATTCGGAAGCAAAACGACATGCAGGGGAGTCGACGTGAATGTTCATATCTCCAAGAACTAAAATATTGGCAGAGGTTGTGTAAAATGTCGACAAAAGGTTGTACATCTCAGAGACGAAGGCTGGGTTTTGTTTGGGTGGCCGGTAGATTAGAAGTATGGTCATGGAGAAAGGGGGTTTACAATTAAATGCCAGGCATTCAAAAGAAGAGATCTCTGGCAACGGTAGGGGAGACAAGTCCAAATCACTGCGGTAGATGACAGACAGACCACCACCACGACCAGTGCTGCGGGCTTTCTGGAGGTAAGAATAACCGGCGGGACAGGTCTCATTCAGGACAGAAAAATCATCTGGTTGTTGCCAGGTTTCTGTAAGGCACATAACGTCTAGAGATTTCTCCAGGATGTGGTCATGTATGAGGCATGATTTGTTTGTGAGAGATTGTGAATTAAATAGTTCGATTTTAATACTAGATGGAGCAGGGAGTCTCTGTATTGGCCGAAGAAGACTAAAATCCACTCCACGTTTTCTAACCCGCACAGTGGATGATTGTAACAAGGAACGTCCATTGACATTAATGGGAAAGGCTGCAGCATTCTGATGACGTGTCAAAGACGCGATAGTGCGCACGTCAGAGCAAAAGGACGGAATGGAGTTATCTGAGCGGGAGCGGGAGTAAACAAACTTAGAACGGCAACTTCTGTGAATGTAACGGGGCCGGCGAAGGAGTCCAAGTTGTTTAATAACCGATATGCACAACGGAGTGTTGTAGTTGTTGTATTTCATCAGTTGGGTGGCGGAATAATTCATCATCATGCCACTCGTGGAGACTAGCCCGTTATTAGCCGTTAGCTTTGGACGAGACGCACAGAGGACGTTAGTAGCCGTTATATTCATGGAAATGATGCCGAGAAAAAGCTATCAAACACAGAAAATGATCAACAGCAGCTATTGATGAAAGTGTCACGGGGCCAGTGATGAAGAAGACGGATAAACAAACTGATATCAACGATGAGCAAACAGAAACGGACATAAACGATGAAACAAACAGATACAGAAGTCTCCGGGTGATGCTACACTTGCAGCAACAGGTAGGCGGACCGTCACCAGACTCGGTAGAATTCGTACAAATACAAATACAGAAAAACAGATACAAATATGGATATATATCCAAAAGGTTTGCCAGTGACCAACAATAAAAGGTATACTTGTCGGTTAATAGTATTGCAGGCTGTAGAACTCTGATGGAAAAGCGGCGAACAGACAACGCCAGCGTCCTCTCCCTTCAGCGTCCAGACTGCATATATACTATGCAGTATAATATGAACTATTAGAGTAAATCAAGCTTGATGTATACAAGCTTAACCTCCTCGGGTCGAGTCATATTCACTAAATTTGGCTTTTCCCAAAATCAACCCAGTTCTTCCTCACACTAAGGTCTATGATGATAGAAAATTTGAAAATTTTCCATTAAATAGTGTCATCAGTTGTGTTAAGAGAAGGATCTTCGGCGGTAGATGGGGCGAATGCAGCAGACTGGTGAGGATGATTCCATAACATCGCCCTTTTCCCATTCTCACCTTGCCCATGAAGTTCTTCCTGTAGATCTTGGCGGTGCTGTTTGTCTCCAGTTTGATGATGGCGGTAGGACAGGCTGGCTGATCAGCATCTGGTGGGTCTTTAGGCTCATGGTTGGTCCCCTCAATCCAATAACCTCCAAACTGGGGCAGCAGGATGAGTGGGAGAGAGCCGGTGCGACCCAGGACCTGAAAAATACCGGGTGGTTTCAAATGAATACTGATTAGTTACCACCCCTCAGTGAGTTTGCAAGGAAGGCACTGCTTTCATTATCGTTCTACTCGTAATGAGCTTCACAGTTTCTGTCATCTATAAAATCCACAGTGAGGTACCTCATGAACGCTGGGATAAGGGATGTAGTCCTCTTCTGTCTGCAGGGAGGAAAATGAATAAGAGTTACAAGCAGTCCTTTCTGGTTCTCCTTTGAGAAAAAATAACAAGGAGCAACGGTGCCAGAGTATTAAATACGGGCTCCTCCAGTCTTACATTTGTCAGGGCTTCTTTTCTTATCCTGCGAGGAGTCCACATTAGCCGCCTCTCTGACAGACGTCTCTCTTTGGTGGACACCTAGCAAGCTTTCGTGAGGAGGCGACATTTATCTAAGGCTCCAATATGTCCTATGATGAGAGTTTAAATAATTCATAATAAAGCCCGGGAGCTGAAACCTCTCTATTTTTTTTTTGGCAGGAGAAAAGGAACAACATGACCTTTTATTCTGAAAGAAAAAGATTGTGACTCAGCTCCTGGTGGACTTTTAGTCACTGGAAGCGAATGCATCACTTCATTACAAACATTATTGTCTGTAATCTTACTCTCTGATATTTGTTTTCAATTTAAAAAAAAAAACAAGAACAGAAAATGCCAAGCGGAGGCGGGACTTTATTATTGCGGATGAATCGTGAGGAGATTATTAACAAACAAAAAAAAGTATTTTTTATGATAGATGAGGTAAGCCGTGTGGTGTTTAAATTCCACCGAAGTGGGACAAAAAAAGCTTCTCAGCTTGGAATCAACAAAATGTTACAAAATAAAAGTTGTGTTCTACTTGCAACTTTTGTAACTCCTGTCTGTTTGTTTCACTGTGTGGGAGGATGCATAAATTAAAAAATTCTAGACAGTAACTTTTTTGCAACTGCTTGAAGACGGGAGTCGGTGTAAAAACTTGTTACTTACACTTAATTAATCACAGAATTAGGCTCTCCAGACATTTAAGGGAATTTCACGCTGCTAATGATTCCTCGTCGTGCTTCGGGGGGCACCGACCGCATTAAACTTAAAAGAGCACAGCAAGTGTCCTCCTCTGGGTCTCGGACGATTTCCTCTAAGTAGACCACTGTTTTTATTAAACGTCTCAAGACACTTGAGTGGTTCTAATCATGCCTTTAAGAATGTTTGGGTTCACCATAAGTATTTACAGCTATTCCACAACCTACATTAGCTGTGGTGTACCGCAGGGCTGAATATTAGGTCCGGTTTTATTTTCTATCTATATGCCCCCCCCCCTCGGCAAAATCCACCAGAAACGCAACGTTTCATTTCATTGCTAAGCAGACGACAAACGGATACAAAAGCCCGTCTCTCGCCTCCAACTAGTTCAGAAAGCAGCATCTAGGCTTCTTAGTGTCTTTCCACTGGCCTCCCATACATTTACACGTTAAATTGAAGATTTTACTGGTCACTTTTTAAAAAAACGCCTGGATATGACTCCCGAAACGCTGACCCCGTGGGGCCGGCCAGAAGCCTTAGATCTCCCGGAGGGGCCCTTCTGGTTGTTCCAAAGATGAGGGCCGTATCTAAAGGTGGCCGTGACGTTGCCATCAGGTGCCCTCGGCTTTGGAATGACCTGCCTGAAGAAGACGAGGCTCTCGGAATCAGTGACTTCTTCTAAATCTCATCTTAAAGCGCTCTCCTATAGAATTGCTTGATTTGCGATGCTGTCCTTGTAATTGAATTCTTTATTGTTGTTTTTATTGTCTTTTATAGGCCTTTTATCATCCTTCAATCTTTCAATTCTTTCCTTAATTTGCCTGGTTGCTTTTTGTTGCTGTATTTTTAATGTCCACTGTTTTATGTGCTTCTGTCTGCTTATTGTATTTGATTGCCTTTGCTTTAGTGTCAGAGCCCTGTGTAAACTCTGTTCTTAAGGGTGCACAATAAATAAAGTTATATTATTATTGTCATATTAAACAACGGTCGGGCGACGGGGACAGAATATTAAACCAACTTTAGCAAAGATCCATCGACTTCTGTGAACTATATCAATAACAATCCATTTTCTTCCACAAACCCTGACATCCCTCTACCCAGCAATGCCCTCCAGCTCATCATACGGGATCTCGAGGCATTCCCAGGTCAGACCTGACACACAATCGTCCAGCGGAGTTCCTTCCGGACGTCTGAGCTGGGTGAAGAGCGAGAGGGACTCCACTTATCTGAGGGTGGAGAGGTCGGTGGTTGTACATGTAGAAGTGTTCAGTGATCTGCCAGCTGTTCCTCAGGGATAGAGCTTCCACTTCTCACGACCGTAGGTGAGGGTAAGAGTGTAAATTGACTGGCTAATGGCTTCACCTCACGACTCAGCTCTCTCGTCACTGTGACGGAC
Source organism: Lophius americanus (assembly GCA_037951165.1). Classification (NCBI taxonomy): domain Eukaryota; kingdom Metazoa; phylum Chordata; class Actinopteri; order Lophiiformes; family Lophiidae; genus Lophius; species Lophius americanus. Next base: position 29,711 of record JBBDHG010000178.1, read on the forward strand.
CTATACACCGCCTGATGCTGCAGCAACCCCCCTCTCCATCTCACGGCCCATTTCACCGTTAATCAGGAACGAGACGCCGAGATACTCCTTTGCTTGAGGCAGCAACTTACCCCCGATTATTTTAATATATTTGTATTTTTACTCTCCATACTATTTACAGGTGACAATTTGTCGTGTCATTATCTTCTCCATGTGATTGCCTCCTTTCTCCTGTACTGTTTTATGGGTGTAGCCAAACTCTAAGTACTTGTTGCCTGGAGCCCTGATGAAGACGACGGAAACACGGGTTTGTCTTCGCTAATGATTCTGCCCCTATTATAAAGGCCATTTCAAGTTGAACTTTATTTATAAGTATATTTTTTCTTTTTTTATTAGAACCCCTTGAGATGTACCATCTCGTTCTCGACGGGGTTCCAATGTGTGACACAATCGATACATAAACACATGAATGCAGTTAACATAACATAACAAAATAAAACAAAACAAAAAGGCCAAAGATTAATTTATGGGTAGAAGAAAGCAATAAAAATCCTTGGTTCAGACAAACAGGCCAGTTTTAGATAAACAAAAGAAAGGAAACCCCAGATACTAAAAGAAAAACAAGAGAGAAACAAATAAATAAACACTGGATCAAGAATAGTTAGTCTCAACAAGAACAGGCCGCCTCAAAGAAAGAAGACAATGCCCATTCAAATTGAGAGTGAGAGGACGATGACCTAATGCTGTTCCAGTCAGAAGGGGCTTTAATCGTGAAGGCATTTTCACAAAAAAATGTTCTAACTCGTGGAAAAAAGAAATATTGTATATCAGAGTGTCAAACATGGTAATTAGATGTAAATGGTATCAAATACTGTTGAAAGTAAAGGTGCAGGAGTTTCATTTAAATATGAATAGAAGGCGGTGGGTCTATCCTGAGTCTATTGTTACGTTGCCTTCAGTGGAACGAGGCCTGAATTAATACTGAGATTGAATATTTCCTTCCTCGTTTGACCCCTTACCTATTCTCCTTGTATTTGTAGTGTCTGGCCTACGTTCTTGTTTTTGCAGTGTTCCTTTTTTCACTTTTTATGTATATTTATAGAAAAACTGAATAATATATATATCACCTTAAATTTTATGAAATACACATACAGAAAAAAGTTATTCAGTTCCTGCTTCATCCTTATACTCCTGAAACCGATGTGTGATGTGATCCTGCAATTATCTCTTTGGCGAACACCTTTCCCCTTAATTAAAATAATTTTCTGAATTACGATACTGCCCTTTAAACACCGGGCAGACCAGACATGGGCCTGAATTAAATGTGCAAGAAATGTCAAACCTTTTACTGCACTGTCAGAAATTAAACATGGATTTGGTTTGCATTACGTGACTTTTATTTATGTGGAAAACAGTATATTATTGCTTCTTCTTCTTGAAATGGATGTTTTTAAGCATGTAGATAATCCGTTATCAGTTGACCGTGTAACTTTGAGCAAAGACCTACATGATTGAATATATTTGGAAAAAAATCGCCTCGTTAAAGGATATTTTGTAGGTCAGATACTCTCAGGACATTCTTTTTATTTTTCACATTTATTTCATTTTGCTACATTACAAAAAAACCTGGAATTTCTCCCTAATAAATATGGTTCTCATTAAAAATTAATCTGCATTTAAAGCCATAAGCATGGGAATATTTTACACCATAGTGTTCTGTTGCTTGTGAAACGCAATATCGCTATGGTTACAAGAAACGATTGAGGCAATGACAAGACAGCGGCCCGTAAGGTTTAACGCAGTGCCCCTCTGGACCCATGGATCCACCCATGGATCCACCCATGGATCCACCCATGGATCCACCCATGGATCCACCCATGGATCCACCCATGGATCCACCCATGGATCCACCCATGGATCCACCCATGGATCCTCCCATGGATCCACCCATGGATCCACCCATGGATCCACCCATGGATCCACCCATGGATCCATCCATGGATCCACCCATGGATCCACCCATGGATCCACCCATGGATCTTCCCATAGATCCACCCAAAGATCCATGCACGGATCCAGCGATGGATCCACCCATGGATCCACCCTTAGATCCACCTATGTATTAGACATGAAACATCCTGCAGATGCAAACTTATCCAAGTTTCGTGATGAAGAACTCAACCGGATGCACAAAACCTCCTACTACTCCAGGGTTGAGATATAACACCCACTCACTGGCAGCCAGGATGTTATTCATTCGGTGAGCTAGGTTCCAAAAATTGTGGAAAGTCTGTTGAAATCACACAGTTGGGTGTCCACATAATTTTGGTCATGAAGTTAGCATCAGTGATAACAACCTTTTCTTAATATCGTCATCCTCAAAGGCTTGTAGGACGTTCTCTTTCAACACTATGTTGTATTTGAAAAAGTCAATTCTTCAATGTGACATGGAACACATCAGAGGGCCGCCTTATATCAGGGTTCCTGGCTGTTGCTGCGGACACATGTGGTTTTATTTATCTCAATATGTTGATAATCATCTATTGCCTGCCCTCTCTGACTTGACCGCACTCCACCTGCTGAGAGTATCTCCCAGTCTCCCATGCCATAGAATTATTCTGTCTAGTTAACAGGACAGATTAGGATTTTGCAATCCTGGTCCCCGTTGAGTTCCTAACTCAGTTGCTGAGCGTCCCAAAGCCTGTCTGACAGCAGATAAGGAAAAGGTTTATAACTCCGCCATTACCAGGCTGTGGTCTACGAGGAAAGGTGAGGATTTGCAACTCACTTTGAGAGGGGGAGGGAGGGGGCATCTCTGCTCATCCATTCTGAAACCCTGTAGAGAGAGAGAGAGAGGGGGAAAGAGAGCAAGAGTGATAGACTACTTAGGGAGAAGGTGAAATACCTCAGACACATGCAAAGTGGCAGAGAAGAAACATAATCACAAGATGTTTTTGATTAGAGTAACACAAACGCAGTCACCAGAAGAAAAAGGAGGAACAGAGGACAGATATCTTAGTCATGGAGGAAAGATAAGCAAAAGTCCACGAGATGAGAGGAGGTGCTTCCATCAAGACTTACTGGGAGACATCGTTAACCATAATTCCACTGAAGACCCAAAAATTGGACTTTCCATCGGCTCTATCTCCTGATAGAGCAGAATCCTATCTGATTCTGCTGACTCTCCTGACTGTAGACGTTTCCATGAACGCACAGAGAGATGAGGGACAAAGCAGGCCCTATCAGTGGCTCCTTTGTGAGCCGTACCCCGCAGCATCATTTCAAATGTATCAAATAGGATTTTTTTTCGGAGGCTTAAGGAAGATGAATCAAATGGAAATGGAAAGTTCTTTCATTAAATTTCCTCTTTGAAGGATGGAAAGCCCCTTCCCCCCCCCTCTTTTCATGTTGCTTTCTCTTACAGAATATGGCTTTTCAAATAAAGAAAGATGAGACTGTTGTTTGCAGATCAGGAGTACTACTCCTGCACAACGCAGACGCTTTGTCTACGTTGACGATGTTTATTCCGCGTCACGAATAAGAAAAAAACGAAAAAAAGACTTTGCACCAAAAACAATAAACTTATACCTAAATAATATTTCTTAATAATATGTGATCATATTAGATTATTCAGATAAGATTCTTGTTTGTGACCTCAGCACAATTATATTAAAGCCATTAACTTATTCTTGTGGACAGGCCCATAATTGGACTTCTACTTTGTTTAACCAAACCTTTTTTGTAACCATGCAGAACACTAGGTTTGAACAAAAAAACATTGAATTATCACACAATCAAAGGAAGTAGTGTGTGCATATGAATCCCTCTAGTGGATAAACATGGTAATACATAGCCAAAATCCCTCTCTGGGGTAAATTTTTTAATATGTTGCTGATCCAACTGGTCCAAATGGAGCGTCCCCCTGGTCCTATCCCACAAAAACTGTGTAGAATAACATGAACTTTGTGGTATTTCTATCAAATTTTACGCAGTAGTTATCAAATGGTTTCCAAGCAAATTAATTGACTGTTTTGTCTCATGGTGTTTCTGTAATATTATGATGTTATAGGCTGTTTTTATCCATTATAAAATCAAGTGAGGATAGAAATGTTGTTGTTTCTTGTATGTTTAATAGCAGATTTCTCATTAAATAGTAAATGTCACAATGCTACTGACACTGAGAATAAATTACTTTCAGTTAGACCCGACAAAGGATATTTAAATACACCTGATAGTTGTGGAGCTGTTTTCAGTTTATTCTGTTTTTCAGGCGAGGCTCCACCAAAGAGCAGAACAGGTTAAATTATATAGTCTTCAACCATTCCAAAGAGAGAGAGAGAGAGAGAGAGAGAGAGAGAGAGAGAGAGAGAGAGAGAGAGAATTTAAATGATCTGTTTACAGCAATGTTTCCCAACAGGGGGTACGCGTAAACCCTGGAGGTACTTTGTGGTAGGGCTGAGAGGCAAATGATAAAAATACAAGTTAAAGTCCAACAAAACATTTTGTGTTTAAATTTTTTTGTTATTCTAAATGCAAATTAAGTACCAAAAAGTGCAAATAAGAAATGCAGTCACGTTCACAGTAAAAGGGAATTTTGGACGATGAATAAGAGACGAAAAGGGACATAAAACTGTGGTTGAAAGGGAAAACCGGTTATTCGGTCCAGCTGCAACTCAAATTCCGTAAAATCCTTTAAAGTGACGATTAAAAAACTGTTTTGTCATGATTAATTGATGGTTTGCAAATGGCTCGAGCATTTCTGCTGGGTTTCGTTTTCGTTGTTGTTCGATAAATCAGTGACGGCTTAGTGTTCTTTAATCCTTTAATGTCCTGCTCAACTGTTTGGTTGAGCTCATTTTAAGTCACAATTTGTTATCGGAAAAACGTGACTGAACCTGTTTAGAATATGCCAGCGGCAGCATGTACATATGAAAGAGTAAGGGGCCAAGGACGGGGCCCTGGGGAAGGTATTAATCATGGCCATGAGAAATTACTATTCCACAAGTAGGCTTTCTTTTGGCATATTAAAGGATGTGAGGATTTACCAAACAGGATTATGTGACTAAATACAACCAAAGAAAAGTCAAATAAGGGTCTAATTAAAATTGACTATTTTCAATGACATACAAAAATGTCATGATGAAATTATTCATTTATTATTTTTAGTGTTAAAATGTAAAAAAGTAAATTTGTCTAAACGAATAGTCGTTTCATGCTAATTTTGGGCGTCTAACATAATACATTAATATACGCTTCAAAGAAATTTAATATGCAAAGAAATATCTTTCAATCCATTTTTTTTTCCTGGTGAGGAAATTAAAGGGTTAAAAAGAAAAATGTTTCCTACTTTAAGAACCAAAACATTGTTTAGTGCCCAAAAGTTTGAGAACGGCTGTTGCTGCAGTATGACATGAAACGGCATTATTATTGGATACTGATCACATGAGGCTACAATTGATTTCATGTTTCAAGTTTTAACCTGCAGCTACTGGCTGGAAAATGTCCCTGCCAAATTGTTTCATGTTCATTCTCTGTGATGATATTGATTCTTCACAGATGGCGGACATAGGAATAGCGTGTTTGCAGCTTGTATTGGAGGCCGTTGTGTCTGATGGTTATTGTATTAAAGCCTTCTGTCTGACTGCGGTTGGAACCAATCATTGGGAAAAATCCGTGGCATTGATTGTGGTTCTGAAACGGCCTTTCAACAGTTGCTGTTTACTGCAAATGAGCAGAACCTTTGGCGATAGTTCTGCTATATTACATAAAGTTGGTGGATTGATGGTCCTGTTTGGGCCGAAGTCTACTTTCCCATCCACGACGGTTACGGTCATATGGATCTCATCGTCAACCAGCCTTCATTAAGAGACGCTATCTCCCTTTTATCTTGACGTACAGCGTAGGATTTTGGTTGTTTGGTTCCAATTACTAGGGTACAAATAAACTATCTGCGTGGTCAAACCCCATGATTTAGTTCTCACACTGTACCTATAAAACAACCCGTCAGCCCACTGCGGCACGTTCTGGCTATTGCCAATCGTCAAAGATTTGTTTGAAAGCTGCAAGACAGGGGGTCTCGTAAGTGGCTTGAACGATCGAGACAGTTGGAGTAGTACATTTTGCAGTAGAGAATTGGAGGTAAGTTAGTTACCCTTTAATGTTCACAGTGCTAACAGGATTAATAGCTAGCTGGCTAGCTATCAACTCTGCAAGCCGAGAACCTTTTTTCTCTTCCTTGCTGTGCAGCTGCTACCAGCCACCAACCGTCCTTCCTGCTTTATGACTACTTGTTCTCTTGTTATTTATTATCCACATGACGTACTGTCTCCGGATCAGTACGAAAAGAGGGCGCTGTCCTGGACGAATTGTCACGTGGTTCTCCTCTGATAGGCTTTTGCACAGACGACAGTCACCTTAAACTTTCTGTGGATGTCGGATGTTTAGATCTAGACCCAAAATTCACACAGACTCCAAAACGAGTCGGGCGACTCAAATACTCCCAGCTTTAAAACCCTCCAAATATCTGTAGCTTCAGAACCGGTCATTGTAACACTCTGGATTCTGATTTTTCACGCCGGGATGTTTCCTTAACCCTAAACGTAACAGAACCATGACATGATTTTGGGTTCAGTAGGTGGTTATTTTGTATTCAATGAGGTCCTTAGGTCTTTGGCTCGGGCGAATATGGGGATCTCATCAGTGCGCTGGATGACAAATACATAACGCCAAACAGGAAACGGCTCAATGAAGTAACGACACCTGGTATGGAACGATTATTACGAGCCTCAAATCTGCAGAGCAGAGTGGTAAACTAATTAAAAAATTGTATTGTGTTCCAGACTTCTTACAAGTTACCGGTCAGTCAGCATACAGCATTTAAAGTGTGATTTGGACTATTATTATTTTGACTATATTAAGAAAGATTACAATATTTCTACTGACAGCCGTAGGATTCACTCTCATTTTGAATAATAGATTTAAAACTTACAAGAAACTTACCTACATCATTTCAAAAAAGTTGTTTTTATTAAACTGAATACCATAAGGTTAAAAACACAATATTACATTTTTCCTTAGCATTAAATGCCAAAATAGGAATTTTTGCAATACAAAATATGCGCCACAAGAAGTATCCACTGGAATACTCAATGTGGGACACATGTGGATATTGTTAATGTTGGAGGGTTAGGGGGTTATGCCGGCGTGACCTCAGACCCACGAGGGTGAGAGGATTTGGAGGATATTATTTCCCCTACTAGAAAATCGATACGACGTCTCTGTTCTCTGCAGTATTACTCGGATATGGGTTTTTCCTGCGTCTCGCTCTTGTAATGCATCCAACATCCCTGCAGGCTGCAAACGAGCTGCATTCGTCCGAATCAGCATATAACATAACAACATGTCACGTGTCTGATCCAGACGCAACTACGCCGAGACGAACGCAGAGGTTCTGTTCAGCACGTCCAGAAGCTTCAGGTTTCTCCATGCAGCCTGAGGGAGTCACTACCTCAAAACACAAAAAAAACAAACAAACTGTAGTAAGGCAAAGAGGAGGAAACGCGTTAAAAAAGCGTTGCAGCGGGAAAAAAGGAGGAAGACGCGAGTCTCGAAAGAGAAGAAAATGGAGGACTTATGTAGAGAGGGAAATAGTGAGGGTGCGTTTTGAAAGGTAAAGGTTTTGGACAGCGAGCACAAAAAGAAAGCGTCTCGGGGGCCACTTACGGTACCTGTATCCTCTCGATCATAGCAAACAGGTCCGAGGTCTGCGAATGAGAGTTGACAGAGATCCAGTGGAGGATATGGGTTTGACAGAAGTGTTGATATGCTTTCTCTGCTGTCTCCACTCATCCTTCATCTCTGCTCAGCGTTAAAAGCTGGCTCTGCAGTCTCAAGACACAAGCGCTCCTGATTCTGTGCTTCACTACGACGGCGATCCCTAAAGCTTCCTCCCTCCGCTGACACTGGTCTCACTGAGGCCCCATTCAACTCCGGCAGAATCGTTTCTCCATGCTCCGAGGCGAACACAGAGTAAACAATCAACTCTTTGGGGTAAAACGAGCCTCGGAGCTCCACGGCGATTCTCCCCCTGTTGCCAGAGAACAAAAGCTCATCTGACTGCGCGCGGCGGCTGATTCACCCGGGAGACACTGTCATTATCTAAGGGGAACACTCAACACGTCAAATTAGAGACGCGCCATTCAGGAAAGGGGAAAAAATAAAGAGGATAGTCTGGATGTTCTGACTTTCATATCCTCCGTGGTTTAACGCCACTGCTCATTAGATATAAAAAGGGACACTGAAACTATGATAACACCTCCACCCTGCACCGTCACGTAATTCAGCGTTTTTTGTCCAATTAGGAGAGCAGCTGGGAGAGCAAAGCACCCCGAGGCGCACGTTTTTTATCATCCGCAGTGGCCATACTTTGGCTTTTCTGCGACTCCGACCTGAGACGTGGAGTTTCACAGCGGCCTGACGGCGCCGCGTGTTGCGGGGCTGAGCCCTCTGCTCACCATGTAACACAACTGGACTGAAGTGCCAGGCTGATGTTTCCACATGACAGCATAAATTAACTGAGGGTCTCCGCAGCGCCTCCAAAACACACACATGCACGCGCACACACACACACACACACACAAACACACAAGTGTGAGCCTGTAAACGTTTTCACACGTGTGTGCAGTGAAACATCATTATGAGCTTAAACATACACTGTAAAACAAATCACAGAAAATTTACAGTAAAACACTGGAAGCTGTGGTTGGCAATGTTTCACGGTAAAAAATACAGTCACTATGTAAAAGATATTAAAGTTAAAAAAAAAACACAAAAAGCAAAAATTTTTAAGTTATTAAATAAAATGACAGTTTATTATAAAAAAATAGCATGAAATCCACGATATTTAATATATATTAAACCACATGTCAAACATGTCGTTGCTGCAGTGATGTTAAATGGTTAAAGGTTTTCTTTTACTGTAAATTTTTGTGTAAAAAATATGAGAAATTATTGTGGCTTTCTAGCCAAAAAAAAAATCATCTGAATTAAGTGCAATTTTAATAACCATGTAACTCTAAACAGGTTGATATTTAATGTATCTTTTACGATAACGTACCGTTATATCTTGTTCATAGTCATCATATTTTTAATGGGAAAATTCTTGCAACCACCGTAACCAGTATTTTACAGGCAGGTTGCATTGGTTTTCTGGTTTTCTACTGTGTGTAGTATATATATTTGTGAAATTATGTTTATGCCTAGGTTTTACATTTATTTTAATTAACTGAGTCGGAATTTATTGTAATTCACTTGTCATTTAATTCATTTAATGGTTGTTTTTATCTCATAAGTATGAAATAGAAAAAAAGATGACCATAGCCATGGTTGATTTCCCCCCCTTGCCGGCTCCTCTGACCTGTGGTGTCCCCCAGGGCTCCATCATTGGCCCCTTATTCTTTGGTATATACAAACTGCCACTGGGTCGTATTATTAACAGGTTTAATCAAGTGGCACAGACTTTTCAATAAATAATATTGACTCAAAATGAGCTCAATAAAACAGCCAATCGTGACATTAAAGGTTCAACTACTCAACTGTAAACAGGTTTTAAATCAAATCCTTTTTTTTTTTGAATGTCGAATAACCGTAACGTCACCGCATTTTTTTAAGACAAAATTCTTGCAACCACAACGGCCAGTATTTTAATGTTAATCATACAGATTTGTTTTGCAATGCAGTATAGACAAGAAAGCCCATTCATGCAAACACACTGGACCTAGGGAAGCCAAAAGGTGCTGTGAAAACAAACAGTTCAATATGATATTGAAGGGGACGCTTCTCCCCTGACAACAGAAACAAACATCAGCAGACGGATTATCAGCGACCGACGCAGACTTTCAACAACGCACTCGTGTGTCCATCTACTCTTCTCTCCCTTTCCTCTGAAGTACCTCTACAAACTAACAGGCAACAACAAACTAGAGCGCAAAAGAAAGCCCTCGCTTTCTGCAAAGCGGGAAAATACTCACATCACTGAGGCATCGTCTCTTGAAGAAAGGCTTACTGGGGGGACTGCTGACCAGTCCTTCCAGCAAGGCATTCTTGGCTATCCTGAGCTCGGTCATCATTCCACAGAGTAGGAATGCGGGCGAGCTGACAAGCGCGAGGGGGGCTGATGTCACTGTCTGCCACAGGAGGAGGCAAAACTGACAGAGACCCTTCACGCTCCTGTCACCAGGAGAGGAAACTTCCCTCAGAATCCATGGATCAACGTGTGAGGTAAGAGTCTGCGCACCAATGTGAGAATATCGTTTCCCTTCCTTCCCTTTTTTTCATGCCTTCCGTCCTCCAATAGTCGCACAGCTGTTGAGTAGGAAGTACAGGGAAGGGAGGAACAATGTCTCTCCCCGCCTGTGTGCTCCTCTTTTCAACACACACACACACACACACACACACACACACACACAATATTTGCGTGTGGACACACAGATGACTCTTCCTCTTTTCTTTCAGCTCATATTTCTTCACATTCCCTCTCAGAGTCACTTCTCCTCTGCTCCGGAGAGACAGAAGAATGAAAGCAGGTCAGCGTAGACGCTTCTCTCCCTCACCTTTACGGTAATGTGAGGACAAAGCTGTAAAAGTCCAAAGATTATTTTTCGGTCGATGCCTCCGTGAGTTTAATGTTGCGTAGAAACAGGTTAATTAGTCGTTTAGCTCTCGTTCAGAGGTTTTGCTCTTTGCACGCACACAAAGAGACGCTTCCACAGCCGCCATAAATGAATGATACGAGTTAATAAAAGAGAGGCGAATTAGGATGCTCTGAGTAAAAAGAACCAAACAGTAAACAGTTTGACGGGTCCAAGTGTTATCGAAGGCAAGCAGCCCGGTTCCCTGCATGCGACGGCACGAGAATGGTTTTCTGTCCAGTCTCCTTCAGCAGTGATGGGTTTAGGATTTTCAGCCTAGTTCCCAGCATGCAGTGGCAGATCTAGGATTTTCAGCCTAGTTCCCAGCATGCAGTGGCAGATCCAGGATTTCCAGCCTAGTTCCCAGCATGCAGTGGCAGATCTAGGATTTTCAGCCTAGTTCCCAGCATGCAGTGGCAGATCTAAGATTTTCAGCCTCGTTCCCAGCATGCAGTGGCAGATCTAGTATTTTCAGACCAGATCCCTGGATGCAGTGTAGAAATCAAGGATTTTCAGCCCAGATCCCAGCATGCATCTGTAGATCTAGGATTTTCTGTCTAGTTCCCAGCATACTGCTGCAGATCTAGGATTTACAGCCCAGTTCCCTGAACTTCACCAAAGTCTCTTTCAAAAGTGAACTTTCAAAATCTCCCAAAAAATAAACTTTCTCCCCAACTGTATGTCCAATTTTGTCCAAATCGGCTCCTATCAATCTACACAAGGACATCCATCTTGTGTATAAATCATATCAAGGAAATAGTTCATATTTTATTCATTAGGGAAGCTTTTCGTGAAAAAGACCGTCCGTAATGTCCCAATCATAAGTACAATTGTGTCTAAATTTAGCTCACATGCATTGACTGTTCAAGGTTCCCTATGCTCAAAATCAGAAAGTGACTAGATAGGGGCATGACATCATCAGATTCCAGTGGGGCCCAGTGCACCTCTGGCCCCCAGCCTGGATCCGCACTTGATTGCATCTACTGTCTTGGAGATTGTGGACAACCTGTGTAATGATTAAAAGACGATGGTACTCCTGAGGGATGAGGTGAGAGCTGCTGAGTCTGTCCTGAGCGTCTCTCGCCATCAGGCTGACATCACATATCAACAAACTCTGTACCTCTTCTTGGAAAAGGATGCGGCTGAAAGCTTCTAAGAGCAGACCCCCACCATGTATGTGAAGCGTTTTTTGATTTTTCAATGGAAGATAAACGCAGTCAACTAACCGCCCGCATTGATTTCCCTTGAGGAAAATCGATGGTCAGTGCACACGAGGCAGAGATGAATTAAGTGCAGAAAATATGGATTTTGCATGAACAGAGGCAACACTGAGTGGACTGATACAGCGCCAGAACAGCTATTCAAACACTGTTTCATCCTGAGGTTACTTCTCGGCCCTAATGATCTGTTTAGTCCACTCTAGCCTGACTTAAGCAAAAATGCCCAACTGAAGCCGGAGAACATCCTCGGAGCAGCTGAATAATAACGACGGGCATGCCTGGTAATTGTGGCAGAATCTGAAGGAGATCTGAGAACCTGATCCAGGTAGAAGCAGAGTGTTTGCAGAGCTGTTGTTGTTGAGGGAGTGGACTTCAGTGTGCACTGTTGGAGCCCTGCTATAAAACATATGGTTTGATCTGATAGAGTGATGTGTTCTGAAGAACGTCAGCCAGAAACAGGTGAAAGGAATTACAGGTTTGTCTTCGGGCTCTATGTCGTCTAAGCTGCTCACGTCTCGTCTTCTGGCCTCGGAGACAATGTGGAGCCTCTGCAGTGAACGCCGTAGAACTGTTAGATGCCTGAGGTGGGGTTTTTTTTTTTTTGTTCCTCTGAGTTGATTAGTTCTAACTGCAATGTGTGTGTGTCTGTGTGTGTGTGTATATTTTTGTGTGTGTGAGAGAAACCATGAAAGAGAAGAAATGGCTGTATGATCAACTCTTTTATGATCGACCGACTGACTGACTGATGAGGGATCCTGTTAAACAAACAGCGAAGGTACATCTCTGAAAAGCCCCTAATCCCCGTAAAAAGCTGCCTTTATCAAGTAGAAATGAACTATTGGAGTCAAATATGATGTATCCGAGAGAGAGATCCTCAAGTCGATTCATACGCACCAAATTTGGACTACATCGGACCAACGGTCGAGAAATTATGGCCCGAAAACCCTTGGAGAAAAAAGCTCCCTCTAGTGTCAGGAGTCTAAAACCGACCTTCTCCAAAAATCAATCCCGTTCTTCCTCGCACCTAGGTCTATAAGAGTATAAGATTTGAAATGAACCATTGAATCATTTTTGAGTTACAGCGTTAAAACAAAGGATCTGCAGCAGCAGACATGGCGGCGGTTCCGTGTCATCTCTGACTTTACTTTTCAGGGATATAATTATTATGCACATATAATATATTATTTCATTGAAGGATCTGAGTCTCTTCTCCTGCCTAGTACATTCAAGAATAATTGTATGACTGTATTTAAAGCCTAATAATAGAACTATGAAGAAGATAGTTCGGCTGTGTCAGGTTTATATTTAGACTCCAGTCTCAACAGCTGATCTCCCGGATGGATCAACAGCTGAGGCATCGGTACAAGTTCTGTGGATTTGGGGAAGTTGTGGATCTGAAGGGAACTTCTTGGAATAGCAGTTTCAACTTCCTCCCTTCTGGTGTAAGATATCCGACCGTCCTTCAATTTGTCTGAGCTTGGTGTTTGACTGTGCAGCAAAGTGATTCATGATTTTGTCATGGACAGATACTCGTTGAAAAAATATATTCAGGGCCGTTTCTGTTCAGCGTAAGAGAAGTGTACAGATATGAATGGAGCAAACCCACCGGACCTCCCAGAGGGCAGTGTGCACTGTAGAAAGGTTCTGTTTTTGATCTATGGTACAATACCGTTTGCTGCGGCCAGAATTTAACAGCTAACAAATACAGCCATCATAAGCAATATATTATATTAAAATACAATTGAATATCAAAATACAACAGATCTACCTTAAACGTGTTTTTAATTGAAAACTTAAATTAATTGAAAACTTAATGAATTCAGAATATTTTAATCCTTCAAATCAAATGTATTTCACAATTATAAACCGGCATTAGTACATGTATGGTGTGATGACGCTATGACCCATCATGAACACTACTATGGTGAAGGCATGACCCATCATAAATCATACTATGGTGAAGGCATGACGCTTCACAAATCCAACTATTGCGGCGGCATGACCAATCATGAATCCTACTAAGGTGACGGCATAATACGTCATGAGTCCAACTATGGTGATGGCATGACTAATTATGACTTCTGAATTACAACATATTAATAATTCACTTTTTAGCCAGAGATTTTCCTTGTAGCATGGTAAGGGGAAAAAAGTTGAAACCCATTATCACTGCAATTTTTTAAATAAAAAGATTTCATTACGGTATCTTTGCTTCAAAGTTTTTCTTCTCACGTAATTTATCTACAGGCGCCATTTTTCATTGTAAAATCATTAAGTAATAAAAGTAGGTAACAATACTTCCATAAATTTATATTTTATGGCAGTTCCGGGGAAACGGAGATCTTTTCATTTCCTCTCAGGTAGGGAAAGGAATTTAAAAGATGAAATACTGAAATGAATGTTAAAACGCTTATCAACCGGTGTTATTGCATGTTATTTTATATTACTGCTGTTATCACTTAAAATATACCATATTGTGCTCCTTACAAAAAACACTTTTGTAACACAATTGTGTTTACGTCATTTAAAAAAAACAGGGGCATTGTGTAAACACAGAGGTTCGTAAAGGGTTAAAATCATGAAAATATATCAATATTTGATGGATAGGATAAGGATGGATTGAGGTTAATCAGGCTATTTCACAAAAAGTGGAGCGTTATGGTAATGGTATAATATTTTATGGCGGTTTAAAGAAGCTGACATTAATGTCCTCAAGAGGACGCGGGTAAAGCTGGATGAAGGGAAGCCATTTCTAGTCATACAGATAAATGAAGGCAGCTCTGACATTTATGCAGAATAACTGCAGCTAACTTAAATATCGGAGGATTGTGCAGTAAATGTGACAGTCCCTGATCGTAGCCCCAATGAAACAATCAGTCCTCATCTTTCCTCCCCAGTATGTAAATTGATTTCTGTAATTCCTCACAACCTTAACAAAATCTGAATCTCCTCGGCAAACGGCCAACGATTTGCATCCAAAGCGATATCGCGCCTGACGCTTCCTCCCTGCCCACCCTCCGTTTACGCTCCGTGGATCAGCTGCCTCCTCAAAAAGCGAGATGGAAAAATAAACTTCAAAGAGAGGGGATGAATGGGAAGCGTATCTCTCCAACTAAAGGAAATCCACTGTGATCCATTTCTCCAGGTCTTGTTCCATGGACGATTCTGACCTTGCTGACGGCACGGGGGCCTGAGGGACACACAAGCGGGACCCCCTACTCTCGGATGAGCCGTCTCATTGAGGCTAAGATCTACTAAAACTGCTGCCCAGTTTTCCGCTGATCCCCCGCTCCTTCATTCACCACACCCTTATAAGACAAAGAAGCAGACATGGTTTTACGGGAGGAACCTGTCCTGCATTTCTATCATCATCTGCTGACCATCTGAATGTGGAATGCATGATTATCACTTACCATCTTATCAGGACATTAAAACAGCAAAGACCTTGAACTTTCCACATAAAGGAAGAGAAACCACCAGAGCCCCTCATTTGATGGACAGGACGAGAATGTTAATGAGATTTAAAGGGTCATTATGCATCAGTATCATTACTAATGTTACACTGATGGACTAACAATGATGGTTAAAAACGATCAAAGCAGCAGAATGAGAAATATCATATTCCATATTCAATGAGTACTGACCATGCATAGTGATGTCATGACCCATTATCCACCGCACTATAGTGATGCCATGACTCGTCATCAATCCTACCATGGTGATGCCGTGAACCGTCATCTGTCCTAATATAGTGATGCCATGACACGTCATCCACCCTACTAGAGTGATGAAATGAACGATCATTCACCCCACTATAGTGATGCCATGATTTGTCATCAATCCTACTACAGTCATGCCATGACCCATCCTCCATCATACTACAGTCATATCATGACCCATTATTTATCCACTACAGTCATGCCATGACCGATCATCCAACCTACTACAGTCATGCCATGACCCATCCTCCATCCTACCGCAGTGATGCCATGGTCCATCCTGAATCTTCTTATGGTTATGCCACGACTTTTTATGAATTCTACAATCAAGACTCCATGATCTGACAAGAATACTATATGGTGACAGCATGACCCATCATCAATCATACCATGGTGAAGCCACGCGCTCCGAGTACCCTCTAGTTTTCAAACTTGTAATCTTCAGTCATGTGACATCCGTTGAAGCTATGTATCAGACAGTGAGCAGCTGCAGGATCAGATGTTAATCACATGTATCCATGTGCACATGACAGAATCAGGGCATTTTGTATGATAAGGGCCTACTGTTATCCAATGTGATGATATATAAGCCTTCAGACAGAGGTGACAAAAGCCCACACACATGAAGAAATAAACGTACTGGGGTAAAAGTACTCAACGTTTACAAAAAGAGAGGCTGAAGGACATTTTCTCAAGGAATTAGAAAAAAAAACGTTTTTATTTTCTATTTCTATTTCTATTATTGTCATTCACGGTCAAAAAATGTTGTGTTAATTATCCTAAGATTGCAGCCCACAGGTAAAGAAAAGAATTGGCAGCCCAATGCGGGCACATCAGGCTGCCAATTTGAGCCACCATGCTTCCCCCAGTGGGACGGTATTGGGCAGGTGATGAGCGGTGCCTGGTTTCCTCCAGACATGACGCTTAGAACTGAGGAAGAGAAGATGAGAAGATTTGGTTTCTCACAGTTTGAGAGTCTCTGAGGTGTTTAACTGCAAATAAATGCAGGCGTTCCTGTGTCTTTCAACGACTAGAGGCTTTTGTTTGTCATCTCTATCTTAAAGCTCAGATTGGTTGAATGTTGCGGCGATGGTTGACCGTCTTCAAGATACTGCAGTCTCCACTCAGGATCTTTACCAAACTGACCATGTGGTTCCTGTTCACCCTTCATACCGAGGTCCTTCTCCCCTGATTGATCAGTTTGGCTGGGTATCCAGCTCTTGGGAGAGTCCTAGTTGTTCAAAATCTTTTCCATTCAAGAATTATGGAGTCCACTCAGCTCTCGGGAACCTTCAGTGTCACATAAATGTTTGAGTAGCCTTCTCCAGATCTGTGCTTCGACAAAATCCTGTCTCTGAGCTCTTGACGCAGTTGCTTAGACTTCATGGCTTGGCTGTCGCTCTAGTATACATTCTCAGCTGTGGGGCCTTACACAGACAGGTGTTTACTTCCAAACCATGTCTAATCAGCTGAATTTACCAGAAGCGGAAGTTGCAGAAACATCTAGAGGAAGATCAGGTGAAATGGGAGGAACCTGAATAAATACATTTCAAATCTTATAGTAAATGTTCTGAACATTTTTGTCAATGTGACATTTTAGATTTTTTTTTCCCAAAGTTTTGCAAAATTCCACTTTTTCTTACACACAGGATTTACACCAATGCAATGAAATACTTACTTTGCCTGTCACCCTTCTCACAGACAATAATCAAGATAGAAAAAGGAAACTCCCTCTCTGAATGCACCGTGCTGGACATCAGTGTACCGCACTGCATTCTCCGATCCAGCCTCTATAATGTGACCTCATCTCTAGTCCTTGCTTCAGTTCAGCTCTACTCAGAAACAGTTCACTGTCATATGAAGAGATTTTAATTTCAACCTCTGGAAATTTCCACCGCAATAAAGCCATAAAGTGTCGCCATCTGGTTGAAGCTCTTGGCTTTAACAGTGCCGGTGTGTGCTATAAATGTATTGATCTTAGAGCAGAAATCTCTTTCACTGCAGAGACACAATCCATTTATGGACAGTATGTATTTGATAGAAGTCACCCTAGTTTCCATGGTTTACTGTAGCATTACAAAATCATTATAGCTATATAAGTCATCTCCGCGAGCCTGTTTGTGTGCAGCGCCGTGCATAAATGCTTGTTAAACCCTTGCAAGTTGCATTTCCACTGCATGTGTGGTAAAGAATAATGCTGCCTCCGTTCCTCCTGTGGCATGTGCTGTAACAGAGACCAGCAACTGCTGCGGATCTATATTTGGGCCTCGAGCCCTTGACAGAGGGCACAAACCCTTCTGTCAGAGGAAAAAACAGTCTGCCAACAGCCACCAGCAGAAGGGGGCATTAGAGTCACCTTTCACCTGCGTGGAACAGCCCCAGGATAATGAGCAGGAGAAGGGAGGAGATCAGGGATTTCAAATTCACTGCTCGGTATATCATTGCCAATAGCGGATGTGTCAATCGTCACACAGAACGCACGGGAGTCTTATGGATTTTTTTTGCATCTCAAAGGTCCCCACGGAAAGTCAGTGAATTTCTAGATGGAAATACAGACGCCAGCTCGAGGCGTCAGCAGAATAAAAGGCTTCTTCTGGTCTAGTGATGACATCACAATGGCCGGTCTTTTTTTACTGTATTTATTTTTATTCAACTTTTTTTAATGGTATTATTATTATTATTATTGACTTTTATTTTGACAGGTTAGTCCCACTGAGATTAAAATCTCTCTCAAGAGAGACTTGGCCAAAGTGGCACCAGTACACAAAGTTTCGGACACAACGTAAAAACAGCGATCACAGGTGCAAAGTGCAAAACCTACAAACCTACAAACTCAGAATGGATTTAAACATTTAGAATTATTAATCCACTCTGATTCCTAATATCTAATAATGCCAAGGTCTAGTGGGTGCTACAGTTTTCTCTCACGCAGGCCGAACCGGGCTGGATTCTGTAATTCTACATCTTAGGATAAGATAAGATGAGATAAATCTCAAAGGGAAAATATTTTTCTATGTTGCTGATTTATTGCTTCTTTGTGGGTTTAATTTGAAATGTTCTGCATGTTTTCTGTTATTGGATTTTGGTCAAATCTGAAGGAATTGCAAATGTCTTGGCTGAATCCTATTACCATGTTTATAAAGTCTGAGAAAACTTCCCTTGATGCACTCCAAGTTCCAAATCTGAGTAACTTCCATTAAAATACTCCGTTTGCCTTCGATCACATAAATAACTGCTTATTGAAGATAATGACGGTTGAGAAAAACCATAATGTTTTAATTTCCAATCATCTCCAGTCTGAGTCAGACTGTAGAATCATTTTCTCTATGATGGAAATTCATGATTCAATTTATTATTTAAAGAAATAAGACTGAATCTGTTCATAAATGATTCTTTCAATGATCATACTTATAATCGGTAGTTCGCGTACTTGTCGACTATTTGATTCTGAAAGAAGGAAACCTTTTGTTCTTTGGTATCGGCACAACTTTTGATATTTTTCACGCTTGAGGACATTTTCTTTGAGAGTTTGATTAATAATACATGTTAACGCTTGAGCAGCTTGCCATCAAGATCGTCAACCCAAGGTGGGTTTTTCTTTTCTTACAAGTCATTAACTTTTTCAACACCTTTTTCTTTTGTAATACCTTCTATTAATATATATGACAAATTTGAATTTTTGTCTCCAGAGTGCTTTTTAACTTCTGTACCTCGGTTATGAAATGAGGATTTAGATGATTTGCCATGTCGGTAGATTTAATAAGAAGTTTTCCACCAATATAATTAACAAATAATTCAAGGTATTCCATAATTGCATACCATCATTTTTAACTGCTTTTATTCTATTTTTCAAAACACAATTTCTTTTTGTTTAACTTTGTGACAAAGTTCCTTAGTTTACAGTTAATTTGCCAATCTGATATGAGAGAAGATGAAATTGCTATAAACCCATTAATGTAATTGAAAGAAAACAACAAAAAAGACTTGTAACGTTTCTAAACGACAACTCATTTCGTCAAACACGTTTGTAAATAGTAAAAGAAAAAATCAGACTCGTGAATGGAAATGGTTGATTACCTCAACCTTTCAGTAAAACATGTTTTTAGAAAACTATTTGATCGTATATTATTGAAAATTTAAAAGCTTCCTGGACATTCGACCAGTTTGTATTTGTTACATCTTCCACATACAGTTAAGTCCTGGCTCAATCGTTGAAATGAACTCTTCATTATTACTTTTGGAACCAGAGATGGGAACTTTTGTTTTTCCTCACATAAGCAATGAGATGATGGCCCCTGCAGCCCACTGGCACTAATATAGAGTAAGAGCAAAGTTCTGGTGTATTTATAAAAATACGGTCAATACAAGTAGCCACTCAAGTCCCATCCCTGTTGGAAGACATCCTAGTTGGCTTATCAATAACCTGTGAGAGTCCACCGGCAGCCGATGCACTCAGCAGTTTTATCTTCACTGGACAGTGAGAAGAGTTCCAGTCTTTAATCAAGTAAGTCAAGTCAAATGGAGTCTGCTACTCCAATCAGTTTATTGGAGTAGCAGACTCCAATAAAATAAATCATAATAAATAAATTCGGGCCATTCTGAGACCTTTCAGGCAATTCATGTGACATTTACAGAGAATTTATATTTTCCTTTTTGTTTCGTTTTGATGTTCTCAGTTTCGGAGCGACGCCGTTTACAGTTGACGCCTGTATTAAAACTTTTAAACAAACATAAACATTTACACATAACAAAAAGTCACTTATGAGCCAAGAAATCGGAGCAGGGCGACATTTTTCCCGAAGCGTGAATGCTGTAGCCTCAGTGACCTTTAAAGATCTCCAGGTTAACGTCTTGGTACCAGAAAGTACAGCACGCCTTCTGAAGGCCATCCCTCAGCTGGATTAAGATACGAGTCACAAGTATTATCTGGTATCCTCTTTTTTCCTCCATCATCCATCAGTCAGATCCCAAAATGTCACTGTTGATCGGTCAGAACATGAATAATAACAACAGCTGCTTTACATTCTGTGCACCTATAAGTCATGCTGGTAAACCTCAATAAAAAATGTTCAGGGAACTAATTGCCTCAACATTTCAGAGTTGATGAAATAGTTTTAATAGTTTTCAACTGATCTACTCAAACTCAGTTTCCTCACCCTTTTCTTGATCAGTCTTATTACTGTTTACCGTGGGATTTTGAATGCTTTAACCACTTCAACTCCATCCATCCATTTTCAGCCGCTTTTCCAGTGTTGGGTCGCCGTGGTAAGGCTAAGAAGGGTACTCCTTACATCCCTCTCCTCAGCGATACGCTCCAGCTCATCCTGAGGGATCCTGAGGGATCCTGAGGCGTACCCAGTCTAGATAAGATATATATTCCCTCCAGAGAATTCTGGGTCGACCTCGGGATCTCCTCCCTGGTGGATGTGCCTGAATACCTCCAAAGGGAGACGTACTAATCAGATGCCTGAACGGCCTCAACAGGCTCCCTTTGACATGGAGGGGCAGCGGCTCTACTCCGAGCTCCCTCTGGATGTCTGAACTCCTCACCTTATCTCTACGGGCGGAGCCCAGCCACCCGACAAAGGAAGCTCAACTCAGCCACTTGTATCCATGGCCTCAGTCTTTCTGACACTACACAGAGCTCATAACCGTAGGTGAGGGTTGTAACCTAGATCGGGCCGGTAAATTGAGAGCCTTGCCTCACGACTCGGCTCCTTCTTCACACCAATGGACCGATAAAAGACCAACATTACTGCTGATGCTGCACCGGCACTAATGTGCAGCATCAGAAGGAGGTCCTCCTATCCATCTCCCGATCCAATTTCCCATCAATCGAGAACAAGACACCAAGATACTTAAACTCCTTCGCTTGAGGCAGCAGCTGGCCCCCGACCTGAAAGCAGTACGAGTATCTAGTCAATCTCCAACTGATGAAACTTTATATTATTTTCAGATGAAGCTAAAAGTCATCTTAATGACAACCTTGTCTTGATCTTTATATGGGAATCTGATATTGTTTGAAGACTTACATGTGAATAAGAGACTAGAGGTAGACCTATGGTTTTCAGTTCAGATTTCTGGCACTGATTTCAGCGCTGTGCCAAACCCAAACCTGAAAAAAGTGCCACGGCAGCTCGAAGCCATTAGGTTACCTTTGAAAGTGAGGGAAGAGGAAATGGAATGTGGGAGTGTCCTTGCGAGGGCTCTACTTCATCGAGGAAGCGAGGAATCCTTCCATCTTGTTTCCTGTGAATCAGAGAGGATGGAGGGGAGACGGGGGTGGGGAGAGAGGGAGAAAGACAGAGAGAGAGTTTATGGTTTGCCCTGAGCTGAATTTAGGCAATAAGAGCAAAAGAAAATGTCTGCTACATAATTGACTTCCAGCTGAGACGATCAGGGATGAACAGGCCGCTATTATCACGCCACTGTGCAGAGGACACCTGTCCTTTGTGTGCTGCTGGCATATAGCTGGAGATGCGATCAGAGGTGTGACTAGGAAACTGTAGTGATTGGAAGAACTTCACCGAGGAAAAGGCAGGAGATACAATCGGGAACTAAGCAACTATTGACTCAACTGAAAGACGAAATGACCGAAAGCTTTCATGGTGTAACCTGCGGCCCACGTCTCTTCTTCTATCTTCGTCTCTTTTCTTCAGCCTGTTACTGGTCTGAATAACCAGTCTGACCAGGGTTCAGGTCACAGCGTTATGCTTCTCACTCCTCCAAAGTCATTCGCTAGAACTGGCAGCCCGTCTGTGGGTGCAACCTGTTCACGAACCTGCAGCGGAGGGCATTCGCTATCAACAGTATTAGAGGCAAAAGAAACTGAATTTGATTTATAGTAATGATACAAGAATAAGTGCTTGATTGGGGAAAAAAATAAAAGCAAAAAGAAACAATACATAACAATAGAATGAAACAAGAAGAGAGGAGAAAACATGGCAATAAAATCAAAAAGGAGTTCAGATAATATCAGGATTTGCTCTCAGATAAAAGTATGTTTTAAGACGAGATGGAAAAGAATGGACCGACCCAGACGACTTTATCTCTTCAGGCAGGTCGTTCCAGAGCTTTGGTGCCCCGTCAGAAAAAGCTGTGTCTCCTTTTGTTTTCAGCCTTGACTCAGAAGCAGACAGAAGACAACCGCCTGAGGTTTTCAAAAACTACACTGAGGTTGATGAATAGTAAAAACACTAGAAACATGTTCAGGGCCAAAGCACAGGCAGCCATGTCGGTAGAGATGGGCAATTAATACAAAGTAATCAGGAATAGACATTTGTAGCCTCTGATAAACTAGTCTTAGTCTTATTGATTAGTGTGATTCATATTTTTACAGATGCATTTGCTTACCAACTGTCCCTGAACATAGCATGTCCAGTCAGGTGGCTTTGCGTCGTCAAAATACTGAGTCAAGAAATAAGCTCAACCAGGGGAAATGGTAACTAAAAGGAATATTGATGACACCAAACAAAGCCAAATATAAATGCTGTCGAAAAACAATGTCAGTGCTCAAAGGTAATACTACCAATTAATTTATCAGCTTGCAAAACTAGGCCTATACTGTCGTCCCGGACCGAAAGGGGGGTATCGCAAAAAGCCCATATAGTCCATAACGGACCATCGTTTGGGTTGGGTGTGAAAATGAGTGTTTTTCATAAAAAAGCTCCGTCGAGTCAGTTATATATGAACTATTAGAATAAAATATGATATATGCAAGATAGATCTCCTAAAGTTGATTCTTATGCACCACATTTGCACTAAATCGGACCAATGGTTAAGAAATTTTGGCCTGAAAACTCCTCTAACGGCGAAAATATGCAACTGACTATCACCCCACTTCTTGCTGGCCAGAATGTTTATAAATTTGAGTTATCGGGTTAACACAATTGATCTGCGGCAGACGCGGGCAAGGAAGATTCCATATTCCATAAATATCCATGTAATTATTGTTTATTAAAATGACTAAAAGTTTGAAATAATCATGATTGTGGTTTAGCTTCATAATGACCCAACACCTCTCTGTGTAGGCTGTGCAGGGGCCGGAGCCTATCCCATCTGACATTGAGGCATCTGGGATTACACCATGGACAAATCGCAAGCTCATCACTGGACCAATACGAAGACACAAGCAACAATTTCACATCCGTACCTTAGGCCAAGTTAGCGTCAACAAGCTCACCGTACCTTTAGATTGCCATAGCCAATCTAAAGATGCTATGGTTGGCGTACAGACTGCGAACGGGCGAAGACGTGTGACGTACCGCTTATGTATTTCAACCATTTCACTGTTTGGCACCCTTTACAGTGGTGCAAAGATGAAGGAGGCAAATGCAATCATTTATATTTGCCTCTTAATCTCTAGAGGAGGAAGTCTTCCTTCTGCAGGCGTTCTATTACCAGACATCTGAAAAAGGCCTTGCCGTTTAGAACTTGGGATAATCTATAAGTCCGAGCAAACAGAGCTGCACTTTTTAGGACAACAGATTGCTGGCCTGGAGTTAAGGTTAGTAAATCTATTTGTAACATAGCAGTAACACTGTTCTTCGTTGCCTCTAGGCTCCGCTGCATCATGTGAGATATGTGAATGACGCTGTCCGATATTTCCCAGAACATCATCACGATCTGAGAGCCGACGTTTTACCAGAGGCTGAACTTCTATACGTCTCGTATACCAGGCCGCCTGAACACAAACAGAATGTGACAAGAAAATGTCTATTGATACTCAATACATTTTTTTGTAAACACATATATAAAACCACTCCTTTGTTCCTTCTGTTCATTCATTCAGTCATTCATTCATTCATCACCCGTTACCACACCGTCACTCCAGTTATTTACGAGGTAATTAAAGGAGACAACTGGTGAAGAAGTAAATGTTAAGTTTGCCTCAGGGAAAGATTTCAGGCTGGCCGTAACAGTGAGCGCCGGTTATCAAATACCACCATCCTGACATAGCACACGATGCTCCTGTAGGGAATGAATTTATTAAAGCTCAGAAAAAGATAAATATTCAGTATATTCTCCCATCTGCCGCAAACTCGCTGAGACGGAATGATGCAGCAGAAAATCAACGAGCATGCAAAGGGTGAAAAGAGAACCGTTTGGAACTAACGGTTGTCATGTTTCCGTCAGCGTTGAAACCTGTTATTTTCTTCATGTGTCTTTAAAAGTGATCAAACGGTGAGTTCAGGGCTCTCAGGTGAAGAAGCTGGTTTATTCTTTGAAGCTAACCTAGATGACAAGTCCCACAAAACTTCATTTCTCCCTTATTCTGCCATTTTGGAATGTCCAGCTTCGGAAATCATCCATCGATTTTCTGTAACCGGTTATCGTGTGTAGGGTCATGGGGGCAGCGGGGAGTAGGGTCGGTGTTGGAATCTGTATTTCAATCCCTCTGGCATTGGGCCAGAGGGGGGATAAACACTGAAAAAGTCACAAGTTTATCACATGGCCAAGAAATAGAGACAAACAATCACTTTCCTACTTAGAGGAAGTTTAGAGTCACCAATTCAACTGTACTTCATGTTTTTTCGACTGCGGCTGGAAACCAGCGCGCTTGAAGAAATCCACGGAAACCCGGCAGAACATGCAAACTTCAAACAGAGAGACAACGGGTCTCCAGGTGCAGAGGTCGGAGGTAACGGCGTACAAATACTAGCTTACTGCACTTAAGTTGGTTTATTGGGTAACTGTACTTAACTTGAGTCCTTTTTACATTTTAATCCTATTAGGTTAACACAAATATATTTACCCTTTACTCCTTACCTTTCAAAACAGACTTGTTACTTTAGTAGATGTTTTTTTTAGTAGATCTTTCCCAGCTAACCTAAGGAAGCACAACGCATTCTGATTTCACGACACAACTACCAAGACGAGAGACGATGGGTATAAAAATATCTTTATTCACTTTTTTGTTTTCTTAATTGGGTTCTACATAATGGTAATTCCTTTTAAATATATTTAAGCACATCTATGGATGTTGCATTAATTGAAATATTCATAATCCCTTGTTTTAATACTATATGGTATTTTAAGGCATTCAAATAGAGTTTTCACAGCCGATAGAAATGTCATTCAAAGAATGTACTTTTTACATTTTTACCTTTGAGTGAATTTCAGAGCCTGTGCTATTTTACTTTTACTTGAGGAAAAAGTTGACCAATTTTCTTTACTTTTACCGGAGTATTTAGGTCCTAGTACGTACCAGTACTTTTACTTGAGTAAAGAATATGTGCACTTTGGTGAACTGGAACCAAAATGATGCCCCATTAAAAATCAACTGCTACTTATTTCACCTACATCCATGAAACAGCCAATATAGAGATTGTACAAACCAAAACTGTAATTAATATAATGCTCTTTTGTGTTAATGATTTTACTAATTACACAGTATTATAATTAATAATACAATTTCTCCCCATCTAGTTCCTCATGCTGCCGTTACCCACGCCCTCAGCCTCCCCACTCCATGCAAATACATCAGCTTCATCATTCATGAGTCTCAGCAGAGTCATCAGCCATCACCACCAGTGTCTCACTCCAAGGATGGGATATACCTGCTGCTGCTCAGGGAAGATCCCATTTATCACAGTCTCCCTGAAGAGTCTGAGCACCAAAGACCTTCTGAAAGACCAACTATTACATCTGCTCTGATGTAATAAACATTCATCTTTACTTCATTCTCCCTCTCACCTGATTGAAATACTAATAAGCTTTGGAACCGGTTGATACCACAGGTCAATCGGCGGCGCAGCAGCAGCCAGGTGGTGGGGTTACTTTTTCACAATGATGGGATGATTGACAGGCTGGAAGCGCATCCCCTGCCCCCTTTATATCATTTATATAATTTAGGCTGTTGCCTATTGGCAAGCTGCTCACAGATGATTCCAGGTGAAAGGTTCAACCTGCAGTCACATCTGATTATCTGCTAGAGCCAGAAGAGAAAGTGAGAAGAGGAAAGGGGTGCTTGCAAGCTTCTCTCTTTGGCTAATGTCTGCTTTAATGAGATCATTGATCATCTGCTTTATGGTCTTAGCGTTCAATCAAAACATTTCTGCTTCATTTTCAGACCTTTCTTTCATCTAGCAGGTTCAAACACTAGCTGTAAACACAATGAACAAAGATCCTTCTACCACCTGCTGTACGTCAGTTGTGTACGTGTATATCAACTATCATGATCATCCTGAATCATTTAAAGTTGGATTGGAAAGCATGAATGTGGGCATAAAATTATAGATGATCATACATAACTGTTTCTAAATTAATAAGCTACATCTTGAATAATGCATTTCCAGCATCGTATTCTGTAAATGATGGCCTCAAAATATTCAAATATTGTTTTATCATCGGCATAATAGAACACATACCATGGATTATACCAATTAAAGATAATCAACAAGCATTATTGGTTCATTAATAACCATCTGTGTTTCCATCGCAAATGCTTTCTGTAACCATGGTTTTAAAAACAGTGTCTTGCTCTGTCATCGTGCTGCTAATCAGCACTCAAAAACAACTTACTCAAATATCCTCCTAATCGAGCAACAGCCATGAGCAAATGTTTCTCCTTGCTATTTAAGACGGCGACCAGTCAGAATAATAGCTGGCATCCTTATCCGAGACGATTACTTTCCAGATTGCAGTGCTCTCCTTGATGCAGGATATTTTTAATTATGAAACAAGACTGCTTCTATAATAGACCAAAAAACACATTTATTGAAACCAAATATGCCACTTAAATTGTGTTTACAGACTCCTGGGTCATGAGCTCTGACAAGAATACCAGATTTCTACAGCCCATTGACGGTTCAGGCTGAGCAATACCTGCAAATACAAATGAGGTGTGCATCAGATATATGATTGAAACATATATCTGAAAAGGAGGCTTGTCACACTGATGCTGTGGTCACAGAGGGCCAAGGCCAACCAGATGCAGCAAACCCGACCCATAATTATTCTACATGTTACAGGTCAGAGTATCACCTTCACAATCAGCCGCAAAGTGAAACATGCGTTTTCTCTGGAGGTAGGTTTCACAAACTCTACCTGAATTCGAACCACCAAATATTTTCCACAGACTCATTATCACATATAATCTGTTGTAATAAACAGAAATCTGGACTTCCTTCACTTGTCTCTCCTGGTTGAGTATAAATTTTCATGCACCTCACAGGGACGACCATCTGTTTTTTTAGTACAATGTGTGTCTGTATTTGATAATAAAGGCTACGCATTATTATTATTATTAATATTGTTGTGTAAAAGATGTGTTCTGCCATTTGGTCGACACATACTTACCAATTGATTCATGAGGGACTAAATCATTTATCAAAATATCATAGATGACAACAATTGCATTGAAACTGCTCAATGTAAACTTATATACACGTAAAAGGTACAAGGTGCATGCATATTCCGGTAGAATAATCACCACTGCAGCTAAAAAGAGAAAGTAGGAAGTTATATTTCAGAAAATCTACTAAATAGCTGAAGGCTCACCTTGATGGCTCTTTAGCCAAACTCCACAACATACACTGGTGATACACAACCAGAATAACAAGTCTGTTAGTGGAAGATCAAATTATTCTACAACTCTTGACTTACAATGCAGGCGTTTTCAGAATCATGCATTAATATAAATACATTAGAGATGCACTTCTTCTCTACTTTGTGTTTATATCTCCAATGGAAAATGGAATTATTTCTGTGTGCAACACCTTAGAAAATATTTAATATAATGATCTGCTTTTCTAAATTCTATTAGACCCCAGTAATGGAATTTAGTTTAGTCGCTAACAAAAAAATACATCTGTATAAATCAGACTATTTTTTTTCATTGAAACAGATTTATTGATAAACAACGTCCATCGCAACCACCCTTACTGACAAAGCAGCAAAACACACATTCATTCAGTAAATAACTACACATGGACTAGTAAGTGAGCAGCGATGCTTTCCTGCCAAGGTTAATCTGATGACTTTGGAGAGATCAGTCCAAGTCCGTCAACATGATTGCATTCTGTTGGCTATAACTGCTGGTCTGACGGCTGGGCTGAAAAGAGGAGATGATTGGCGCTTTGTAGCCAAGCTTATTTTCTAGCCTGGCCACCTGTCTCCTGCTAATATCACAAAGCAGGGGTATTCGATAAAAGCTGCAAGAGGATCAATAAGTCAACGACTCAAACATGCTGAGGTTCAAAAACTTAGATACCTACGAAGATCTTACCTCGTTAATCTTCGGTGACAGTCTGTGTCTAGTTTCCCTGGGGTGTTTAACATTTCCACTTCCACACCAGCAAAAAAATCAAATAACCTTTCAACATTTCCTAGACATCTTCAACTCACTATTTCAATCAAGATAGTTTAGAAAGATGAACATTACAACGGATGATATTTGATTATTAGCGCGTAAGAAAGTCTTCTGTGCTCAGAATATCCCCCCATTTGGAGTCTGGGTACTGGTGGTGTCGGCTGATGACTCAGCTGAGTCTGAATGGAAAAGTGGTTGGATATGAAAGGAAGAGGTGGAGATTGGGAGGTGGAGGATGAGTGAAAGGTTAGGATAATAGAAAGGGATGAGCAATAAGTGTAGCCAGAATGTGCCAGGGGATTGTCTTCTTGACTCAACTTTTGGTAGATCTTAATGGGTCAACAGACATTCAGAACTTTTTCATCGTTATCTATCAACTAATTCTGTTCATTAATTGATGTCCAAATGTTGGTCTGATTAAATGAATGTGGAACAAACTGTTCTGTACCACCTCGTTGCAGGAAGAACTAATTCACTCGTTCTGTCATCTTGAAAGATTTTGATTGTAAAGTAATCCGATGGTTGACCATTCCATCTTTCATGCAGATTGTGTCATGCAGCCTACTGGAGCAGCCTCGCAGCAGAACGACCCAGTGGTGGAAAAAAAAAGGCTCCATGTCCATTTCTAATATGACCAAAAAACAAATCACTACTATAAAAGTAAACTGGCGTAGCACGTACCACAGAATGAACAAACACATTTTCTTCGTGATAATCTTAACAGTCGCGTGAAGCACCGTTGAAAGGTGAAAGCTGAGAGTAATATGAGAGCAGGAAATTATTTTCCAATTCAGCATTCATGGATCAACTCCAGGGTTGGCCTATGAAAAAACATTATCGGAATCTTTTTTTTTTTTCTTCAAGAGTAATGTCTTGCTTGGCCGTGTATTTCACCATAGCAGCAGTAAACAGACACGCACACGTACACACACACACACACACAGTCAGAGAGACAGGTCCTCTTGAAGCCTTAAGCTTTGCAGGTCCACTTAGTGGAGAGCAACTAATCTAATCAAGTACAGCGGCTAATGCAAAATGAAAGCAGACTCATTTACTCAAGATGCCAGTCCGCTGCTCCCTGGGTGAACAAGGGACAAAAGGGAGATGAAGACGGAGAGAAAGTTCACTATCTAGAGTGTCAAAGATTGACGAGATCCGAACAGATCAGCAGGAGCCGTAAGCAGCCATAACAACAGGCAGTCTCTTCTGCAACACGTCCTCTCACCCCTCTCTCTTTTGTCTACAGTTGCTCCTCAAGCGCACTCCATCACCTCCATCCCAGCCTACCTGTCTACAGTGCCGCCTCACCAGCAGCTCAGGCTCCTCTCCTCTCGAACTTGGTGCTCCTCTATGTGAGGCTCCCTCCGTGAATGTGAGTCAGGCTCCCTCTCTCTCTCCTCCAACACCTGCTGTCGAGGATGAGCCTCTCTCTTGTCAGATGATGTTCAGAGCAGCCCTCCCTCTATTCTCGCTTTTCCGTCCGACCCTCCCCGTTTCCCTCTCATGCCCCGTCCTCCCATACATATAACGGACTTTTTTTTTATTCTGAGATGAAACGCGGCTCTCTCTCGGTCTCCTACTCTCCCTCCTGATGTCTCCTCTTTTGTTTGCTTTATCTGTCTATAATACATTCAAGCTGTGGGCGTTGTTTTGCTTAGATTTTACTTCAGTCTGCTTCTCCGTGACACTGTTTACACTAAATAGACAGAAAATTCCCAGGCTTTGTGTACTTTTCAAATATAAAAAAATAATAGAGACATTTTCTCATCTGAAAAGCAACATGAAATCTCTCTATCCTATTATCTTTCTGGCTCTGACAGCTTGTTCCAGCACCATTAAACCCATTCTGCTGAAATTAGCCTGGCTGTCCCATTGTCTGTTTGACACATCAGTGACTGGCAGTTAGCTTAAAATTTCTCAATGGCTGCAGATTTGTAGCACGCTCTTGCATCATGGAGAAAACCACTTGCTCAGCCCACAGAGGAATAACAACAGGTCAGTGTAGTCCAGTGTAGTACTGAGTAATTATATTTTCCTAATCCTCATGCATAGAAAATACAAGACGGACATTATGCGCTCAGTGACAACAAAGTGATTTTTGCATAAAAGGCATTGATTTTACAGCATGAACACCTTTATTCACAACGCACAACATGTTTAGCTAAGGGTTTGATTTCTGAATCGCTTCATGATGGAAAAATATGTGGGATAAACTCACGGGAACACACACAGACTCAAGGGCGGATTCAAAAAAAAAAAGATTGCGTGGCTATTGTGGTCACAAAACCGTTACATTTGAATGCGTGTTATTCACAGAGCAGTGGGAAACGCTGAATTACAGAGCTATCTGCGCTGGCAAGCAGATTAGTGTCTCGGCTATTCAAATCAGCTTCTATCCATACATGTGGCGCAAAATCGGACTTTTTCTATGCAACTGATTCTCGTTTCTAAAAACGGACATATTCACAGCGCTCAGCGCAGGTTGCCACACGCAATGACCATGAAATGATTTGCGTCTTCAGAGAGTTGGTGGTAATTTAAGCACATTTTTAAGGGGTGTGATAACCCAACTTTCCAGTTACCACGGCAGCAGTGATTTTGGCATCGTAATGCCAGGCGTGCTCGTTACTGGATTTTTAATTAGCTTAAACTGAAATTATTCGAAGATATAGGTTGCCAGTTCGCCTATTTCTAAATATTGTTGATGAGATGAATGATGAGATTAAGCCTGCCAGCCAGAGATACCAACAACACTCCATGTTCTTGCATCTAGCTCCTTCCAAACACCTATTTCCTATATTTCCCTCTGGGCTATAACAGCCATCCCTCAGTAGAGCCATTTGAGAGGTTATAACAGTCATTGCTTGTAGAGCAGCGAGAAACCTAAGATTCCCCTGAACCAGATGAGAAATTGATTGGACAATGCAATAATTCTTCAGTGTTGCCAATGTCTCTGGTCAACACAGTGGGCCACACGCAGTTGGCCTTAAGATTCAGCACCATGGACAGCTCCGCTCAAACTCTGATTTAACTTATATTGGAATGCGGTGACAAACAAAAGGATGCACAGGCAGAATGTAGTTCTGTCATGAAAGTCCAGGTTATCGGGCTTCCTCCCAAAGTCCAAAAACATACAACATAGGTGAATTGGCGACTCAAAATTGCCAATAGGAGTGAATGTGAGCGGGAGTGGTTGTCTGTCTCTGTGTTTAGGCCTTGCGATGACCTGAAGACCGGTTCATAGGCCCCAGCCCCCGTGACCCTGAACAGGTTAAGCTGTTAAGCAAACTCAACGAATAAACATATAACGGTATAAATATCCCATACATGTTAATAAGAAAAACATTTAAAAATAATTTAAATTGGACCTAAAATTGGACCAAAAATTAGGAAGCAAGAAAAACTGTGTTGTTCAAAAAAGAGCTCCCCTAGTGAGTAGTATGTGTACTCCTAGAATTAGCGTAGAATTTGATACATATCAGATAGACCTCCTTGAGTCAATATATGCTCCCAAATTGGAATAAATGGGACCAACGGTTGAGAAATTATGGCCCCTTTTGGAGATAATGCTAGATCTATTGGCTTACATATGCAACTGATTTTTCTAAAATCAATGCAGTTCTTCGTCGCCCTAAGGTCTATGTGGGTTTTAAACTTGAAAATCATTCACGGAATATTTTTTAAGCTATCACATTAATATGCGGGGGATCTGCAGCATTGAAGTGGCGGCAGTAGAGACGCGGATTCCATAACATCCTCGATTTTTGAGGATATAATAACCCATAACAGAAGCGAACGTGATCCAGCTTTCTGCAAACAGTATCAGAGAAGCCCACTCGAATCCATTCCCCTCCTGGGGCTTTCTCCTGAAGTATTGATCTGAAAACTGATTTAACGGCTCTCTCGGGTTACACTTACACTTCTTCCAAGAGAGCTTTTCAATAAGCCAGCGGCCCTGAGACAAACCAATGAGAGCATGTGATGCAAGCTTTTTGGCGACATGCTGGCTTGGCAACACCTTTATGTGTCTATAATGTTGCAGGTAACTTAGAGCTCGTTTGAAAACACACACACACACACACACACAAGCCAATATAACACAAAGAAAGGAACCCACTCAGCCTGGTTTGTTTCCATCATGATGGATAACCTACATAGTGGTTTTTCCAGTAGAGCTCTCAGGTGAGCTGACCTGCCACTAACCCGGGAAAGATAGCGTTACCTCAGGGAGAGGATCACCTGAAAATTGAGATCCATTAGGCCGAGAAAAAACACAAAGCACAGCTGAAGGGCACCATTCTGCTATTTCAGACCTTTGGCTTTAGCTGAAGACTTGCATCTGTTTTCACGCAAAGGCAAATCAAATGAAGGTCAAACCGTATCGGCAGGAGGTTGATTTGACAAATAATGAGTATTTTAGTCCGACTGAGTGTGCAGGATAGTCAGGATACTCACAACTGCGGGATCAGTTGTATGTGGGTCATGCAGACACTCTTCTGACTCCTTCTCCCCTGTTTCCCATTTCATTAGTTTCATCCCCCTCCCTGGTTTTGTCTCTGTCTGCTTCCTACTCTGTTCTCAGTCCTCTCCCGAGGCTATCAAGACTAAATTTAATGTTTACTCACCATCCGACTGCAGGGAATATTTAGAAAAAGAATCTATTAAACTTACAAGATTTTTGTCCCCGTGACACTTTTATACATGGGGAAAAGAAAAATCTCCCTCTATTAAAACAGTAGGACTGCAGCAGCCTCAGCGGCGTTAGCCTGAGATTTCTTCTTTGCCTCTTTATCACAGAACGGCTTCAGCTTCTACTTCTTCGATTTCAGTCTCTGTCAGTGAACTCCTCAAAGGTAAGAATAGTTGTACTTGGGCTTTAACCCTTTGGGATCTGAGGTCAAATTGGCATGAACGCTAACCTGAAGCCTTTATATACAGCATTAAATCATCCTCATAACCCAGGGAGGGGTCCAAAGTTAAATAAAGTAATATGTTTCCAACATGACAGTGGTTTCTTTTTCTCAAAAACACATCTCCGCTCTGACCTGAAAATCATTCCGTCACCTTAACAAACTGCCTTCACACACTGAGTATAAAAAAGGCGGGTTAAGAGTCAGGACTCGTGTCGGTGTGATCCGAAGACTTCTGCTGAAAAAGTCTGTAATACACAAACAGCCAGTTTGACTCATTCAACAAGGCTGAGAGACTATTGAAGTCCCAGTGTTTATTTTCAAACTTGAGGAAAATTCAAGGCCCACTGTTCCATTTGAAAAGCCTTAAAGGCCTTTGAAAGGCCTTTATTCATACATAGCTATAAAGGCACAAAAAACCCGCGTCTAAACGGCGCGTTTCAGCTCAACAAGCCTCAATCAGGCTGTCGGAGAAAACGAATGAAAGCAGAAATCAATCAGTTCACACAAAACTTTATATAACGACAATAATCTGATAACAAATATTACAGAGAAGAGTATATCAACATACCATGCCATGATGTAAAACTTTGAATATTAATTAATTGGATGAATGAAAAGATAAAACTTTGTCTTTCCCAGATTCTGAGGTCTGCTCACTCCCCATGATGTACTCAAACTGTGGAAAACAAACTCACTTCCCAAATTTCAGACCTGGTTGAGAGAACAAATGGGTGGTCCATTCAGTTTCTGTAACGGCTTATCCTATTCAGAGTCGGGGTCTGTAACATATCTTAGCTGACGGTGGGCGAGATGTCGGGTCCACCCTGGACACAGGGCCAACATATTAAGACAGACAAGCTGTCAGCAACTCACCTACACTGCATGTTTTTGGACTGTGGGAGGGAGCTGGAGTATGCGGAGAGAACCCACTCTGGAAACTCCAGCCATCAACCCTGAACCATCTCGCTGTGAGGAAACCGTGCTACACACTGTGCCTCCATGCTCTAACAAATTAGGAAAAAACAAATAGATGTATCCTCTCTGTATTCCACAACCTTGTACTTGTGGCAAAGCTAGCATTGGACATGTGGAAGTACTGCCGAGCCCTTAATCCACCTTTTTGTTCCCCTATTAAATGACCATTGTTATTACACTAATTATTCTTCATTCATCTTACCATACATTGTGTATTTTATTCAAGTGTGTTTTTTTTTTTATTTGTCTGTTTTTCACGCATATTCCACCATAAATAAATAAATAATATATACAGGAGTCCATCTGGCCAGTCCATTCCTCCTGTTTTGCCTGATGTATCTAAGATCAAAATGAAAGGAATTAAAAAGAGAAAACTGCAATCTCCACGGTTCAGCAGCTTTGCCACTCTAGTTAGGTTATCAAATTCCATTTTGCATATCATAATTGAATCAAACATTCTCCTCGTGCGTGTGTCCATGGAGAATTATTGTATGTAGAGTGTGCATTAGTAGTGAACACCAGAGACTATTAGTAGAAAAACTCGCTCGTGACTGAGTTGTTGATCATCAGCCATAGGTATTATGATTGCGCATGTACTGAATATGTAATTTCAGCTCCCACATCGCAATGTGCCCATGCACAACAGTCACGACATGTTTTTGCTGTTTGATAGTCATTTCAGAAGAGACAAGTCTGCTTATCTTTTAGGCTTGTTCATCTTCTACCACATGGGAAAGCATTTGGATTATTGGAACTGGTTTGCAGCTAATCCAAATGTTCTCAGACACTATACTGCAATACTTCGTACCTGAAATGTTCTCAGACACTATACTGCAATACTTCGTACCTGAAATGTTCTCAGATATCATACTGCAATACTTCGTACTTGAAATGTTGTCAGACACTATACTGAAATGCTTTCATACAATATTGAGTAGCTTTCATTCACCATAATGATCTGCCAAGCTCTATTGAAATTTCACTTTCATATACTACTAAAATGCTTTCCTACACTACTGATATGCTTTCATACACTACTGAAATACTTTCATACACTATACTGAAATGTTTTAATGAACTACACTGCAATGCTCTCATCCATTACTGTTATGCTTTCATATACTACTGAAATACTTTCCTACACTACTGATATGCTTTCGTACACTACTGATATGCTTTCATATATTACTGAAATGCTTTCATTAACTACTGAAATGATTTCAAACACTGTTGTAATGCGCATACACATTTTTTCGTTCAAATTTTCAATTGTATATGCGGGTGGTGTCCAGTATAGGATATGAAGTCTGGTTTCATGTGTATGTGGTGAAAAAGTACATGTTTATACACAATTATGTACCTAGCAGCCCTCCAAAGAAAAGCTCTTTATTTATTAAGAAACATCATGTTTTTCCAAACATCTCTCGAACTGCTATCTCCACACACGTCCACGCGGATGACACAAACATGACTCTGGGAGTGGAGGCTGGCAGAGGGCTGGACCGCCTGCAGCCAAAGTGAGTTATCTGTGTCTACGTGATGTGGATGAATTGATTTCAATAAAGCTTAACTCCACAATGGAGAGTCTTCGCTAGTGTTTAATTTTCTTTGCATTGAACATGCACACACACAAGTGCATGGTATCACATTTTGCCTTGTGCGACTCTACCCACAATGCCTTGCTTTCATGCTGATCTGCATTTGTTGGCGGATGCATAGAAGTTAAAGAATGGCAGCTATAAAGAAAATCGCTAGAAGACAAACGTGGATGTGAATATATCAAGTCCTGAAGTTGTTTTTTTTCTAAAGTCAGTTCGGCTGGTGTTTAATGATGGGGAGAGTGAGCGAAAATAAAAATAACTTTGGTTTGTTTACAAGAAACCTGCTCTCCAATCGAATGCAGGAAAAGTGGTGCGGGGTGAGTTTCCACCGAAAATTTCATTAGCATGTGTTACTTTTGGGGGCAGGACCAGTGTTGTCATCCTTCCCAGAACCCTGATGAGTCCCATAATTGCTTTGTGTTTGGCCGCCCCCCCCCTCCATTGATTTCGGCAGTGATGAACCTGGACCCAAACAGAGTGTGAAGCCACAG
This sequence comes from Lophius americanus, assembly GCA_037951165.1. Classification (NCBI taxonomy): domain Eukaryota; kingdom Metazoa; phylum Chordata; class Actinopteri; order Lophiiformes; family Lophiidae; genus Lophius; species Lophius americanus. The sequence goes on from JBBDHG010000178.1 coordinate 66,609, forward strand.
GATAGACCAATTCCCACTTCCTGTCAGACTGCACTCAATCACTGCCCTGTGCACTTCCTGTACTCGCAAGGCTCAAAACTCACAATCAAATGTAGCTGAATAAAATGTGTCGATACACAGAATAATAACTACATCGTCTCGACTTGATCCCAGCATGCATCTGGCATGGCACAAGCCAATCATTAATATTCGGACAAATATGATTACATTAACACATCAGAAAAAGGAGAGCTGACATAAAGCAAATAAAGAAAGAAGAAGAAACATGCGCCTGTAAAGATGAATTTCGAGGTACAGAATTATTCATTTGCTGGAAAATCTTTAGAGAGAATAAACTGGTATCTTCTTCACAAACTCTGATTGTTAGTGGGAAAACGGACTGGGAGTGGTTGATCTTTACTTGTGAGCAATTCTGTCTCCAGAGCACCAAAGTCAATTTATCAGTTCAGTGGTTTTATTATCCCAGGTGGGAAAACATCAACAGCAGCGACAATAAAAAAAACAACACCTCCGATAAAATCCAATCAAATATGAAATGTTTCCTGAAAGTACAATATACAAGAAAACATAAAAACAAATCACCGTCTCTAATAAACTATATGATACATGTAATATATTACTAGAAGTGCAAATCTGAGCTTAATCTGAATTTATGCGCAAATTAATGCATATACTCAACAATACGTATGATGTTATAGCATTTTAATGGGTTCTGCTCTTCAGAACTGAAGAAGCCTCTCGGATGAGAAGTGAAACGTCTTTAAGCCTAAACAGAAGTCCGGTTATATTTGATTGAGGCTTTAAATGTGGTTTGGGGGGGGGCACCTTATTGGGCAACAAATATCTGCTTCGATCTCCAAGTAGGCAGGAGATGGAACTTCTTATCCAAACCGACTCAAAAACATTGTCCCTATTCCTCAACTGATGAAGGAAAATGAAGGCAGGGTCAAGGGTCAAAGACGAAAACTTTAGAGGAGGATGATTTCAATCTTTCAATGCTCTTATTTGGATACATATCAAAACCATCTGGTTATTATCATTTCAAAGAGAATCATACTCAGCAGGGTGAAAATACTCTAAACTGGAAATACGTAATCCATTACCTGTACTTGCTTTCTGTGCGTAAACAAAATAATTTCATAATTTAGCCCAATACAAAATTTAGCCTTACAGCGCAATACACATGCTACATAATACCCGACTCCCTTCTCAGGGGTGAGCCGATCCACCTTGTGCTCACTCTGCAGGGTTCATGTCGGACAAACACGGTGATCAGAATCATTATTAGACGTGCTGAGCTGTCTGAGGCTGCGTCCCGTCGGCGCAGCAGTTAAAATCTGAGCAGCACAAAAAGGAAAATAAAAACCCCCCAGCAGTATGAAGGCCATCGTGCGCAGAAGGACGCAGAGAATGAAAAAAACATGAGGTGCTATTTAACACTAATTGTGGAATAGGAGCGGTTGTTTCATTTGCAGCCGTAATTGAGTTAATGGCTTTGTGGGAAAACAAAAAACAACATCCACAATATTTTGTGTGTGTGTGCGCGTGTTTGTGTATGTTTTATGAGCCATAATGTCACATTTTGGAAATCTCATCGGAGTTTCTCCAACATTTTCGAGCTAAAAAAAGAAAGAAATTAAAATAAAAGCAGATTCATCTATTTGTTTTCTTACACTTTCTTGTGGGTGCTCAGCCCTTTTCTGGCGGCAGAGCACCAATGCGCTGATTACATACGGTATCCTATGGGTGACGCTGGAAGCACATCATTGTTTTTCCCCTTTGCCTGTCATCCCTCTCAGTGAGGTAGTTAGGACACTTAATTGAATTGTGTCTTGAGCTGCCATTCCGCTTAATTAGACGGAATCGACCTCCTGCTAATGCTAAACCTCCACAGCACAGCAAGCTTTTTAATAAATTAGTGTGTTACATTTGAGGACACTAATGAAGTGCAAGCAGGAGGAGTATACAGTACAGGATGTATATATGTGTGTTCAGTGTAATTTCACAGTAATCAAGGATGTAATAGCTGTGTAATAGCCCGAAAACAAGGGTATATTCCCACATAGCCCACAATCCCTTCCCTTGTACAAGTAATCCCCCCGATTGAACTCCTCAATTTAAAAGTGACCCATTAATAATCTCAAACAGTCCATATTGACTCAACCTAACTATTTCTATGAAGTCAGAAGTCTGCTCTAAGATCACATCCCTTAGTGACTCAATAATGAAGATAAATACAGTTAACTATTATTATTATTTTCTATTTTATTCCTGAGGTCAGTAATAAAACAAGACAAATTTCCTTGTGGCTATTCATATAATTTAAATTTAGAAGTTTCGAAGTTAGATTTCCTGAAGTTGATTCATATGCACCAAATTTGGACTAAATTGGACCAATGGTTAGGATGTTATATACGAAAAACAATGTTTTGTAAAAAAATATATATATATACCACATAAATCTCCTAAATCGGACCAATGGTTGAAAAATTAGGGCCGTTAAATTGTGATTTTGGAGATAACAATCCACCTAGTGGTAGAGATATTCAACTGACCTTTCTCACAGTCAATCCTGTCCTTCCTCAAACAAAAGGTCTGTGAGGGTATGTAATTTGAAAAATGCTCCATGAAACAGTTTTCACAAAGGATTCGGGGCGGATGCAGCAATGACGAGTCCAAATGATCGTATTTCCGAATCTTCAGGGATATAAATATCCAAAAACAGCGAGCACATCATCATCACATCTCTGTCGCAGTATCATAAAACTAACCGTTGTGCTCTAAAATATATGCCATGAGTTCCAGACAGAAGGTAGGCAGTGCTCTAAAACAACAACCATGCCTCGTCTCTCTTATCCAGCTGCCCTCTAGCTTATATGAAGCTGAACAGGTGCACAGATGAAACCCATCTGTGGAAATAACCTCCGACACGACGGGCTCCGCTCCGACTGTGCCCTGTGGACAACCTGCAAACACGCCGGGTCATAATGTGTTCCCGTCTGAACTCAATGACACCAGACACACCTGACTGATTCACAGCGGGAGCTTCTCTCATACAAGGTTTTTGCTGAAGTCGAAATAGCCAGTATGAAGAAGAAGAAAGATTGTCCTTTAGAAAAGACACAGCCTCTAATATTTCCACACTGAAAGAACTGATTCTGAGCCAAAGAAACGGAGCTCTAGCGAAAGTTCAGACAGAAAGACTATCCTCCGAGTACGGCCCCAGTTACTGCTCATTTCACTCTGTTATTCCCACCTTTCACACATGCTTGGTCTCTATTACCTGCTTCACGGCCCGAGGCATTAATTGATATCAGCTGCATCCTTTCATTTAGCCTCATCCATCCTGTCACTGTCACACATGCATGCTTCGCCTCATCATCGCATCATCCTCATCAGCTGCTGTCTTTAAATATGACCTTTTCTACCTCAACCTGGTCCTCGAAGATCCATCAGTTTCACCATTCTTATTCCTCAGCAGAGTCATCAGCCACCACCACCAGTATCCAGACTCCAGAGGGGGGATATTCCATGCTGGGCGCCTTCAATCACAATCTCCCCGAAGAGTCTGAGCGCCAAAGACTTTCTAACTGATGTGTGACTCATTGTCACACATCTGCTGTTGTAATTAACCGTTCATCTTTTCGACATCTCTCTTAATAAGGATTATTTCATCGATGTGATTGAACCCTACACATCGTTTAAAATCGTACTACCTCTGTTTAGCACATTTTAATTAAAAGTAAAAATAGGTTTCATTTTCACAGAAGGTATGTAGCGATTTTCTTGTTTGAAGCTTGGCAACATGATGGTCGGTACTGTTATCTCACAGAGAGAAGGCTCTGGGTTCGAATCCCGACCAGAGGCCTTTCTATATGGAGTTTGCAAGTTTTCCACTGTGTTTGAATCGGTTCTCTCCAGTCCAAAACATACGATAAAGGTGAATTGGTGACTGTTATAAATCTAGTATAAAATTATCCCAAAAACAATAACAGCATTCAACTTTAAAATATAAGTAATAATATAAGTAAACTCAAGTTAAACAATATATCTGGATTTTGAAAATTTATTTTCAGCCACCTTTTAACAAAATGAAATGAATAAATGTTTAATAGATATTGCACGCACTCACTCACTCACACACACACACAAATAGCAAACAAATAAATGCTGAAATATTCCATTCAAATTCCCCCTCATTGTGTGAAATGGAAATGGAAAACTATGTCCACCGTGTCACGGACACATTTAAAGTAGTGTAATTATGTTTCTATTACATATTCAGAGAGATATTTGGTTCCTTTCTCACTCTTCTGATAATGATGAAATTACTGCAAAATATTTGTTTTCTTATGAACAATGCGATAGATGCGCTTTCATTTATCAATAAAATCTGACCTCCATCATATCTGCTCAAACCTTCACGCAATAATTATTTTGCCATTATTTGTTGATAGAGAAATCACAGAACAATTTTTATTAAATTGTGAAAATAATTTATCTATTTTCATAAAACAGGAAAGATGATAGTGTAGACAACGGTTGTGGACTTTTTGTGTGACGGTGTAGCCCTTGTTTTTGCTGGTGACATGGTGGGCATTTTTGTCTAAATATATGTCATTTAATGAACATATGGAGGACCTTCAGTTCGATAAATGACTCGTTGTTGAAGGTGATTTTTCCACAAATCCAAACAGCTGTTGAACTTATATTTCATTGCCACGGGTTTGACATGCTGAGCTCTACAACAGCCAACTTCAAAGGGAATACGAGGAAAATGAGGAAACGTGAAAGACGTCTCAGATTCAATGATAGGCGTGACAGGACGATGATTTAATAATCTCCCCCAACTTTTCGGGAATATATAAATGATCAGAATCAAAATCACTTCCTCTACCGAACAACGTAGAGTGGGTTAAGTGTTTATACTTTCAGGTAGTCCCACTTTTCAATCAAACAGATTATTTTATTGTGTTGTGTCTACATTGTCTTGATTTGACTTTGGAATCATTTTTTCCAAAAGTATGTCGAAGAACCTTATTACAGTCATTGATATTAGCAGAACAGGGTGTGTGACGCCAAAATCCCACAGCCAATCATAAACAGTGGTCCAAAAGGAAGCTTTGACACGTCAGAATCTTTTTATCATACTGGTATGCGTCTAAATGTTTGGCCATTGAGAATAAAACAATGGAATTTAATCGTTTTGTAAAATATTCATGATGATTGGATGCTTCTAATGAGGAACATGAAAAGTACGTTTTAGTGATATTGACCCAAATAGTCCCGTCTGCACTTCCTGTCTGTTTTATAAACATGGTTTTCCATGGCAGCCAGACGTAGCCCTGCCGCACAATCAGTGGAAATCAGAAAGAGTGAGGTTTGTGTTCTGTGATCCCTGCGGGGGTCAGGCTGTGTCATGCTGCTTCTCCAGACAACTTAATTCCAGAAAATGAGAATGTCGTCAGAGCTGATGGTTTTTTTCCCCCGTCCTTACATGCAAATGTGATTCCGCCCCCTGAGTGAGCTGTGATGAAGGTGTATAATTCATGGAGTTGACACTTTGTGATGTGAGAAGGACAACTAGGCGTATCCTGTCTTCCCCGGCAGCAAGGGGTTTATCCTTGGAAGGTCCCCAATCCTCTGCGTTGTACGAGCAATCTCCCTGATTGAATTCCTCAGATTAAAAGTAAGATTGTTTTAAGTACAATTAAGCTCCCCAAAATGATTAAAATATTATATATACATGGCAGATCTCCTTAAGTCGAATCATAGGCACCAAGTGTTTTTTTGTAAAAAATAAAGCTCCCCCTAGTGAGTAAAACGTGATCTATTAGAGTAAGACACCTCAAGTCGATTCCTATGCACTAAATTCAGACAAAACCGGGCCAATGGTTGAGAAATTATGACCTGAAAACCTTTTGAGATAAAGCTCCCCCTAGTGTCAGAAATAAAGAACCAATATACCCCATACACCACTCCAGGTCATCTTTGCGATAAGGCTGACGTCGGCATACAAATTGAAAATCTTCCATGAAACTTCTGTCTGGAAAATGCTGTTTTTCGTTAAAAAAAAAAGGAAAAAAGAAGCTCCCCCTAGTGAGTAGAATATGAACTACCAGAGTTGTATGGTATGATATTTACTCTATAGATCTCTCTGAGTTGATTTATACGCACCAAATTTGAACGAAATCTGTAAAAAGCTCCCCAAGTGAGTTAAATATGAAAACACTACAAAACATCTACAAAATATATATTCATGAGTCATTTCATATAAACTCAATTTGAACTAAGTCGGACTTGAGGTTGTGAAATGATGGCCTGAAAACGTTTTGCCGATAAAGCTCCCCACATTGTAAGAACTATACAACCACAACCTTTCCCAAAATATATTGCATTCTTCCTCTCACTAAGTTCTATGGGGGAATAAAATTGGAAAAATGACTCATGAAATCGTCTTGTAGCTATCGCGGTAACACAAAGAATCTGCGGCAGACGCGGTGTCAGCGATGACGGCTCCATAATATCCCCCGGGATATGATAATAACAGGAGGAGGGAGGTTGAGACGGAAGTTCTCTTGAGTCCAGGCAGAGCCTATTGTTAGTGATGAATACATTTCTTGGTCTGCCCATTAAACTCCAGTGGGCTGTTCTCCTTTCCTGTTTGCCTTCTCCTCGAGACACTGGCTACATATTAGCAGGGACGGCGGCCATTAACGGCAATCTAGAGAGGCACAGATGCCCAATTAGAGTCCTCTCAGCCTCGCTCTTTCTCATCGCTCGATACTGAAGACCACTTCATTACCAACCATCTCCTCGTGTCAGTCAAAGGCTGGCTCTTCCTCAAGGCCCCTGCAGCTGTTCAGATGTTCGGCCAGCGAGGCAACAGCCGCGCCTCTATCATGTTTCTACAAATGTGTCTAACACATAGAGAGGAGCCCATCCACACAGGGGTTACTTATGTTATAATGAATTCAATTAAAGGTCTGTTCTGCTCCGTTTGCCAGATGACTGAAGAGTTATTTGGATTGTAAAATGTCTCTCTGATCAGAATTTCTACATCCAAAGTGAGATTTCTTGCAGAAAATGCCGTGGCATTTATTCCGGCCATCTCACTGCAGCAAAGGCTGATAAGCACCACCATTATCGAAAGCAATCAACGTAATGAGCGTTTAATTGGGAACACTGTGCTGTGAGCAGTTTAACACACGACAGTAAGCGTGCTTTCACCTTTCATAAAAGAGGGATTCAGAGCTGCATGAATCACGTCTGCACGACTCATGCAGACGGTTTTCCGTGACTGTCCTGCATGGCGAAAGTGAGATTGTGTTTGTTTCCCCCACAAAGTGCGCAAAGAGCTACACTTGGCCGGTAGAGGACAACGTTGGGAAGGATTTGAGGCAGGAGATCTTGGAAAATCTGTTTTTAAAGGCATATAACTGGACTTCACAATAAATCCCCCTGATTGTTCTCCTCAAATTAAATCTGAAATGATGTCAAGGGCATTATTTTCAAAAAAAAAAAAAAAAAAAAAGGTCTACGAAGAACCTAAGATATGAACTATTAAGAGTAAAACTTGAGATAGCTCTCTCCAGGTCGATTCATATGAACCAAATTTGGACTTAATCTCCCTACTGAGTAAAATATGATACAAAGGGGAAAAAAATCCTCAAGTTGATTCGTATGCGTCAACTTTGGAATAAATCGGTAATTGTGGCATGAACAATTTTGCATATAAAGTCTCCCCCTAGTGCCAGAAATATACAACTGATCCGTCCCAAACATCAATCCAGTATTTCTTTGCACTAAAATCCGTTTGGGTGAAAATTCTGAAAATGACCCATGAAATAGTTTTTGAGTTCTGCCTGAAAAAAAATGTGTTTTTCATAAGAATAGTTTCCATAGTGCGTAAAATATGAACTATTAGAGTAAAATATGATATATACAAGTCAGAGCTCCTTGATCCGATTTATATGGACAAAATTGGGCTCAATCCAACCAATGGTTGAGAAATTATGACCAAATACTTTTGGTTTTAGTGTCGAAAATATACATTATACCTTTCTCAAACTAAATCCACTTCTTCCTCACACTGATCCATGAAATACCTTTTGAGTTATTACAATCACAATTATTTCCAGTAGAGAAACAGAAATGTTTTCCTTATTATAAGAACAATGAAATTTTATTTCAAGAAATATTGTCTACTCTCAAATAATTATTATATCCTGGAAATGTCCGGGGTTTTATGGAATCATCATCGCAGCGTACGCCGCAGATCCTTCGTGTTTCCACCATAACTCAAAAAACTATGTAATGGATCGGTTTCAAATCTTACATTCACACAGACTTTAGTGTGAGGAACAACTGGATTGATCTAGGGAAAGGTTGGTTTTATACTTTAAACACTAGGAGGAGCTTCATATCTGAATTTTTCCAAATATGGGGCATATGACTCCATTCGAGGACATCTGTCTTGTACGTGTCATATTTTATTCTTATAGTTCATTTTTTATTCACAAGGGGGAACTTTCTTTTGCAAAAGACACAGTTTTTTCTGAGATACCTTCACATTTAATTTGGATGAAGGTATAGACTTTTTAAATCTCATCGAAGACGCTAAACTACTTATTTTAAGTAGATAAATATTTGAATAAATCATGTCCTACAGTCCTTGAGCAAGAGTCTTGGATGTCCTTGGATGCTCGCCAGGAGATTCAAAACGGATGCCGACTGCTTTTTCAGCATTTCTGTCAGATTTTAAGGCCCGTTACGAAAAAAGATGGCATAAAAAGTATCGGTGGCATAAAAAGAATCCCAGCAAAGCAGGTAAAATTTTCTTACCCCACTGGTAGATTTTCTTTCTTGCTAATAAAGTCAACTTGATTATAATTCAAGAATATTTGTTTTCCCTCTAGAACGGCGGTAGAATTTGCAGTGTTCCAAACACAATAGCAGCTGGAGAGAGAAATCAGAGACGGCGGCTCCCTCACAAAGACTTCATGAACAGAGCCGAGAACGTCCTCAATAAACTATAAACCTGTCTGAAGTTATTAAATGCATGGATGAGGCTGAGACCCACCGCTGGATATGCAGAAAAACAAACTCAAGGACTCGTCCTCAGGGTGAAACAAAAGGATTATTAAATAGCCGCAGACGGAGGGGATACACAATAGGCGAAATGACTCAGTGATTACGATTAGAGGCTGTGTTGTGGGTGGTCCGCTCTGTCGCTACAGCTGGACTCCTGTTAAAATGTGCAACAGGAGAAAAAAACAAATCTTCATAAGTGAGCGGATCGTAAATTGTCCAGATTTATTATTACTAGAGCCCCATGAAAGTTTCATAATAAAGACACACACAAAAATGTTACTTTACCATAACAGTATTGTGCACACACTCTTCACAAACACTCAAGAGAATGTGGTTAAAGTATCAGTTAAACTCGGCCGTTTGGACGGGATAACCGGATATACTGAATCCAGGGCTGTCGGAGTGAAACATCACATCTATCGCCCTTGGTGACGACAGCACTTGTTTGTTTGTTTGGGTTTGTTTTGCTGACTTGATTATTCAGATTACATTGAGAAATGACTCCTCTTCGCTACCAGTCGCTATTAGAAATCCCTTCCTTCTCTTTGAACCGCTATTGTTGTTTTGACTTTTTCTGGCTTCTGATTGGTCAACATAGATTTACGGTTGTAGAAATATCGCCCCCTGCTGGCTTGGTAGAGTCCTGACAGCAGTCGTCAGAGAGAGTGAGCGTTCCTTTGTGGCTGGAGGTACTTTTAAATCCATGTGTGTGTGGATGGGATTCTTAAACAAGAGGAGAAAAATCTCCTAAATCACTGGCATAAAAAAGTATTTGCCCCCTAACCTTAATGGTTGGTCGCTCAGCGATAGCAGCAACAACTGCAACCAAACGCTCAGTCAGTCTCTGACGTCACTGTGGCGAGATTCTGGCCCACTCTTCTTTTGCAGAGCTGCTGAAGTGAAGCCACACTGGAGGGTTTGTGAACATGAACTGATCTTCTCAGGACCCACCACAGGATATCAACGGGGTTCTGGTCCAGACTTTGAAGAAGTCTCTCCAAAAGTTTAATGCATTCTTTTTGAGTCCTTCAGAGGTGGACTCACTCTTCTGTACCGTACATTTTTTTTTTCTTTCCATGGAAGGATACATGTCAGAACCTACAGAATGACCATAATTCTCGGACAATCTCAAATATCAAACGCTTCCTTTAATATGTATCTGAGCTGGACAGCAGTTTACCAGACGGATGGTCCACAAACGTTCTCGAAAGAACGCAGAGGTTTATTTTAGTAGATGAACCGACCTCTGCCTCTAAGGAAAACATAGGTTTCATTGTTGGGATTGTATTTTCAGCATTTTTAGCATGTGCTAGTTATTCTTATGGGTTGTGGGAAAATACGTAAGATTTTCAGATCCAGAGGACCTGTTCAGATGTTCTCTGGTAGTGAGGCGGATGGACAGGACTAGAAAGGAGCCCATCAGAGAGACAGTCAGGTTGAACGTCTAAGAGAGAGACCAGATTGAGATGGTTTTGGACGAGTGAAGCGGAGGGAGAGTAGATCTATTTGTACAACGATGCTGGAGATGGAGCTGCCAGGCACGAGACAAAGGGGAAGTCAAAAGAGGGTTCTGGATGTGATGGGAGAGGAGATGCAGCAGAAGAACATTTACAGGACAGGAGAATATGGAAACAGACGAGCCGCTGTGGCGACTGCTAAAAGGAACAGCTGAAAGAGGAAGAACAAAAAGTACAAGTCCCAGAGGTGAGCAGTTATTCAGAAGGCTCTAATTTATTGGTGGGATATTGTGTTGTTCACTATTTACAGATGCTGCCCCATCTTTCAGCAAGAATACAAGAGGAAACTATAATTTACCTCCTCTGCTACCAGAGAAGTTCAAATGCTCAATTTCCATCTCATATTTTTCAAAGCTCTGCAGCAGGGGGGGGGGAGGGGGGGGAGGGGGGGGGGGGGGGGGGGGGGGGTCTCGGCATCTCCTCACTGGGTCTTTATTGTAATCATACTCAACTATTGTAAAAGAGCCAAGTCTATAAACATGGCTCTTGATTTCAAATTAATTAACAAACAACCAGACTAATCACTGCATGGTTTTCTTACTGCTCCAGAACAGAAACTAAATCCGGATAAAGTGGTACCATTAATCTGTCTGTGATCACTGAGGGTTCGGTTCTTGCGCTTCCTGTCCCCCTCCACGTGCTTTCGCTCACGTATTTATTACCTGCCTCACCTCTCCTTTCATCCACGCCGCTCAGCTACCTGCCAAGTCGGTGGCAGAACGAGTTCCACAAATTCCATTTTCAACAGACATCCAAACCCCCAAAATAGTTTTTAACAGAATGAAAATGTCATTAAGAGACAGGAAAAAGGAAAAGTTGAGATACGGAAAAAGCTGAAGTTGGCCTACGTGTTTCTGCTCTAAAACAGAGGTCTTAACGGACTTAACCTCACATGCGGTTGTGGCCGTTAAGACCTTTGAATTAATGGACGAATGGAATCTGCACTCCTCCTGTTGCATCAACCGCATGTAAAGTTTTGAAAAAAACTATTTAAAACGTATACATATATATTTTTTATATTATTATTATTACTATATGTTTGATTTAAAAACAGAATAATAAATAATAAAAATGATCATTATATTGCTGCATCAACCGCATGTTAAGGTTTTAAAAAATTCGTCAAAAATGTATACACATGTTTTATATTATTACTATTTGATCTAAATACAAAATATTAATAATTATTATTATTTTTTTACTATCATTATTATTTAAATAATGGACAAATGGAATCTGCACTCCTACCGCCGCATCAACCTCCTGTTAAGGTTTAAATAACAGTTAAAAACATAAAATAAATAATAATAATATTGTACTTACTACTTTTATAATAATATTATTCTTGAATTATATTGTATGTTTTTTATAAAAAAAATATTATTATTATTTTTAGTATTATTATTATATTTTTTTAATTAAAAAATATTATTCTTATCCTTATTATTCTTATAATTAAATTGATCTGCACAAATGGAATCTGCACTCCACCTGCTGCATCAACATCCTGTTAAGGTTTGTAAACATTTTTTTTATTACTGCAGCTCATAACAAAAACTCCCTCTGACAACGTTTACAGGTGAAACAGATCAATATCAACATCAATGTTCACGTAGGTAAATACTTAAATGCGCTTCTTGAAAATCGCTACAGATAAGAGGAATTTGATGACTTTCTAGTTTATTTCTGACTGCATTTAAACATCCGAGCAAAGATTCAAGTTGGTCAGTTGGAATAGGAAATGAATCCTGTGGGTTCCTCCACAGAAGAGCATGTTGGGAAGCAGTCAAGAGGAAAAGGGACTCACCATAAGGTTCTGATGCTGGAGTAGCTCCTGTCGGCTCTACGGAGACACAAAGTGATGCCGATTAATCTTAATTTCTCACCCACGTATTAGTCAAATATGGACTGTGCATGTAAGTAAGGAACAAAAATGAATGAAGCCGGGTCAGAATGTTGATCAAATTAAAAACTGCTGCTCGAAAACAATGAAGACACCAATGACGAGGCTTAGGCACACATAACAAATGTGGCTTAGAGCCCGCCCCTTCCTCTTTCGGTGAACGTGGGATAGAGTAATGGAGGACAACCACGGGCAAGTCTCAATGACCACGCCGCAGATCTGGCTTTTCAGGATGAATCATGCGATGGCGGGCGTTTTATGTTACAGCTAACGTTAGCATTGAGGCAAAGTTAACATTCGCCAAGACGGCGATTAAGGTGCATCAAATGTAAAGTAGAACATGGCAAAACAGCAGAGACTTTTTACATTAAAAATAAAACCCCCCCTATTGTTGGATATGTGCAACAGACCTTTCCCCAAATCCATCCAGTTCTTCCTCTCACTAAGGTCTAAATGGGTATAAAATGGGATAGTCAGCCACAAAGGGTTGACAAGCCAGTGTGGTTCTAGTGCCGGTCCTGAGCCCGGATAAATGGGGAGGGTGGTGTCAGGAGGGGCGTCTGATAGGAAAATGAAAGCGATCCGTTTGCTCCGAATGACGGATGATGTGCGTGCCGTTCTTTCTGATGGACAAAATAGAGCCTGACCTGATGGCAGCCATGAAATTGTAAGCAGATATTGGTTCTGCTGGATCTGAGTGTCAATATCTTGGTATGAGACTCGCACCTGAGCGTGCCGTGATCTTCTCTATTCAAATATTTAAGTAAAACTTCACGTACTCCTACCATTTCCCCCCGCCCATTATGGATGTGTCAGACTGCTAATGATAATTAGCCTTAGGCCAACTCGGGTACAATGCATCAAATGTTGTTGTTTTTTTCAAATTAAAAAAAAAATTAAAATAATACCAATAATCAGAAGGAGAATCATTTTTCTCCATCAGCATCCGACCTAAAATCTTTGCCGAATGAAAATGCGGGGTGAGGTGATCCGCTGTGGCGACCCTTGATGGTGAGATAAGAAGATTCATGAAATAGTTTTTGAGTTATCTCATCAACATGGCGGATCTGTGGAGGCGAAGACGACGCTGAGGTTGTGACATTCAAGAAGAGACAAATGAATAAAGGAAGTAGATTCAAAATTGCAGGACGTGTTCGATGTGAACGCATCATTGTAGCTGTGTTGCCTGAACCTCCACCTTGTCTCTCTCCCACTTCCTTTTAACCACTCCTCCACCCGCCAGCCAGTCGCCGAAACATCCGGAGACGGATCGACTCAAAAGTTTTAAGAAGCATCTGGCAGATGTGGTTCATGCAAAAACAGTCAATTATAAAAAACAAGATTAAAATGTAAATGAAGGCAAGAAATAAATAGCGTTGAGGACGATTTGTCTTACAAATTAATTTCAAGAGCTGTGCTCTGATGTTATACACGATAAAGACGTTATTCTGTATAACAGAGAGAGTTTGTCTTCTTATCGGGGACAGGGACTGTGAAGAGGATATGGAAAATTCCGGAATAAAGGCCGTCAGGAATCATAAATTGGTTTGGCTGCTTTTCCTTGTTGGTAGAATAAATTAAACAGTGTGAGGAGTTTTGTGAGCTTTCCTTTTACCCAGCATGCAGCTGAGGCAAGCCAAACGCCGCCTCTCAATCTATCAGTTTGAATTTTGACACCTCAGTAGACAATTGTTGAATGGTAATCACAAAGTATCCCTCCCATCCCAAATTAAAGCGTTTACTCTGCGCCGGCACATCCACAGGCGCTCCTTCCATCCGTCGCTAAAACAACCGAAGGGAAAACTCACATCTATGCAACTGAAGACATTCTTCTGAAAGTCTCTGTCAGAGACAGAAACAGGAATCCGAGTTCATTTTAAGTACGGTCGACGTAGCGAGGTGTCAGGGAGACTCAATTTCAACTCCATGTCGGGTCACGACCGAGTGACATAGCCTCCCAGAAATATCTCCAGTCTCATCCGGTTTCAAGAAGTAAAGTTTTGGAAACAAGACTGTGGCTTGTCACTTCCTTCAAAAGCAACATTCTCACCTCACGACTAGCAGACAGACCTCAAAAATGATAAAAAAAAAGAGTTTCAAGCCCATTATTTATTTTTTACCCTCCAATAAAATGTATACTCTCATGCAGCACAACATTGTGGAACTGTTGCTCTCGCTAGTTTTAACAGCTCCACAAACGTTAGCTTCCCGAAACTTGGTATGTTCCCCGGGATGATTAAATTTCAAGTGCCTGATTAAGTTCGTTCTCCCGAACGTTTTCGGGGTCGTTCTTCCGCAGCTTATTTTGGCCTAACTGGTTTTACAGAAAGCGAGCTTTGCGTTTATCTTTATCTACGGTGGAGAAGACTTCTAAGCTGGTGAGAGGTATGTAGCTATGGTAAACAAATTAAGAAATCATCTCCATTCATTTGTTGGCACACGTGCCAAACGGAAGTGTTTCCAGAGGACACTTAAAAGTGATGCACACATCCGAGCAAAAATACAGGTGCTTTGGGTTATTCTAACGTTATGATCTCATGATTCATTTTACCAACACCACTGACGTATAGCCGACTCCAGTAATGTAAAGCATAAGCCACGTCAAGAACAAGCGCGTCCGACAGTGTGCATCACTATTAAGTGTCCTCTGGAAACACTTCCGTTTTGTTGTGGATTTTTCAGTGGGCTTTCTTATTGTATTTTGTGAATGGCAGTGTGTTCTCCAAATGTTGCCCCTGGACAAAAAGAGCTGTCACCACAGTCCTAGAATTCCCTCAGAACCAGCATTGACCCAGAGTAGCGCCCTCCGGTGCTGCCGAGACAGAACAGCAACGAATGGCGATCAAAGTCAGCTCTGAGGTTATAAATGTCATAGTGACATTTTGTAATAAGTGCACCTTCTTGTTTGTCATGGGAATGGAACCAATTTCATATTTGCCAACAGGGACAGGAGGTGAGCTGGAAGCCTGGGGGAAAGGAGGAGTGACTGGGCCACCACTGCCGACCCGTGAGCAGGGAAAGTCTTCAGGAGTTAAAGTTTGGGCTTCAGGTGAAACCTCTGCTACAAACCAAGGCTACATCCATTTCTAAATGTTTGTATTATCTCTCAGGATTAGCATTGTACAACTGTCCAATACTAAAATATTAAATGGAAGAAGGCACTTACAGTACATTTTCTTAACTTTCACATTTAGTTGATTAATTTGACATATACTACTCAAGAAGGATTAAAACATCAGTTTCTTTTTCTAAATAATACAATAGAATAGAAAGAAACTCTATTCATCCTCCCAGGGAAATTTGTGATCATTTTTAATCCAACATTCATAAGGCTACTCTCCTGTATGAAGCCAAAATTCTACTTTGGCCCATGCATTTACTGGTTTCTCACAAGTACCAGGATAGATCATGCAGTAGGTGCATCTCGTAGTTTTTGAAAGTCTGCAGAAATCTATACAATATATCATATATCATATATAAATATAATAGGTCAGATATTTCAGACTACAACAACAACTAAAACACTGTCATGGGACAAAATACACAAATACCTTCTTCTTCAGCAGACAGGTCATCCAGTAAATGGTTTTAATGTTGTGGCTGACTGCCTTGTGCACCAGTGGTTAGTATCAGATACATTTGTTTTCAAAGCTTCTGATGAATTTCAGCAAAAGAACTGAATTTTAGCGCTGCCTCCCAACGTAAACCCGATGGGTCTTCATTCATTCAAATGAAAAATTGGAATGACAAAAAAAACAAATGTCAGATGAAAAAATACCACCAATGGACCAATACATATGTGGACCCACTTCGATGTCAACCTCCGTCGACATTCGTCACAATGCTGCGCTTGCATCGGTCGCTTTTCACACACACAAAAAAACCCTATAAGCACTCTCACTATAAAAAGAAGCCTTCAAAGCAGCTTTAGTGATTTCCATTTTGCCATATGTGGATGTGGGTCTGTTCATACTGGAGTCTGTTACGGGACACATTTTGAATGTAATGTGATGGAGAAAAAGTCCAACCAAGGGGAAAAAATCTGAATGGATCGCTGAGATCGTAAAGACAGCAGGTGAAGAGAGTGTGGACTATTTCCATCTCCGGCATTAGTAAAATGATGGAATATCCCTTTAATTGAAGCGCAGTAATATTCAGCAGCCTTTCACACCACTGGGTGTCGACATAGAGCTATGTGGTCAAAGCAGGGGTCATATAAAGGGTGTGTCTGTTTAAACGTGAAGGTGATATTTCCTAAACCATTACAACCTCTGACTCTGTCTCCATTCTCCTCCCCCAGCATCCTCATCCACCCTGAAAATACTGAAAACCACTGCCTCAAAAATAGGATGAAATTAGAAATGATTTCTGCAGCGTTCTCACCTCTACTCTGAAAAAGCTGTTTTCCGCCGTGTTGCTGCTGTGGGCGTGTCTCTGTGTTGAGACTGGAAATATTAGTTTGCCAGTCAGCGATACGGTTGGTGATGATCCCCGGGGCTGACAAGGGCAACGCGCTGTTTTAGTGATGACAGTCACGGGTGGCTAACAGACCGTCACGTAAACACCTACACCTCTATCCATTGCGGAGGCAGCTGACGCTCGAGAAAGAAGGAATGAAGTAACAAAATGGACTTTGGCTGTTGTGACAACACACAGCCGTGTTCCCACTTTATATATTTATCCAAAGTGTTTCCAATTCCAAGAATGTCTGTTACCAAAACACCGGTAATAACATAATGTAGAGATTATTTCCACATCTTACAAACTTCCTGAAACTACACACAAAGCCATGCCTTCCCCTGAGAACGGCTCCCTAGCATTGAAAAATCCTCCGCTAGCATCAAGCAAACTACAAAAACTCTGTTTTATTAATATATGTCCTGTGTTCCACATATAAAAAGTTTTCCAGTCATGTTATCTATGTCGCCACTACTGGATTGATTTTTGGAAAAGGTCAGTCTCATATTCCCACCCCTGGGGGGGGGGGAGGATATGCTCCAAGATTACAGTTTTTAGGACATAGTTCCTAACTTGTTTGTCTGATTCAGTCCAGGTTGGGTGTATATGAATTGATTTGATCTTGTTCATATCATATTTTAGTCTAATAGTTCATTTTTTACTCACTAGGTGGAGCTGTTTTTCCCCCAAAAAAACAAACAAACACTTTTTCAAAGATAACTTCCTTATTGGTCCGATTAAGTCCAAATTGACCTTGTATGGACTGCCTCAAGGAAATCTTTTACTGTAATTGGTCAGATCTCACTCACTAAGGGGGGTTTTTTTTTTGTTGCAAAAAACATAGTTTCGTGACCCTTACTTCCCAACCACATGTCCAATCTGTTCTAAATTTAGCTCATATGCGGGCGACGGTGACTCAGTCGGTCGACCACTTATCTGAAGATCGGTGGTTCGATCCCCAGCTCTTTCAGTCCACATGTCGAAGTGTCCTTGGCCAAGATACTGAACCCCAAGTTGCTCCCAATGGTTGCTCTATTCGTGTGTGAATGGCGTGCAGGGCAGCCTCCATCACCACTGTATGAAAGTTTGTGTGAAAGCTGTTGAGTGGTCGAGAAGAGAAAAACATACAGACTGCTGACTTCATAGAAATAGTTCGGCTGAGTCAAAATGGACTGTTGGAGATTATTAATGAGTCACATTTAATCTGAAGAGTTCAATCAGGGGGGGTTGCTCATACAACGCAGGAGATTGGGGTATTTGGGGGGATATACTCTTGCTGCTGGGGACGACAGCATAAGCCCACTGCAGAAGTAGCTTCCTCTTATCTGACTGGTTCAAACTGCAGCAGGGAGATCTTTAACTGATGGCTATCCTGCATTCATTACATCGGTTTTTCTGATCTCCTTTAAAGAAGTTCTTAAAGAATGTCTGGGTCTCGACCCAAGCTGAATAAAAGAATTGATAACTCTTTGTGCGTCAGCTCGTCACCTTAGATCCTTTCTGTCTATGTAAAAGCAGAATCTCAAACCTCAGTTTGAATGACCCACAGATAAAGTGGTCTTCTCCTTTTCATCCCGCCTTAAAACACATTTTCACAGACTTTTGTTGATGTGAGATTTATTGCTTTTAGCCCTCCTCTGGATCTTTGATTGCTTTATTGCTTTTATGTCATGATTGCAATGTCTTTGTATGCTTTTGTCTCTCTATTTTATTCTCTTTTTTATTTCTCTTTCTTTTTTCTTCTATCTCCTTTTATTGTATCATACCCTTTTACTCTTTCATTGGGTTTAGTTTACGGATGCTTCACTTTCTTCATCCTCTTTTTGTATTTAATTGCTATTTTCTTCTCAAATCACAAACATCTTGTTTTAAATCATCCACTTCACATCTCTTTTGTGTTTTTCTCTCGTCATGTTACCCTCTTAGTTTCCTTGTTTTTTTCATGTTTGTTATAAAAAGCTGTTATTAAAGGTCCTAAATAAATCAATGTTGTGACTATAATCATTTATTTCTAAGTGAGCTGAAACAACCTTGGTTCCTTGAAAACTGGAACTGATTATTTTTTGTATTATATTGACAAATCCTTTCATACGTGGATTTTTGGCTGACAGTGGAGAGTCAAGGTCCACACTTCAACCACAGCATGTTTACTTCTCCTCCAGGAGAGGATCCAATACATATATAGAAGAGGCTTGTGAATTACATTAACGGTGAGGAATCGATAAGAGATGCAGCTTCCTGGATTCATCAGCTTTCTTCGAATGGAGGAACAAACAGGCATTCAGAAAAAGACTGTGAAGAGTGCTTCAGTGATAATCCCACATCACTCATCCTCAAAGATTTCAACAACAAAGGCTGCAGATTCCTCTCTTGGCTTTCAACGTGGACAAAACTAAGACGACAGCAAAGGGTATACCCCCCCCGAAAAGCCCCCAATTCCCTGTGTTGCACAATTGAACTCCTCAAATTAAATGTGACTCATTAATAATCTCAAACAGTCCATATTCTCACATTCCATATTACTCAACCTAACTGTTTCTATGAAGTCATCAGTCTGCTCTAAGATCAGATCCCAGATTGATGCAATAATGAAGATACATACTGTTAGCTAGTTTTTTTGAGCGCGGGGATAAAACAAGACAGATTTCCTGGTCTCAATTCATATAAATGGTAAATGGACTTTTCTGGTCTACTGGACCCTTCAAAGCGCTTTACATTGTGAGCCAGCATTCACCCATTCACACAAACACATAGCGTGATGGTTGTAGACCATGAAGGTGCCACCTGCTCATCAAGAAAAGTAACCATCAAGTCAATTCATACAAGTTGATTTAGACACAATCAGACTTAATTGAAGTTATGGTAAAAAAAAAAAAGAAAGAAAAGAAAATGTTTTAAATGTGCAAGTAAAGTTAAATATATCAAATATATGTTAGTGATACTTGAATTGGTTCATACGAGGTAAATTTGGACTTATCAGACCAACGGTTAAGAAGTTATCGCGAAATATACAAATTCAATACAATATTAATACAATATATTAATATTCAAATACAAGAAAGATCTTTCTCCGTTTCACATGAAGTAAATTTGGACTGAAGAAGACTAAAAGTCCGGAATTTTTGTGTGAATAACTGCGTAGCATAAAAAAGCTCCCCCTAATGAATAAAATATGACAAACAAAATAAATCTCCAGGAGTCGATTTTGACTTCTTGTGATAATCTCCCCATATTGGAGGGAATATAGAACAGACCTTTCCCAAAATCAAATTTCAAAATGATCCATGAAAGCGTTTTGGAGTTATCGTGTTCCACGAAGGATCGGCGGGCGGACGTGGAGATTCCCTAACATCTCTGACTTTTTCGGGTATATAATGAGTAAAGTCCTCTTTTCTCCTTTTCTCTCTGCAGTGAGAGAGTGGAACCAGACGGTTGGCAGTGGACCAGAATTTCACCAGCTAATTTAATTTCCAAGCCACCATCAAACATCTTAGAATAATTGGACCAAACTGAATGCAGCTTTAGTTGAAGTGACAAGCAAAGCCTTCAGGGATAAAAGCAACAGGGGAAAAGATGCAGCTTGGCAGCATCCGGCTGGTTCTAATAGCGAACGCTCGGGTCCTTTCAGATTCATCCAAATGGCTGGACGGACGATTCAACGGAATAAATATTCAATATGAAAGTTAAAAGCCTGAAAGCTGCCTTTGGACAAGGACGAGTTGATATGGATGGAGCAGAGGCAGCAAAAGAAGACCTTATGAAGTTTTGTCAGGATATTTTTTTTTTTTTGTTCAATGATATTTTTCCAGATCTTTTCATAGATGTATTATCAATTGGAGGTCTTCCAATTGGCAACAGAAATTAGATTTTAGTTTAAAATCAAGTTGATCCTCCAACAGACTTGGAGATTGGATCCATCCATTGCCTGAAGTCAGAGTGGGCAGGGGGCGTGGCCCAACGTCCAAGATGACGATGACGAAGAGATGAGGTACTCCCATTAACTGATGTCCAACCAAAGTTGGTTCTGATATCATTTTCATTTTCAACTAGAATCTAAAGTCTCTTAGACGATAATCCCATGTCTTTGTGACATTGTTCTGCTGTGTTGTGCAAGCTGGGCTTTTAAGCCGGCATCAGTTGTTTGCAAGAAGATGCATTGATTCTCACACAAACACACACACACACACACACTCAACCATTGGCCTCGTCGTCTCCGTATTAACCCTGCAATCGAACCCATCGACTGTGCGAGAGGATGTGTTTAACAAGGCACTGAGTTGCAAAGCCTGTTTTGATTGATTCTTCGGTTGAAAACAAAAACTCAACTCAGGTTAGATGTCTGTCATGGATTGATTGTTAGGCCGGATATAAGTGCACAACATCCACATTTTCCTGATAATATATATATACGAAGGCGAATGAGAATACGTTTGCAGAATTGACGGGGCTGTTCAGAAGGGGATAAATTTTGCTGTTATATTTCACAGGAAACATTTCTGTTACTGAGGTTTAGTTTGACACTTTCCTGAAGAAGGCGGGACTCGGTTGGAAAATTCTATCAATCCACCAATCAGGGTTGTGTAATATTCAAATCCACTGAGAGTTTGACTGTCAACCAAATCTCAGCCACTCAGTCCAGATAGAACAAAACTAATTCTTACTAAAGAGTAAGGAAAAATATTTTCTTAACTTTGACATTGCTTCCTTACTTGTGAATATTTATAGTCATAGAGGAATACTAGCCATGTTTTCAGGGTCATTAATCAAACTTCATCTTCCATTAGTAGCAGACATCAATGTGCAATTAATGTCCCCCCCAAGGATCAATCTGCTATAAATCACTGAAACTTATTCATATTCATAAACATATTCTCTCCAGCCAGCTCTAAACTTCAACCTGTTCACCACAGCCACTATATCTCAAAAACCATTTTCTTTTCATTTTAATTATTTCATACACAATAATTTGCGAGGAAGAATTGCTTTTAGGAAAGATCAGTTGCACATTTAAGCCACTAGGGGGAGCATTGCCTCCAAATTTCCCTTCCGTTGGTATGATAAATTCAAATTTGTTGCACATGATTTGATTTGAGGAGTTTGATCTTGTCCATTTCATATTCAACTCTAAAAGTTCACATTTCACCCACACAAAGAGATCTATCATATATATTATACCAATGCAATAGTTAGGATTTTATTAATTGGGGACAGCTTGTTGTGGAAAAGACATTTTAACACATAACATCCTAACGGCTCGTTTAAGGTAGTCCAAATGTGGTGCATATGAATTAACTCCAGGTTCAATATTTAGGACTAGGTGATACAATCCCCACAGATTCAATATTTTATTTACAGAGTGCTTGTGTCCTTTTTCCAGCTTGAGCTACCGTGTGGCACATCCTCAGTTGTTTACTATGTTAGTGGTCTGAATTTGCCCCTTCTGAGATCATCATCATATGATTTTCTTTTTTCGCCTAACTGATGAATCAACCAATCATTGCAGCTCTAAAGGAGAAGTTTCAAATGAATCAAAGCGTTCACCAGAACGACATATACATGCAGAGGCACACACACACACACACACACAAACACACAGCTGAGCGGCTACAGACACGGTTCACTGGGTGCGCAGTGACTCCATCATCCCCCTCCTCCTCCTCACCACTATCAGGTTGGTATAATACCAGCGAGGGAGAATGAGCTATGAGTTATTCTGCATTCCACCACTTGACTGAAGTGTTTCCTGTTGTTTTCAGGCTTAACTTTGACCTCACCCACCAGGAACCAGCTGTAATCTAAAGCCTGTGGAACCACCACCAGCATCATCATCATGTAACCCTCTTTAAATCTTCTGTTTACCATCACAGCCTCCGATCTCCCAAAAAAAGGCGAGCTGTTTTAAGCTGTGTGGTGGCGTTCGAATGGGGGGCACTGACATCGCCTACCTTTTTCTAAGGATTATGGTTTCAAAGGCAAGTAGGAGGTTGACAGACAAAAGTTGCTGAATATCTATGAGGAATATACAATGTTTAAAAATATATATCTGCTCAACCCCACAGTCAGTCTATTGCTTTTAAAATCAATTTGCCACTTCGCGTAATTGCCCGCTGCTTTAGAAGAAAGTAGAACCAGGAAGGAAACTGGCAGAAAGACTTTAAAATTGATGCAAATTGGGCCCAAGGTTTTTCTAGCTCATCAGTTTGTGATTGCAGTTTGTACAAACAGCCACGTTATCATCTGCCCCAATGCCAATTTCCATTAAATTGAGGGGGGGGGGGGGGGTTATTATGCTGCAGCAAAATAACTTCCATAAAAGAGAACTGCTTTGGCAGGTAATTTGAAGATCTAAAAGTCACGGCATCCATTCCTGCATCCATTCCTGCTTTAAAGTCCTTTCTTCATTAGGTATTAATTTCCCTGGGGATATTTTTTTTTTTCCTTAAACGGCAAGGCATTTAATGGCATTTCATTGACATCCGCAAACAAGCTAAATGCTCGGTTCAAAGATAAAAAAGCTGATTAATTTTCCTGACATAGATGTGATTTTAATGAATCGATCTCAGCTGCATGCTTTCAAAGAATCAGAGGAGATGGTAGTTTTGTGATAAGAGGAGCTGCTCTGGGTCAAGAAGGCTGGCAGATTGGGGGAGGGGTAAACGAATATGGAACACTTGACAGGTACGCTGATGAACTACACCTGGATGTGCGAGGGCTGGGGGGGGGGGGGGGGGGGGGGGGGGGGGGGGGTCGATCTTGCTGTGGCTCTAAAAGCCTGTTATGAAAGAATGGCTGAAATGATGGCCAGAAGCGGTTAACACGATGGCTGATACCTGATCCGAGGTTATGCAGCACCTGCAGGTTTATTAACATGATATTTCTACATTTAGAAAGACAGAATATTCTCTCTGGAAAAAACACTACTAATGAGAAAGAGCAACCACATTTAAAACCTGAAATATTAGTGGGTAGAGGTTTTCACTCCGACCTAAGGACCAGAGAGGATTCCGCAGTGGCAAACGGGTTGAAGTGGGTAAAAGTAGACCTACACGGTCATCCCTTACAGCAAGGGTATATCTGCGAAAAGCTACCAATGAAGTGATGCCCGAAAAACAATGCTCGTAAAAAAGCTCTACCTAGTGAGTCCAATGTGAACTATTACCAGTACCATTGGTTGGTTTGAGAGGGAGAGTGGCCGAGGTGGGACGCCGACACAAACATGTAACAAAAACAGCAACTAGTCCTATGACTCACCTCCTCAATTAAATATGAAGTTAAGTCCAAAGTATTCCTCTTAGTGAGTAAAAAATATGAGCTATTAGCGTAAAATATGATGTATTCAAAGTAGATCTCCTTAAGTTCATTCATATTCAGAAGTATGGACTAAATCGGACCAACAGAGCTGTCTCCAAATAACAGTGTTTTTCATAAAAGAATCTCCCACTAGTGAGTAAAATATGAACTATTAGGAAAAGATATGACATATATACATAGATACAAGTTAGACCTCGTTGAGTTGAATCATATAGTAATAATCTTTTCTTTATTATATCAAATGTAACAACACAAAATCAGGAAATTTATATCTGCCTATAACCCATCCCTGAGGCAGTAGGGGGGCCTCTGTGAAGCATCCAGGGAGCTGATGTTTCAGGGTCTTGTTCAAGGACCAACAGCTTGTTGTGTCAAAGGCTGGGCTTGAACCCACATCTCTTGAGCTAAGGTGTCCCGAAATATGCACCCAATTTGGACTTAATTGGACCAACGGTTGAGAAATTATCAGCAAGAAAATTTTAAGATACAGCTCCCCCTAGTGTCGGAAAAACACAACCGACCATTCCCAAAATCTTTCGGGCGTGAAGCTGTACCTATTGGGAAGTGATAGTTTTAATGACTATTTACTGAGTCACTTTGGGATCTGATCTTAGTGCATACTTCTGACTTCCTGGAAACAGTTATGGACAGTTTGAGATTATTAATGAGTCATGTTTAATTTGAGGAGTTCAATCAGTGGGGATTGCTTGCACAACGCAGAGGATTGGGGGCTTTTCTGGGTTATACCTCCACTGTCTGGGACGACAGCATTGTCTTGGTTAAAATGAAGTTTCCAGGTGCTTCACTATGGATGTGAATATTTTCCAGAATTACTTATTATTCATTTGATAACAAAGTGATTGTTCTGTTTAGCAGCTATTGTTTTTGGCGCCTTACATAGCAATGAGGTGTTGTTGGTTGGCGCTGACCGCCTGTGCTCTCAGCCAGCTTTCGACCGGACTCAACCGTCAAGCTGAGGCTGGCGAATGTTTTCGGAAAAGACTTGGCGGCGCCCATGACCTGCGGAAAGCGACAGGGAAAACTAATTTCATTGTCTCATGAATTCTAATTTTCTCTCTCTCTAGCTGAGCGCCACACTGCTCATGAAACAAATTATTCTCCAATCTCAAAGATCCACATTCTGACAGCTTCACAAATAATCAAATGTAAGAATGATGGTTTTGACAGGTTTAACTCTCATTCACACCTCAGTCAGTCATGATGACGAGAGAGATTTGTCTTACTCACAACAAGCAAAGAGAAGATGCTGCAACTATTTCAATGTTGCCACAGTCACAGTAATTCCATTGTCATTATTATTATTATTATTTAATCTTTCTGCTCTGGTTTATTCTGATTCTATAACCGTTTCCACTCTAATTGCACAAAACTGTATGACCACACCGCTGCCAAGACAAATTTCCCTTCGGGGACAATAAAGTTCATCTTATCTTATCTTATCTTAATGCTCACAAACCAAATAAGCCTTTTAATTAAATCTGTTCCACATCAGAGGCAATAAATCATTTTTGGGGATAGTTGTTTACCATTAATGAGCGAACGGCGTAGGAGAACTAAGTGGGATAGAGTTAGCTCTTTTTTTCTTCTTCTTTCATTCTGTTGGGAGGAGTCTAACCAGCAGCCCCTTAAAAGTCGTGGAAAAACTACCGTCAGTCTCTTTAACACACGCGTGTCATTACTCTAAGCTTTTCACCAATCATGGCAAAAAGCTGTTGATCAGGAGAACGAGGAGTTGACAGCCTGCAACCTTCTCAGCAGCAGGAAGCAGAGAAGGTTCAGTGTAAAAACCCCGCCGACTCTCACATGCAGCAGGTACATGTCACAAACTCCCAAGTCACCAAGCTCCCAGAAAAAGACATATTCTCCATTATCTCACCCTCCATACGATCCAAATGTGTAACTTCTCGTCCTCTGAGCCATCCTGCTGAGCGGCTGATAAGGTTTCCCGGCTGAGAGCAGGATATCACAGCAGTTTACAGCGAGAGGTTAAAGAAGAGCCGCTATCCCGTCTTCACTATTTTTCTATCTGTTATCTGAGTCCTTCTTCTCTTTCCACGCCTCAACTCTTTCTCCCCCCTGCCTCCTTGTCTCTGCCCTCATCGAGCGTGTGTGTTCTGTCTGAGAGTATTTAATGTGAGAACACATCCCAGCCCTCCCTCCTCCGTTCTCCTCTCTGCTCTCTGACTAAGTGGTTCCTTTCTCCGCCCGATTAAGAGGAAGGTGTGTCCGGCTGTCCTGTTGTCCAGGAAGCAGACAATACTGTTTTTCAAAGCACTATCTGACTTATCGTAGGGACAGAAAGGCCTAATGTGTCTTTGACGGTAGAATCCCTCTCCAGCTCAAATTTAAAAAACATTTCTGATGAATCACAAGAGCCTTTTTCCTCATGACAGGTTTTCTAAAACACTTTGGATAATCTGTAAAACCATCAACTAGGTCCGGGAGGACAGCAAGTGTATATCCCCGAAAACCCTCAGTTCCCCTGATTGAACTCCTCAAATGAAATATGACTCATTAATAATCTCAAACTGTCCACATTGACTCTACATCACCATTTCTATGAAGTCAGCAGTCTGCTCTAAGATCAGATCCCAGAATAATGAAGATAAATACAGTTAACTGGTTTCTCTGAGCTCAGGAATAAAACAAGACCGAGGCCATTCATGTAAGCTTTGACAATTTGACTTATGTTTGGGTAGTAACGGGCAAACAACAATTACAGTAAAATGTGACCAATGCAAGTTAGATGTCCATGATTATGATGATTAACCATCATATGAGGTCAATTTGGACCAACAGTTAGGAAGAGATGTCCAAAGAATTGTGTTTATCTGGAAAAGAGCACTTGCCAGGGAATAGAATATAAACTATTAGAGTGGAAAAATGCATATACAAGACTGATCTCCTCAAGTCGATTCATAGCCACAAAATTTGGACTAATAGTTGAGAAATTATGGCCTGAAAAACTGTGATTTCGGAAATAAATCTTCCAGTATGGGCAGAAATATGCAACTCAACTTTCCCAAAATCATTCCAGTTCTTCCATGCACTGAGGTCTATTGGGGTATAAAATTGCAAAATCATCCAAGAAATGTTCTCTGAGTTATCCTGTTATCGTTAGAAAGCGATGATGACGATTCCATAATATCCCTGACTTTGGGGATCCATCGATTGGCTAATCGTCTTTAACATTCAACTCAGATGAAAACAAGATAGGCTCTCCAACTTCTTTCGTTATTGTAAATATGGGCTTCTTCTGACCAAAAGAGTCCAATGACTTCTTCTACTTTTCCAACAACAGCTGAGACTGCTATCAAATGACCTGACTAGATAGATAAGAACTCCTGTTAAAGTGTACTTGGACCGGAGAGATGTTGAGCGATGCAGGTCAGGCCTACATGACCTACTTTAACCTAGTAATTCCAGTTGCGTGATATACATTCAAAGACGTTTCTCCGTGATCGTCCTTCTCTGGAAAGTTCAAAGTAAATTAAAAAGACCAGCTTGGCAGCGTTGCGCCCTCATCTGGGTGTGTGAGACGTGATATCTGTGTCGATCTGCTGGCAAAGCACTTGTTTGCTTACAGTCAAACAAGCGAGGACAACCTTACATCTCCTCTGTTGTCTCCCTCTTCACGTCTCTCATGTCATCTTCTCCTTCCTCCTTCTGACTGACCCCCGGACCATAAAATGTATTATTCAGCTCTGACGAGACAATATATCCCCGCCTGGCACGTCTGCGTCAAGAGCATCCCCTCTCATTTCTGTTCACACTCACATCCGGGTGCCACTATGACTCTCAATTTTTTCGACCCTTCGTGGTTCTATTAGGTCCGACTAAATCCTAGCCAGACATGGTCGAGAAAACAAATCCGAGGCTTAGAGTAGAGGACACAGAAATATGTCATTGGCAGTGTCCCCACCAAGGTCCTTTAGCTCCCTCTATGATCGATGCTGATTCTGCTACTACTTGACTTTTCCACGTCTCAATTAAACACAATCTACCCTAAAAATAAACAGGATGACAGGATTTCTCAACTTTTTTCTTATTTTTTCTCTCGTATGGAATGTCTGCCATCTTTCCCTTGTAGCAGCAGAGTGTTTTTGCAGCAACCATTAAGGATTTTTTTGTGCCAAGGCTAAAGCAACGAGGTATTTCGTGCAAGCTACAGCAACCATGCCTACGCCGAAAGCAAAGGTTTATCCCTGAAAAATCCCCAACCCCTGCGTAATACGAGCAATCGCTCTTTTGAACATCTGGAATGTGACTCATTAACAATTTTGAACAGTCCATATTGACTCAACCCGTATTTTTCTATGAAGTCAGCAGTCTGCTCTAAGATCAGATCCCATAGTGACTCAATAATGAAGATAAATACAATTTAAAATAATTTCACAGCTCAGTAATAAAAAAGACAAGTTTCCTTTTGGGGGGGGGGTTAAAAAAAGCCTCCTTGGCGGGTGAAATATTAACTATTAGGATAAAATATGATAGATATCCATCAAGTTCAATCATATGCACCAAATTTGGACTGAATTGTACCAACAGCTGAATACTTATTGCAAAAAATCTGTCATTTTGGAGATAAAGGTCTCCCTTTTAAAAGAAACATGCAATTGACCTTTTCCAAAATTAATCCAATTCTTCCTCACACTAATGTTCACGAGGCCATAACATTTGAAAATGATTTGTGAACTAGTTTTTTGAGTTATCGCGTTAACAGGAAGGAACTGATGTGGATTCCATAAGGTCCCCCATTTTTGGGGGAAATAAATAGGAGAACGTTGGAGTTTCTGACGTAATTAAGATACAAAATGTTTTTATCTGAGGTTGTTAGATACCCACAAAGCTCCATCAAACCCCTGGTACTCCTCAATAACTCGTACCTGTTGCGACATGCCAAACATTAGTCACGTCAAACTGTCACTCTGTTCAGTTTACGCGTAAACATCACCCGCTAGCTCCTCCCCTCCGAGGACCGTCTCTCTTCGGTCGACCAGTTTGTCTGATTTTTTCTGCTTAGAAGCAGCTGGTTTTTCGCCATCGGTAGTTCAAAGTCAACAATGTCTTTGTGTAATTTCTTTAAAAAACACCTGAAGATCGCAGATGTGCTTTGAATCTTTGTATGAGATCAGCAGCGAAAGGATTCGTTGTCCGGGAAAAGATAGAGAGAGAGAGAGAAAACATGGCCAAATGCGAAGGAGCCATGTTTGATGGAGCTGTCAAAATCCGACAAGCCCTTTCCTGCCACTGTGACTTATCGAGTCTTCAAATGCAGCCATCGGAAGGTGCGACCCCTAAATTGGGCCACGTCCTCAATGTTTGCCTGCCTGGCAGCGCCAGTCCATTAATGACCCTCCGTGTCACACATTCCAGCCTTGTCCTCGGGTTTTTCTAGTAGTGGGAGTTTTTTCTTGACAGCTAGAAGGTTCAAATCCAACTGGGAACCTGAGTTTGCAACTTCTCTCCATGTTTTCAAGGGTGCCCTCCGGCTTATACTCACACACTCGGAAAACATGCACTATAGGGGAATTGTTGAGCCTGAGATATCTATAGATGTCAAAGTGAGCATTCATGGTCCTCTGATGAACTGGTGAATTACCCAGGGTGCCCCTCGCCTAAGGTCCTCTGGGACAGGCTCCAGCCGCACCAGTAAGACTGAACAGGATGAGAGGTGGTGACAGGAAAGAGATGGATGTTTCTCATATTCCGTTGCTCAGGTTTGACTGTCCTTGTTTTCCTTCATTGTGCTTTTGCCCTTTTGTTCTGGGATGTTCATGTGGATTCTCTGTGGACTGGATCTGATTCTTCCTGCGTTTAGATTCTACCTCTTCCTTTTCCATATGTACATTCTTCACTCTTTGTTCACTGCTCTTTGGTTTGGTCTCTATCCAGTAAATTTCCAATATTTTGCATCAATTCTCTGAGCTGCACCGTCTCCGATTCTTGTCTCTGCAATTTGGTCCTTTGGTCCAAAATGCTCTTAAGCCTAACATTCAATGCCAGATGAGGACAAAAAGTTCCGAACTGCAGAGTTATAGAGCTGGTTTCAGACCGAAAATGTGATTGTTAGATGAACGGACAGCACTGCAGAAAAACAGCAAAATAGGATAGAAGAAAATGGCATTATTTGATATATTTGGGTCATAACCTCAGGGCTAATGTCAAATACATTTGGAGCAGGAACATTTAAGAATCCCTTATTATTTAGTTTATTTATTTAATGTTATTTTTAATTTAGATGCATTTCACTAGGAAAGCATTGAACTGTACTTGGCAGTGTGGTCCAAAAGCAACATTACGCATCCTCCTCTTGCCAAATCCATTTTTTATTCGGGCAAAAGTGAACACAAACGGCGTGTCCTCATCGTCGGCCAGCTTTCTTGACTGACAGTGAGTCTCTAACATTTCTCGTAGGAAGATCCTCAAGCGCAGCACTTGTGCTGAAAAACTTATTGTCACTACAGTAATGTAGTTCCAAGCATAGATGCTCTCTTGAGTCTCTGAAAAGGTGTCCTTGGAGAGGATGGAAAAAAGGGTTTACCCAGAGTGCTTTGTGTCTGGGAGGTGAAAAGTGAAAGTGCGGCGTGGCGTAATAAGTCTATGTCTATAGGGTTCATTTGAAAGACAGGCTGGCCGGCTAGAGTGCTCGTCTGGAAAACAGGTCAGCCTCGACATTGAGGACTTGACTGGCACTGGCTGGGGGGGCGGCGTTACGGGAGCCGTCCTCTAGGAGATGGGCTCCAGTTTATACCAAAACACTGCTGTGCAAGTGGAAAATAATAGTCTGCTAAAAAGTGATCCCCGGTGAGAAAGAGACAGTTAAATCACAAAGGGAAGACGTTTGTTTCAAAGATACAGTAGATGTCAACCTCATCTGAGGCTGACTTGAGAGTAGAATCTTAAATTACATGCGCAAATCCGAAAAAAATTATTCAATTATTACGTCATCACGATAACGAATGTCTGTTTCAGTAGCATAGTGACGTGACGACAACAAGCATCATATATCCCCGAAATGTCTGGGATGTTATGGAAACGTACCGACACAGATCCGTCTGCCGCACATCCTCAGCGATAACCCAAATACTATCGCCTGGACCACTTTCAAATTTTATACCTCCAACTTAGGTAGGTTTGGTAACACTAGAGGGACTTTTATCTCTAAGTTTACAAGCCAGAATTTTTCAACCGTTGGTCCAATTTAGTCCAAATTTGGTGCTCTTGATTCGACTTGAGGAGTTCATACTTTACTCGCTAGTGGGAGCTTTTTGATGAAGACTGTTTTTCAAATGTAACTTCCTAAATTTTTTGCCTGATTTAGTCCAAATTGATCTCATATGGACCGCCTCAAGGAGATCAAACTTGTATTTGTTATATTTCACTGTAATTGTTCATATTTCATTCACTTGTAGGGGCTTTTTTTTCGTTGCAAAAACAGTTTTTTGACTTCCCAAACACTGTCTGATTATGTCCACAATGAGACATATGAATCTACACAAGGAGATATATCCTGTATGCACTATTTCACTATAATAGTTCATATTTACCCATTAGGGGGAGCCTTTTGTGCAAAAAACACAAGTTCAAGTCCAAATGTGTCTAAATGTATCTCATTGGATCTGACTATAGGAAATTTGTCTTGTTTTACTACTGAGATTGGAAAAACAATAGTTAATTTATCTTGGTAATGGAGTCACTAACGGATGAAAAGAAAATATTAAATATGGGATATATGGACATAAATGTAGGATCAATAAAGTGTAAAATTAGCAAATAGCTCCATGAATAAAATTATGGATAGAATGATTCGATAGTTTTGTAAATGCCAACGGAAGCATGATAGACATTAAAAAAAAAATAATAAGATCAAATATCCTTGTGGTTCGTATTTCAGCCTCTGCTTTCTTCCACCGGTTGAATAGACTCCGTCTGATCTGATCTACTACGAGTGGACTTCAAACACGTTCTTCTCCACAGCAGCTGTCCAAACATCACTCTCTTCAGGTGAGAAAAGGCATTCAGGCTTCAAGTGCAGCGACTGCCCCGCTTTTGTGTCTTGAGGGCCGAGGAGATATCGCCTAGATACAGAAGAGTCCTCTTCCTGTAGGACGGCGAGGCGGGACATGAAATATTCACTAGCTTTGCGCTCAAATGACACCTCTGACAAACGTGTAAGGACAACAGGCTCCGCCTCACTGGAGAGAAACATCCACAATTATGTTTCCATGCCCTTTTTTTTTTTTTTTTTATCAAACTCCATTCTAAATAAAGTCCGATTTTTTCTTGGTCTCAAACAGCAACTTTAGGTTTAGTGTGTCAAAGTTCAAACCAGGCATGCATGAGAAATAAAACGTTAAAATCATTACCTCTAGTTAAATATTGTTTAATTTAATGTCCTCGCTAAAAAAAAACAAAGCTGACAAACTTTTAACAACAAGACATAGTGACTCAAAATGCGCTGAACCAAACCGTTGAGCGGGACATTCAAGGGTTTAGAGCCTCCTCCACATCACTCCCTGAGAAAAGTATTCACTTCTTGCTGAAAAACGTATTTTCGACTTTGCAAACAGGAAGTAGTAAGCCATGCGAAAAAAGGAATGCAAAACATTGATTAAGCTATCTCGGAGCAACACTTCCCCTCGCTGTTAGCCAGAGGAACTACTTTTCATCCCAGCGAGCTGCCGAGTGTCTCAGGGGCTTTTTGCAGAGCTCAGTTGGACACAGACAACTTTGGATTTTAAGCAGCGAGGCTCTGTCGGCTTCAGCAGAGCATACAGAGCATTACGATTTTATCTCCTTTCAGCCTCATGACGGCGTCTATTATCCCGTCTTAGGTTGTGCACACGTTACCGGTCAGCGCAGCTATACGGAGTAGAGGCGGCCACTGTTCCGTAACCAAATGCAACAAATGAGATTCTCTCTCTCTCTCTCTCTCTCTGCCACAAATTGCAAGAGCAAGACTATCGGGGGTGCTGACATTGCATAACTCGCTCATCAAAGACAGACAGATTCCAGCAGTAACTCAGGGAAACTATTCTCGTCTTCCATCACCCGGCCCCTCTAGATCTGGAGGATGATGAATTTCACAACTCCTCTCCGGGCCATCGTGACAGTGGAGGAGAGAGCGATGCAGTCAAAAATTGGGGAGGTAGAAAGAAATTGATGATGAAAGGAAGAGGGTCAAAGTGAGATGATTAAAAGCCAGTTTCTTTTGTTTCTATTCTAACTGTCTGCATGCAGACAGTTTATGAGTAGCATGTAGGAGAGGAGACAAAGAGGTGGTATAAAAACAGAAATCACAGCGACAGAATGTGAGAGTCTGTGAATTTGCCCCTGCGGCAAAGTAGGGTGAGGGCAGGGTGTAGCAATTTACAGCGGCGCTACTACACACACACCCACATATAGAGATTCAATCCCGCTGAAAAACTCCTGCGCGACATGAAACACACCCTCTGGGCTTAAAACTGGGAGTAGGAGCCCATTACAACAAATAAATGAGAGATACGGCGAGCAGAGGAGAGGCGAGGGAGAGAAAACCACAGCTGATTTTTCATGTAGCAACTACTGACTCAAGCAGGAGGGGAAGAAGCCCTGTGGACCACATCCTTGGGTTAATGACTCTGTAGAGGGAGAGGCAGCAGAGAGACTCAGTTAGGAGCTGGCTTTGATTTATCTACATGAGAGGGAGGCAAGACAGGGACCGAAAAGCGACACGGAGAGATTTCTAATCACACAGCCTCATCAAAACCATCACTCACTCAGACCTCAGGGCCCGTGCAACGTCAACGGCTTCAGTCGGACCTGCCCGGGCTTAGACCTTCTCCCCACCATCTGCCATCAGACTATGAGTCCTCACACTGGATGCTATTGTGAATACATGGACTATAAATAACATTAATGGTCTAAAGTTTTGTTACTGCAAAGATTCTCATTGAGGAAAGGCTATAGATTAGATTGTTCCTTCTCTTCCTGGCGTCTGTGGATGGAGTCCATCAGTAGGGGAGTCTGATCCCCATCGTCAGCTGTGACTCCCTCTAGTCTGGGCTCAGGTCAGCATGAACTCTATAGACCGCATGAAAGAATAATGATAGACATTATAAGTAGATAATTAATACTACTCACTTCAGCGCACATAATGTTAGGGCTAATCGGTTTGTTTAAGAACAGTAGCAGAGTTGTTTCACTTTTTACTCTCCACTCAGCTCTGGTTCATCGTAAAGCGTTTTCTATCGTACCCTGTTTTTTCTTCTAACTCTCTGCTCTCTGGCGCCGCGGTGGTGCTTCACGGTGGGTGGAGAAGAGGCACGGAGAAAAGTCTAGAAGACCCTCACTTGATGGAACTGACGTCTGACTGCGGAGGAGTGCTATCAACTTGAGACGCGATTGTTCTGGACTGCAGATGCTGTACCTCATCCCTCCTACTGGAATCACTTACAGTCACTCTGGAGCGTGGAGACGTCCAGGACGGCCGCCGTAGCTCCATTTGCAGGCGTTGGGACTGTGACCAGGCTTCTTTTTTTTCTCTTTTTTTTCTGAAGCCATTTCAAACAAAGCGGCTGAGCGCAAGGACATGGCTGTCTCCAAGCAACACAGGAGTCAGAGGAGAATGAGACGCATTGTGCATCGTGCTTTTGAAGTCGGCCGCGCTGAGAGCTGCAAGCTGTCAGAACCATGTAGAGCAGGAGAAGGTTCTGATAAACGATCCACATCGTGTTACAGATCATTATGTGGGTCCTTTTTCAAGGCGCAGCAACGTTCAAACACGCTGAAGGCAACATGACAGGAGATGTTCTATGAAATAATGCATAAAAAACAACAACGGCAACATTTAGTTTTCATTTTAAGCCAAAATAAATGATAAAAGAATTTGATCACAAATCGTTTTACTAAATGTTTGAGCTAAATTTGATCCAAAGGAAATTGTAAGTAATTACCTTCAAACAAGTAATTTTGATAACTTGTTTTGTGTGTTTGACAGGTTAGACCAGATGTTCCTTTAACAGAATGAAGTTGCTCTCAGGAGGTATAAGCCTGTAGCCAGAATAAAGCCACTGAATATTGAAGGGGATGGAGAAGAAGAAGAGGAACAAGGAATTTTATCACTTATTATATCCCTGAAAAGTTGATGTGATGGAATCGTCATCACCGCCGGTGTGGATCCTTTTTGTCAGTTTGAGAACTCAAAAGATGTTTCATGGATCATTTCAAATATTTTACCCCATAGACCTTAGTGTGAGGAAGAACTGGATTGATTTTTGGAAGGGTTTGTTGCATATTTTTGCCACTAGGGGTAGCTTTAAATTCCGAATCATAGTTTTCCGGACAGATTTTCTCAACCATTAGTCCGATTTTGTCCAAATTTGGTGCGTATGAAACTAAACAAGGAGATCATTGAGATTATTTGTTTTTCATTTTTCACTTAAGACAACAACAACCCAATACTAAGACTGTTTTCACATTCATTTGACAGGCTGAGTGGAAAAAGAAATGGGGAATAGAAAATAGGAAGGAGGATAAGGAGATCTATCTCGTATGTTTATTATAGAACTATAATAGTTCATATTTTACTCAACCATCAGTCCAATTGTGTCTAAATTTAGCTCCAATGAATTGATAGAGAGAAATCCCTCTTGTTTTATAAATGAGCTCAGAAAAACTAGTAAACTGTATTTATCTTCACGATTACTATGGGATCTGATCCTAGAGCAGACTGCTGACTTCATAGAAATAGTCAGGTTGAGTCAATATAGACAGTTAGAGATTATTAATGAATCACCTTTAATTCGAGGATTTCAATCAGGGGAATTGATGTACAAGGCGGGGGACAATAATTACAAGTGTTTATTGAATTATGATCATTTATTACTCATGTCATATTAAACCAATAATACTAACGTCCTTAATTTTAAATTAAATTATTGGTACATTCTTATTTTATATAACTTTCAAACATGAATAACGATTTCAAATAATATATTAGTTTTCAACCACCGTATGATGCTTCATGAATGTTGTCATTCTGTGGTATTATGATGCAGTTTGCATTGGATGAAATTTATTTCCGTCACTTAAATAAGGACCTGAATATTTATGCAGATTTTTAATACATTTTAAGAAATGTGTTTTTCTTCTGCAGCCTTTTGTGGCAAAAGACAACCAATTATGCCACATGGCGTCATCAGGTTTATATCTATTAATTGAAATTGGGATTTCGGGATTGTAGGATTAATTATTTAAGCAAAAGGGGCGAGGAGTCTTCTCTCTTCCCAACCCTCCCAGAAAATGGCTGTAATGGTCATATGTAGGTAGCAGACGTACGACACATATTTATGTTCATTTGTACGCTGTGACCTCTCATGGCCATAGCAATTATGAGAGAAATAAAGACGGAGTGCGTTGAGTGACAGTTTGGCAGTGGTAAAATGACTATTATGGTCTGGAATGGCTCTTTCCGGTATCAGCCATAGCATTTAACCTCTGACAGGTGGAGTGAATAACATTCACATTAAACATTCACATCCCCATTCAATGGCTGCCGTCATACGGGAGATATTAGCTCGTGGACATTTATCTTTGAAGACGATAGGTTGGAGGCAGATGATTCAGCGCAACGATCCGAGTGACTTTGACAAGGTCCAAACTGGGATGGCTAGAACTGGTGATGGGTTCATGGTCACCCGAGGCTCATTGATGATCTTGGGGATTGAAGGCCGGCCCGTGTTGTCGGATCATAGCTAATTCAGCAAACTGCTGATAAAGTTAATGTTGATTCTGATAGATGCTGCTAAGCTGCTGGTACTGGCAGCCATGAACATATCTCACCAATCCTGGAATCCTCACAATGGCTACCAGAGCAGTTCAGGATTAATTACCAAGTACCTGGTACTTACCCGTCAGACTGAATATCCATATGTTGTGTTTTTATGCCTCAACACTTTTATCTGTCTCTTAATGTTTTTTAATTTGATATTATGCCTTCTTCTTTTTCTTAATTTGTGGTTTTATTATTTTGAAATACTGGGAAACACGCTGATTAACTCTTAGTTTTAATCTAAAGGTGCTTTACAAATGAAGTGGTGTGACTTGAGATGATTCATACCGCCATCAAGGAAACAGTTCTCCCTAATGGCGGTTTCCTCTTTCATTGGGATAACAGTCTATGTCACACTGAATAAAAAAATCAGGATCGTTCTTAAATCAGTGGCTCCTTCTCCTCGGGAACGGGAGGCATGTTCACTGATGCAGAGAAATAATTTTACATTGTTTAAACTTGGATAAGAAAAATGTGATAATAGAGACTCACCATTATTAAAAAAACGATTAGAAGTTAAAATGACATTGTGCCAAAACCCGAACCAGTGGTCTGAAACAGCATAAGGCTGTAAGTTGGGCTGAGAGGAGCAGAGTCGGGTCATTGTTATCTCTGCATCATTACCAGTGGCCACTTTAGATGGATAGAAAGTACAGATGGGGACCATTTGGCTGTAATAATAATTGTAATTATAATTATAATAAGTGACTTCTTCCAGGCTAGAGTGTTTTCACAAATTACATCCCTGAGTCCGCCTGAGTGGAAGAGCTGCTAAAGGTGAAGGCTGTGATTTGTAGCGTCCGTGTGCAGTTTGATCTCACATCACTCCGAATTTCTTGGTAAAAGCCCTCAACTTTAGTTGCAGCATCAAAGGGCAGAAAAGCTCTTTCATTTGCTTTGGTTCCCACTGTGGCGCTGGCACTGGCCAATCCCTGCTGTGGCCCCCCAGCCTTTGAGCGGCCCCCCCATCTCCTGCTGGGAGCTGCTAAGCTGCCTCGTATGAAGGAACTCTTCTGTGCCAAACTCTCTGGGACAGCGTTAATATTCTAAAGGTTAGAAAACCAAATCTTTCAAAACAATTCACTGAGAAGTATACTTAATGTACTCATTCATCAATTGTTTTTATCCGTTTAATCCGGCAACCTGTGCATGCAGTGTGAACGGATGCCCTAAACTGCCAGACAGATTTGCTCTGCAAAGGGGAAAATAACAAACTGCTCCTGTTCCAGCAGTGAAATATACAGCGACAACAACATTATAATCATAACATTATGAACGTATTGTGTGTGTGTGTGTGTGTGTGTGTGTGTGTGTGTGTGTGTGTGTGTGTGTGTGTGTGTGTGTGTGTGACCCAGAGAGAATCCCATGGGATCAGCCAGTTGAGGGGCATGGATGGTGCCACTCATGCCAGGATCAAGCCCACAGGACTGGAAATGAGGGACTTCCTTCCCGACCAGAGGCCAACCAACCTCTGGGCCCACGTAAAAGCCAAAAGCCACAAGACCCAGACTACCTGAGACCCGCCCAGAACCCGCTTCACAGGACCCGCCACACAACAGTGAAGACAAAATCCCCTGAAATCAACGCCCAAGGGAGCAGGTCACATCTCTCTATATGGGACCTTAGAGGGAGGGAGTGTTTTCAAATTTCAAAACCCACAACTGATTAAATTCCACTGAAATGCTTAACAAGGGGCGGCCAGCAGCCAGCTGTTATAAATAATGTAGAAACACGGATCATCGTGTAGAGCCTGAATCATAAATCAATATAAACATTTCAGTCCAGTTCTGCTCTCAGAGCTGCACTGATGCAAAAGGAAGCTTTTAATGAACTCGTGCTTTCTGGTGAATGGAGGGAGAGGGAGCGGAAGAGGAGAGCCAGACATCTGGGTCAACATTCAAGTCATAACTAGAAGCCTCCTCTCTGCTCCACCTTTCACAGAGGAACCAAAGCTTATTTGTGATGTCTCTGCTCAGGAATGCTGGATGACGGGCGATACAAGGTCAAATCAAAGATGATGGGGAAGAGTAACTCAGTGTTTCCACGGTGACCTTGAGCCTGAATAGAAGAGTGGTATTCCAGAGCATCCAGTGGAAGCAGAGAGCTGAGAGTAACATCTGTGGAATTTAACATGAAGATGCTGAGAGTATTGCCATGGAGCCAATTCTAAAATGATGAAAATATTCTGCAGGGACGACAGAAATCCTAAACCTTTATTCAAAAGTTGTTGTTTTTTACGCACTATATTTTCTTCTAGTCCTAAATGGAACTGAAAACGTGGGTCAAATTAACGATTAATTCCAAAACACATAATTTGCAAAGCAAAAACATAATTAATTAAGGGCAACAAGGGGAATCGTTAAGCTCATATCCTGGCCGACACTGCAGAGTTATATAAAGATCAAACTTTTAATTCTCTAATTATTCATCAGTTCTGGTCACTTTTGTGTCAGATATTTTTTATAGTTATTTTAATGACATTCCATTCAATGCCCATCAGGGGGCAACTTCTGGGGCTCTGCCTATTTAATTCATAATTAACTGGTAGGACACAAATTGATATATATAACCTTATAACTTTTACTCTCTGACCGATCCTGCCTGAGGCAGTGTTTGTGGATTTATTTTAATTACACAAACCAACCTTTGGCAACATCTTCCATTTATGGATGGAATTTTAATTTCTGTGCCTTGACAGTTTCTAAAGGGTGGAGAATGAATGTGGCTTTAGTCTTTTATTATATAGAGCCCCTGTATTTTATGTAAAAGTGTGCTACACATTTAATGAATGAATTGAATTCAAAATTAATATAACCAAAACAATTTGTAAGAATATATAATGATTTTTTAATATCATCAAACAGGTATCTACGAAAAAAATCAAATGTACAACCTGATTGGATATATAAAGGATATATAAAGGGATTCCAATGAAGAAATGATGAATGTTTCTTACAACTGATGATATGTGATAATTAGTCCATTAGAAACCTTTTGGTGCTCAAAGTCTTTGAGGACTCTTTAACGGCTGCTCAGGGTTGGCAGCAAGGCACATCCTCCATTGTAGTTTGTGTACTGGTGGTGATGGTGGCTGATGAATGATAAGGCTGATAGACCGGAGCGAAGAATAGGTGGAGATGGGGAGGTTGGTGTGTGTGATAGAACTAGATGCATGGAGAGAAGCATATTTAAAAAGACAACAGATGATGATGATGATGATGATGATGATGATGGCTTAGCATGAGGCTGTGTCACCTTCACGGTGGATGGCTACATGGGGCCCAGATGACATCAATAATGCCCCTTCTTGAAGCTTGTCTATGAGGTTTTACTTCTATTCTGAGGTCTAGTAATGGTGCTGTGGTGGTCTTGTGGTTCAAAGTGGCCATGAATGCTGTGGTGCACGCTTTAATGGGCTTGAAATATTTTCCTGAGGGCAGAGGGACAAACAACTGGTGGGCAGGCGGAGATGGACCTTTTAAGACGAAGTATGTTTTCCGCTGGCTGCAGAAGCTGTAGATGACTCTTAACCGAAGAATTGTCTATGTGAGGTCAAGAAACTAGACAAATAATAGCACAGTCCACCCACTCTTACACGGTGGTGGGGTGGGGGGGTTGACTGTCTTTGTTCTTTTTCTTCCTCATGTTGATGATCCACTCACACTCATCCGCTCTTTGTTTTCTGGTCTGGTCTGGTTATCCCTGCAGCAGCCTTGTAACTTGTGTAGCTGCTGCCTGTAAGCTGACACACCGCCCTCAGCGATCAACCCCGCCACCGGTGTTAAATGATTGTGCTCATCCTGTGGTGGGTCTACAGTGATAGATGGACAGGGAGTAGAGGAGGCAGTTCAAAAAAAAAAAAAGACTCGTGATTACAGATGGAGGAGCATTCCGACTGACTGCTGAGAGCTTTTTCCGCGGATATAGTGCCTTCGGATTAGGGTTTACGGCTCAGGGTAACCTGTGAGGTAATACATGCACAATAGTGGTCAGCTAATTGCCTCGAAAAAAGGTGGAATGGTAGAGTGAGGAGGGTAATGGAAATGGCAACATCCATTAACCTTTAGGCTCGTTGAGCGTTCTGGTGTGAACCCTGTGTAGGTGTGAGTGGAACTGTAACGTGCTTACAGATCAGTCGATGCAGGCATTCAACAGTTACTGGTCTTGATGCAACTGGCCTGTAGTCATCGGAGCAGGGAGTGACCCTCTACTTTGGGACTGGAAGGAGGGAGGATTCTAGGCGTTTGTAGAGAATCACAATGTCGGTCGCCTGTTTACATGACCTGTGATCTTTACCGAGCCGGTGTTTACATGCATGGACTAATTTCATTAGAATCAGTTTACTGACACCGTGCAGTGGATCCACACTCCAGTTCATAAGGTGGCGATAAAGCTACGATGATCTGGGTGCCGACCGCCAACAAGCGCCCAGAAGAAAAATACGACAAAGAGGGCATTCGCGACCAGTGATTTTTCGTTGATCCAACCGTCCAACTATGTTAAACTTTCAAAGTTCCGATGAGTAAATGACTCTCCAATGTAGACCAGTACCGTTTTGAAGTCGTCATATTTAAAAATGCGTTTCAACGCTGAAAAAACTCAGCCGGGGCATTACTTCACGATGCTGGGCATACGCTTATACAACTCAAACAGAAAGCTTTCCGAAACAGTGTTTACATGCAGCGACTGGCTATCGGTAAGACTTTGCAAAAGGACTTAAACTACCTCCTTGCAAAATAGTGAAATCTCATTTGGAAAGGGGTGTTTAGATGCAGTATTTTCCTTCCGATTAGGCGTCTTTCTCGATTCTATTCGGAATTTGGCTATCCATGTAAACCCACTTAAACTCAACATCCACACCATTTGCTTCCTGTGTACGTGTTTTAGGGGATATTATATCGTGTGCATGTGACATCACCATATATATTTGTTAATATATATTTTGACATATAGTCTTATTGATTTACACTTATTGAGTTTAACTCTGAAATAAGTTTGATTATAATAAGTATTATTGTTATTATTATTATTATTGTATAGTAATTCCCCATAAGCTATTGCTAAATCTGTAACCGTAGCAACGTGGCAAATCCCTACTTGCACTATTAAACAGGAAGCTACTATAGCTCCAGAATACATGGTTTACACAGTGAATTCATAAAGTCAAACAGTCCAGGTTCATACAGTGAATCAGTCCAGGCTCATACAGTGAAACAGTCCAGGTTTATACAGTGAATCAGTCCAGGTTCATACAATGAAACAGTCCTGGCTCATACAGTGAATCAGTCCTGGTTCATACAGTGAAATAGTCCAGGTTCATACAGTGAATCAGTCCAGGTTCATACAGTGAATCAGTCCAGGCTCATACAGTCAAACAGTCCAGGTTCATACAATGAAACAGTCCAGGCTCATACAGTCAAACAGTCCAGGTTCATACAATGAAACAGTCCAGGTTCATACAGTCAAACAGTCCAGGTTCATACAGTGAATCAGTCCAGGTTCATACAGTCAAACAGTCCAGGTTCATACAGTGAATCAGTCCAGGCTCATACAGTGAATCAGTCCTGGTTCATACAGTGAAATAGTCCAGGTTCATACAGTGAATCAGTCCAGGTTCATACAGTCAAACAGTCCAGGTTCATACAATGAAACAGTCCAGGCTCATACAGTCAAACAGTCCAGGTTCATACAATGAAACAGTCCAGGTTCATACAGTCAAACAGTCCAGGTTCATACAGTGAATCAGTCCAGGCTCATACAGTCAAACAGTCCAGGTTCATACAGTGAATCAGTCCAGGCTCATACAGTCAAACAGTCCAGGTTCATACAGTGAATCAGTCCAGGTTCATACAGTCAAACAGTCCAGGTTCATACAGTGAATCAGTCCAGGCTCATACAGTCAAACAGTCCAGGTTCATACAGTGAATCAGTCCAGGCTCATACAGTCAAACAGCCCAGGTTC
The DNA here is from genome assembly GCA_037951165.1 of Lophius americanus. Lineage (NCBI taxonomy): Eukaryota > Metazoa > Chordata > Actinopteri > Lophiiformes > Lophiidae > Lophius > Lophius americanus. The sequence continues at coordinate 109,688 of JBBDHG010000178.1, forward strand.
ATACAGTGAATCAGTCCTGGTTCATACAGTGAAACAGTCCTGGTTCATACAGTGAAACAGTCCAGGTTTACACAGTGAATCAGTCCTGGTTATTACAGTGAAACAGTCCAGGTTCATACAGTGAAACAGTCCAGGTTCACACAGTGAAACAGTCCAGGTTCATACAGTGAATCAGTCCTGGTTCATACAGTGAAACAGTCCAGGTTCATACAGTGAAACAGTCCAGGTTCATACAGTGAATCAGTCCAGGTTCATACAGTGAATCAGTCCAGGTTCATACAGTGAAACAGTCCAGGTTTATAAGGTTCTTCAACTTCACAATCAGGCACACATAAAAATTGTTTAAGACATTTCAAGTGTTCATTTTTAGTTTGTTTATGTTATTTAATCCTTCTCTTGGGTTTTTCTTCTTTCCTTTTCATCTCATGTGATTTTGCACAAACATCCTCACACAGAGCAAAACCTCCCTCTGTGCAGATAACCTCTTTTTTCCTTTTGCCCTCTCAAGAAAGGTCGGAGTGCCACATGCGATGTAAAGACTCTCTCCTTTGTTTTAAACCACCCTCATTAATTTCCCATCGCTCTTTGCCCTGCAGAAGAATCCATTCAGCCATTTAAAACATTATTCGGTAAATAGCCTGAAATAGAGGGTAAAAGTGTCAAGGTTTTGAATCCATGGAAACCAATTCTATCCGCATTCTTATTATTTGCTTGCTCAAAGGCACTCTTCGCTCGGAGGAAGGCCTCAGCAGAGTTTAATTGGTGTCTTGTGTAATGCACAATACAACGCTGCACATCCTGGCATGTTACAGAAAATCCTTTATGCAGCTGGCATGCAGTCCAAAAGGACCCCACCCAAACTTAAAGACCATAAGTGAGAGAATTACAAATAAATGTTTTTAAATAGAAAGAATTTTTTTTAATCATTCTATATCGTCAAAACCTACAGTGAAAACGCAGATAAAGCCAATTCCTTTGAAAGGCTTTCCTGCTGTGTTCCTTTCGACCGTATACGTGAGGATGACAGTAAATGCAGAAGAGCCACTCTAGCTGTCGGTATTTTATGCAGCTGCAGACCCTGTTATTGCTCCGGTGACATTCACGTCCTGCCACAGAGGTTTGGAGTTTTAAGTCCCTTTGCTATCATCATATGATTAAATGACAAGGGATGACTCTACAGGCTCATAAAAATCATTTGGAAGAGCATGGCTCAGTTCAAGACGTGGTGTAACACTTTATTTATATCACTCCATATTATTCTCCATATATATTAATGGTTCGATCCCCGCGGTCTACATGTCCTTGAGCTGAGCCCTGAACCCAATATGCTAGGCAATAACTCAAAAACATAAATTATATATATACCCACATGGTGTGAGGAAGAACTGGACTGATTTTTTGATAGGTCAGTTGTATATTTTCAGCACCAGGGGGGAGCTTTATCCTCAAAAAGTTTCAGATTAGTACCTTTTATATCATATCCTACTCTCATAGGGCCTATTTAACCCACTAGTGGATTTTTTTCACAAAAACAGTTTATTGAACATCCTTTTTCTAATATTTGGCCCAATTAAGTGAAAATTTACACATTAGTGACGGCATAGAATCGTGTTCTAGAGCAGCCTGTTAAATATTATTGTGTGGTTGAAATGATGATAAATCCCACTGGAATGGCGAAGGTGACTTTGTAGTGCTGCTTTCGTCAGTTTAACAACATCTCGATTTTTTATTTCTTTGCTCAATTGTTGGCTTGTGATGATGCAAGGTTCTGCAAGCTGCCTATCGGGCAAAGCACTGAGACATGAGCAAAAAAATAGGGAGGGGGAGGGTCCTGTGTGATACCAATAACTTATGCCTAGCCCCATCCATCTCCCAGAGGCTTTATTAAACATTATCTGGGAGAAGAAGTTCTATTATCATAGACATAATAGAGGAATTTGTTATTGTAGTTAGATATGTAACAGCCCAGTTAAGAATTATTTCTCACTAAAACACTGACAATGGAAGTAACAAATGTTAGCCTTTTTCATAGTACGAGTATTGTATGGCATTTATAAGATTGGAGTGGGTATTTTATGACTCACATGGTGCATTTATAAGATTGTAGTGAGTATTTTATGACTCACATGGTGCATTTATAAGATTGTAGTGAGTATTTTATGACTCACATGGTGCATTTATAAGAATGTAGTGAGTATTTTATGACTCACATGTTACATTTATAAGATTGTAGTGAGTATTTTATGACTCACATGGTGCATTTATAAGATTGTAGAGACTATTTTGTGACTCACATGGTGCATTTATAAGATTGTAGAGACTATTTTGTGACTCACATGGTACATTTATAAGCGTTCTGGAGATAGAACTTTCTCGAGAACGCTTGGCATTCTGGAAAAAATTCTAATCTCAACCTTTAATCTAGAGCACACAGGGACACTATTTATTTTTTATATGTATATTACAAAACCAGAGAAGCGAAGCCGTCTGTGTGACCTGATTACAGCAATATAAAAGTGAGAAGATAAAAGTGAAACAGAAATCTCATCTTGTTCGAACATCCCCCATCCCTGTTGCTGAGTCATAGTACAGCCTAGATTTGAAACATTATGAGTGAAGCACACATTGGTTATAATACAGAGAGCAACACAGCCAGGAAGAGGGTTAAAATGAAGCATTAATTCTACAAACCGAACATACAGAGGGAAAAAATGATTCTGCTACATTAGTTTGGAAGAAGGTGTGGAGAAAGAATATTTTTCCATTTGTTCTAGCCTTTGTCAACCATCAAAAAAAAAAATATGATTTTCCTTTCTCCATGTCACATGACTCAGTGTATGTGTCGCATACAACAGTGTTTCTTTCATGTGTGATAAATCACACATAAAGCACCGTGTCCGAATCCAACCATTTACATTTAGAAAAAGGTTCACATTCGGAAGTTCTATGGATTAAAAAATCAAAAGTGCATTGGGTTTTCCACTGATGTATAGATCAACCCTAAATGTCCCCACAAAGAACTCTCCTAGTCTATAAGAGGTTGGCCTCATATGTGCGTACCTGTGGCGTGGAGGATTAGGGGAGTTGTAGTTTGTTGTTAGGTGTATCGTCCCCGCCACATGAGAGCATGCTGGAGAACCTCCGTGCTCTCAGGAGTGATAAGGTGCCTGTTCCCTGATTCAAAATAAGTTTGGGTTATTCAATAAACCATCACCTAATGCTAACAGGGGCTGTGTAGAAAATAAGTGTTAAGAATAATGAATAAACTAATGTAGGGAAAAGAGCTTGGATAGACGTGGACTACATTAGGAGGCCTATCTTTCATTTTATGAGATAAAACCTGACAGGACATAGTAAATCACTCAGCACAACCAGAATCAAGAATCTAATTTCCTGACAGAAGAAATTAAGTTACTGAAGATGATTCAAGTTTTGAAGTAGAGTTTTAAAATTGTCATTTGAACACAATAAACGAGCCTAAACTCCTGAGACTATAATCTTTACCACCTGCGGGTATATCTGTGTGACCTCACAAAGTAAATAATATCTAATCTGAACCTATAACAAGACAACATATATCACAGTTTCACTTCTTATGTAACCTGTAAATATATGTTTAATATATGATAGATTATTGGGTCTTTACTGCAGGTAATAAATATGTAAGTAGGGAGAAACTCCACTTGGAATACTTTGTATTTACCTGGTAAATAAATGGTAATTACATTTATCACTACCTGATACATGATTATTACCATATACAGTATTTACCGGGTAAATACCTTGTAATTAAAGTACCCGAATGATCAATGCAATGTTGCAAAGTTAAGGAAAGTTAAAAAACAAATAGTGAAGCTTATGTTGATCCAGATCAGCCTCAAAATCTTATCACTTCCTCTTCAGTCCAAGAGCTATCATTAACTTAAGATATTCTATCAACAAAGAAACAAATAGATGAGGGACAAATGATGATGTTCTTCTTACTCTTTGGGTTCTACCCTTTGATGGTCATCTGTTTCCATCTTTCCATATCCTCTGTATCTTCCTCTGTCACACCAACCAACTACATGTCCCCTCTCAACACATCCAGAAACCTCTTTGGTCTTTCCCTTTTTAATCCTGCTTAGCAGCTCCATCTCCAGGATCCTTCTACCAATAAATTCACCGTCCCTCCTTTTCACCAAACCAGCTCAATCTGGCCACTCTTACTTTATCTGCAAGACGTCTATCTTGTCCCTTTTACGATTACAGGCAAATGGTGATGAAAGTTAAACCTCCTCGATGAAGGAAGCCAGTCGCATTTACTCCCCCCTTTCATGGAGATGTTTTTGTCCTCGAGCTGAAAGGGCACTCCAAAAGTCTGCCACAAGACCTCTGGATAGACATTTACTAAAAGTGAACTGACGACCTCTTTGTTACGGGGAAATGGTGAACATGAAGCTCCCACTCAGTGGAATATTGCCATCTGCACAGTGAGGAGACAGAATGAGTCGTAATGACCAGTAATCACAGTGTTGTCAACCGTGGATGTGACAAGAAAAACGCGTCTGGATCGTGTGCTGTTAAAAGCTCTTTGGGATGGCTTCTCAGCCTCTTTATCAGACAATAGTGTCACACTTAACGTGTCACAACTAGGATTCTGAATATCTGAAAAATATAGGCAACAAAGATGACCCTCCACAGAAAAAAACTAAAACTAGCCCTGTCTTGACAGGCTCGTCTGTCATTTCAGCTTCAGAGATGCTGGAATATTAAAATTCGCACCATCAATCCATGACCCAAGGTTCAGAAAACTCAGTGTTCTCACAACTGAGCCCCCCACGGGCAAAGTGTGCAACACATAGGTGGAGGAAGACAAAATATAACAAATTTAGTTTTCAATGTGGAACACGGATGCATCTGACCAGAAAAGAGCAGCTACCTTTGTAGATTCAGATTCTGGTAAATTAATTCATTCAAAATGCCCAATTCAGTTTGAGAGCCTTCCCGATTCTGATAGTAGATACACAAATAAATAAAGCAAAATAGTCAAGCTAGAAGTAACATTCAGACATCAACATGTGAGGGACAACAGATAAGTTGAGGGAGTATCCAACAACTCCAAGTTTAAGGAGTATCCAACAACTTCAAGTTGAAGGAGTATCCAACAACTTCAAGTTGAAGGAGTATCCAACAACTTCATGTAGGAGAACCCAACAACTTCAAATATTAGATGTACCCTAAAACTTCAAATATTAGATGTACCAAACAACTTCAAGTAGAAAGAGTACCCACCTACTTCAAGTAGAAGGAGTACCCAACAACTTCAAGTAGAAGGAGTACCAAAGAGCTTCTGGTATACATCAAACCCATAAAACAAAGAAGTGCGTATTCAAATATCACAGATTTGCATTAAAATGTAATATTAATAACGATAATAATAAAAGTAATAATAATAAAAAATAATATGATAATGTTAATAGTCGTAAAGTAGTTAGAAATACAAATTTCACATGAAAGAATATTCAGTCAGGATTAGCTGCATGACTCTACAAATTACAGATTCTGGAAAATACCATAATTAGGGCTGAGCAATTAACCGAAAATGATCAAAAATCCAACATTTGGGACAAATGTAATCCTGCTCATGTTCGTTAATTCCATTAATTCTTTCCCCTTATGAACGGTCTTTCTAAACGTCCTATGTTAAGTTCAGCTCCCTCTCACTCTGATGATCCACGTTTAGTCTGGCTATATTATGTTTCATAAACTAACAAAACTGAAAAAATAAAATTGTTCATTAGATCAATTATATATGTTGGGTACTTCATCACCTGTCCCCTGTGGTGATCACTGAGCTACTTGGTGAATTGAGTCCAGTCACCATACATCTTTAAATCATTGATTTTCAAAAGGAATATAAAATAAATACATACTGCAAGTATTAAACGTTATATGTCCCTCCCTGAGTCGAAAGCAAAAGTCATTCATTGATGGATACAGCATTATTTGAAGTGCCTCTGCCTTTCTCTCCCGCCCCCCCCCCCTCATAAATAATGAACAGCTTCTAAAATAACATCATTTTAATGACCTGAGATATTTACTTTGCTGACTACACAAAATGTGTGCTGTCCTTGAAGCAGCAGTTTGAGCCAAAAAAACTAAAAAATCTCTCAACGTTTTTATTTTTAAGAGCAAACTTGTTAAGTTATAATTAATTTATAAAAATCTAGGTAAAATTTTCAATTCGTCGCAATCTTTAATTTCTCTTAGATCTGACCATAATGATATCTAACCGCTGAGACCGCTTTGGTTGCGATTCCCTGTGTGGTCGGATGTGATGGAGACATAACGGCCGATCCAACCGTCACCAGAGAAAAAATCTCATCTAGCTACGATAAAATACAACAACAAACAGGTGGAGGTTGTAGATTCTTCTCAGGGTTCCTGCCCTCTGAAACCTGAGCTGACCTAGGACATGAATAATTCAACCTAAGTACACAGGCAACCAACACTGATCGCTGGCTTGTTTACTTAAGTGGTTTGCTCTGTCCTGGCTCTCAATAAGGCAGAGACAGATGCACTCAACGGTATTTTAGAACTAATGTGGAAATATATAAATTGTCAAAGGTCAACAGTTAATGGCTGTGTGGAGAAAATGAAAGGATGGAGACTGATAGTTGGATTAATACGGCAAAAAGCTGCCTTTACCCTCGTGTCACACACATTAACATACATTACGTGTTTGGATTTCCATGTGTTACAGATCAAATAATAGATGTATACAATATAGCGTGCTGTTAAAACTCTTGTCTTAAATTCAAAAGCTAAATCACAGAGACATAAGACGGATACAGGGACCCATCTGTTCCCTCACAGATCCAGAGCCCGAAGGGTCCGATTGTTGGCCAGATTGTTATTGGACGGGCCAATAATTAAAATGTACCTAATAAGGCGAGTTTTGCTGCTGGGTGTCTCTATAGCTGACTTCATGTAGAGGTAATAATCTCAACAAACAGCACTCACAGTCATCTCACTGCAGGAAATGACCTGGCATGCTGCTCCCACCACCACATGGCAGCTCTTCACACACATTGGCAATAGGTCACATATCAAATATCTTTAGTGTCTCACAATAGTGTTTTTCATCATGAGAGGGGGGACTTAACAGCTTGATTGGTTGGAGCGAAGCACCTTATAGGTAGCAGGTCCTCACCCTCTTCAGTAGTTTTTGCGTTATGTGGAGAGAATGATGAAAAATCTTCCAAAAATAAAATTATAAGAAAATCGGAGGTCTGCCTTTTGAGGCAGATTATTAAGACCTTCCTTGGCCCACTGCCAACTCTTAGGCCAAATTTTGTTTAAATTCGTATGGCAGTTTTTGTTCACATCTGCTAACCAACAAACACACGAATTATCAGGGTGTATGTGCGTTGGGTCATCATTAAGTTTATTTGTTGTATTCATCATATTGATTAAGGTCACATGACCACATGGCTCAGACCTTAAACCAAGAGCTCAAAATAAGAGCGATATGGCGGATGGAAAAGCTCTATTGTTTAAATTAAGCGTTACATGTTGTGTCTTTTGCGGCCCGTTTTTGTCTTAAAGTGTAGCTTTGTGGTTTTTGCGGCGTGTTTTCTTAATATGTTGTGGCTTTGCAGAATGTTTTCCTATTGTCTCATGTTGTGGCATTTGCCACACATTTTCTTAATATGCTGTGTTATGGTCATTGCGGCACGTTTTCTGAGTGTGTTGATATGTGGTATTTGCCGTTTTCATTATTTGTAGTGTAATTTTCATTAGTCATTAGCAGCGTATTTGTCTGCATGTGTTTTGTCGATTAGGCTATGTATGAATGATAGTTTTCCTACCAGTGAGCTGCCAAGCTGGGTGTTCCACTTGTCAGCCGTACCTGTGGGGACAACAAACACGCAACTATTATACATTTGAAATTATAAGAGAGCCGTTGGAAAAAAAACAAAAAAACAACATCAACGGTACCCAAACTTTATCCACAGCTGGGAAGACCTATCCAGAACTACTCTGCTAAAATCTCCCCACGAAACACACAACTACACCACTCTGATTACATTACAACTGTTTGTTTTTGACTTAGGTATGAATCTCATCCGCCGAGCAGATTAAAGCTCTCACGGGCTTCCAGTCTGTGTACACTGAATTTAACTAGCAGCTGCAGGAATACACATTATGAATATCAATTATTACTAAAGTGGAGCTGTGAAAATTAGCAGGGCGCTTCCATTGTGTGGGTTAATGGAAACCCAGACAGCCGTTTTTTAACTGTAGGGTTAACATCAGCATTAAGCCGCCATGACAATTCTGTCCTTGAGCTTGAATAATACATTTAAAATGTGTGTGGGCCCATGTGATTGGTTTTAAAATATGCATGAACAACTGGATTTGTTAAGGGAGGAAAAAGAGGGCAAATAAGAACAGAGCACAACCAATTATCTTTTTAGCCAAAATATCACATTCACTCTTTTATTCCCCCTCTAAATTTGACATCAACACTTTGAAAAATCGTCTTTTAATTAAACATACTTCAAAAATGAATTGCTAATGATTTGCCTTGGGTTGTAAACCCGCTTTAGTGAATATATCTAAATAATCTAACAGCCTTTGCAGAAGCATTGTGCATGCATGAACCTGAACCGAGGGAAAAGGATTCATTGTCTTGTACCACAGCCTCTCTTTTTCACTGGGTTTTATCGGTATGTTCCATCACATTTCATGAAGACGATTCCGAGCTTTGATGGACTCCTGACAGTTAACGTGCTGAGGTGATCTCTCTAATGCTGCATGAGTTCAGAGACAGAGAGACAGATACAGGAGAGATGATCCCTCTCTACTGCTGCTGCATGCTGGTGTAGTGGGCAGATGTGTTTCCTCAGATAGAAGGCTCTGGCCTAAAATCCACCTAAACTCTTTCTGAGCTGAATTCAAAACGACAGCATTCTTGAGGCGGGTATGATGAAGAATCCGTTCATCCATTTTCTTCTGGGGGTGGATCGTGGTGGCACCAGGCTAAGAATGATATTCCAGACCTCCCTCTTCCCAGCAAGCCTTTCCTGCTCTTCCTGGGGGATCCTGAGGCATTCCCAGTCCAGATGAGATACAGTTTCTTAGGAGAGCTCTGGGTCTACTCAGGTACTCCTCCCAGTTGGCGTGCTTGAAGTTCAACTGGCTCCTTTCGACACAAAGGTGCAGCGGTAAGGATATTATACGAACGACTTCATTCATGGTTATCTCACCTATCTTTAATTCTTACTCTCTCCGTTCCTCATTTAAGTCTGATTGGTCGCAGCAATACCAGCGTAGAGCGTATAAAGCCTGAGAGGACTGACCAATTCTCTCCGTCTCATCCACAAGTAACAACATACTGGTAGAGCAATGCATGTCGCTCTTTTCTTTCATTAATTATTACGTTTCTGAGACAAATGGTTTTCTGGCCCGCTTTGGGGTTCATGGGGTGTTGTTTGTTGTCAAAATGGAGTTAGATTTTAAGTTAACACGCTATACAGTAAAATGTAGCTTCCAATTCTCTCTGCTTAATGGACCAACCATCCTTTCAACGTCTTTCTTGCCATCTGCGAGTCCAAATTCGCCGGAGGCTTTGATTTTAATGGTTCAGCGCACAGGATGACACTTAGGATCAAGGCGGCTCATTTCTGTCTTGTTAGCATGTTACTAGCAAACAAACCTCTTCCTGCCTTGGAGCTTTTAATTGTCAACAGCAACACTGCACCGCAGCAGCCGACTTCCCATACAACTCAGATTACACAAGTTGTGAGCTTATGATTTACGTCGCAGACGATTGATTCAATCAAACAACAATAAATATTAAATTGTATCTTCACTCTGGTTTCAGGCCCTTTCCCAATTTTGTTTGTTTTTTGTCCGTGACTTTTGTCTCTCTGGTGTTTGGTTTGTTGTAAGCACATACTTTCATTAAAAATGACTTTGTACTTCAGCATTGATTCAATCTTTAAAGCCATATTTAACTTGTGGACATGCCGACACACCCGCTGGCGGAGAGGAGAAGGTGCTTTATGTGACGCCGCAAGATGTGAGAAGGACGCTGTGGAGTGTAAAAAGCAAGGTAGGCAGCAGGACCAGATAGCCTTTGTTCATGGTAATATTCAACCCTTCCCTCTCGCAGTCCATTATTCCTGCAAATTCCCAGAACTGTCAATTACAATCCCTGCTCTTGAAAAAGATCAGCCCAGCTCAGATCTCTGTGGCGAATAAGTAGCTTCAAGTTAGAGTTTCAATGTGTTAAAGTTTTTTTGGTGGATGAAAGTTCAGCATTTCAAACTGTAGTCAACTGGAAGACCTATGACTTAACTCCTCCCTGTTTAAGCGGGTTCTGAACCTTCTCACTACCAGGTCACAGGTGGTACGAGTGGGCAACCATATATCAAACTCCCTTAACCGCGACACCGGAGCACCCAAAGGCTCTGTGCCGAGCCCCCTGCTACACTCAGTGTCCACTCACAACTTTATGACTCGAACATCATAATAAAGGTGGATGGAACAGCTTGGGTGGGCCTAACCTACAACAATGACTAGAAGGTCTACATAACAGAGACTAACCACGTGGAGAACTGGTGCCAGGAGAACAATCTCATGCTGACTATGAGTAAAACTAAAGAACTGATAGGAGCAGCCCTCAGGGTTAGCAGGGCTCAGTTGGAGAAGCTGGGCAGCTTCAAATATCTCGGTTTAAGGAATCTTAACAATTGAACCGTGAAGAGCATCCCGTCTGGGAGCATCACCACATGGAGAGGCAGCAGCACCAAACAACACTGCCCCTCCCTTACTGTCTGGGCCGTGTTTGATTTTGTATATGACAAATAACATGTGAACACGAAATCTGTTGAGTCTGCATGTTCTTCCGGTTTGTGTAGGTTCCCTCAGGGTACTCCAGCTTCCTCCCACCACAAAAATAATACAATATAAGGGAATTTGTAGCTCTAAACTTACTGCAGTGGGTGAGTGAGTGTGAATGTTTGTCTCTGGGTCAGGTCCAATGATAAACTGGCAAATTCTCCAGGGTGTACATTGCATCTTGCCCAGTGTCAGCTGGGATAGGCTCCAGCCCCCACCTCAACCCGACACAGCATAAGCTTTCTTAGCTACGAGCATGGATGCATTCCAATGTGTGATCATCCATAACTGAAATAGTCCCAAACAGAAACATTTTCTGCAAACTCCACTGTCTGTCTTCTGTGTGAAAAAACATCTCCCTTGATGATCTGTTATTCCAAAAACGAATGGCTTCTGTAGAATCAGCAGGCTTTAAGATAAGAACCACAGAGACAAATAACTTTTTTGTTTTTCTTGTTTCAATAGAATTTTTTTTCCCATCAAAAAAACAAAGAAACCTGTGAACCACAGGTTTCTTTGGTGACTATATAGGGTAAAAACATTTTTAAATACGTGCAGTTTGATCTTGCAATGAACAATTTTTATTTCAGTGCGTGTGAGTTTGTGCATGTGCGTGTGATCAGCCCTCCTTGATAGAGTTGACTATTAATCTTAGTTTCAGAGATTACTGAATGCTTTTTATTATTGCTAATTGCATCAGAGTCCATTTCCTTAAGTTATCCTCCCAGAACTGTTGATTTCCCATTAAATAAATGCTGCTGTGTACAACAATACGTTATCCACCTCATTCCAGCTCGCGAGCAGAGTCATTATCATTATCACCACCATCAATGATGAATCCGATGGGCGCTCTCATCCTAATTAAAAGTAGTAGGCGGAGCCATTCAGCGAGTCCAGTTATCTTAATTTACCCATTCTGCTGAGGAGAAAATAGACTGAATGTCATTGAGTGGAGCGCTGCTGTAATCAGGGAGAAATGGAGAAATAATCTTAGGCCTCCTTCAGGTGGAGGGGGAGCCTGATAAATTACTTAAATGTGAATTGTCTGAGCATAAAGGAGAGAGCAAATCGAGTAATAATGGCAGAGGGAACCCGAATGATTATAATGGAAGAAGAGAGGCCGGTTGATCATGATAAAAGGATTCATAAACCTCTGCTTATTTGCATCTGCCTCACTCCTGTTGAGCTCCGAAGCAGTTTGCAGAAGACAAACCGGGACTCTGCTGTGCTGATGGACTGATCAATATAAAGAGAAATAATGATCCAGCAACACCTCTGCTTATATCTGGTGCACAGATACAGGTAATATAAGCAGCTCCACATGCTGTTATAGAGCGATCAATACGCAGCAACATCCTATCATCTGAGCTTCATTTTTTTTTTACCTTTTTTACTGGTTGACGCAGCTGTAAGAGGAAAAAAAGGTATCCGTGAGAGATAAACATCACTGAAGAATAAGAATAGATGTATGAAGAATCCACGAGACATAAGTGCCCACAGAAAGAACTGTGAGTCATAAAGAGAATCTGGGAATAAAATGTATTAATTGCAGTCTCTGATGCAACGTGTAACTACTCAGGAACACGTATGTTGGACAAAATGTTGATATTTTGCCGCGCTTTGGGCTTTCATTTTAAAAGTAGCGTGTTTTTCAGCAGCTGAAAGCTTCCGATACAAGTTACGAATAGTAATCTTTGGAAAATTCAGACATGTACAGTTTTACTGTTCTTCTGAAGACTTTAACAATAGCGGAATAGGTGAAGTGAATATCGTGGATCATCTCATTACAATGGTGCCTTCCAGGAGGCGAGCCTGTGTGCCTGAAGTTGAACCAGTTCGGAGATCTGAATGACGCTCTAATTAAAGAAAATGTTGCTCATGATAGAAGATCCTCAGAACACGCAGTGATATCCATGCGTACCCATGTTGACTTCTGACCCCAGCTGAGATGGCTTACAATGAACAGGTTGACATCAGAGCTAGACCACGAAGCATTTGAAGGAGCTGTCCTGGACTGATGAGTCTTTCTTTGAAATCACCGGGATGCATTATGGGAAGGAGGCCAACAGTTCAAGGTATCGACTTCAAATTCCACTGATCTAAAACTACATGAACATCTGGGGAATGGGCTGGATTTAAATATATGTTAAATATATATTGAATATATTAAACACATATGAAATATATTAAATATATATATATATTTAGACTTTGTGCCTCTAGATTACCCCCCTGGCGATAAATAAAGTTTCTTGAATCCAGGCTACTTGCTGACAGTTATATCAGCTACAGGTTCTGACCCGAGCTCGCTACTAAATACTTTGACATTTCAGGTTTGATGCACTCTGATGGTACAGAAATACCCATACTGCGAAAATGCATGGTATGATAAATATGGAAACATCGTAAGTACATCTGTGTGTTGTTGTTTATATTTATTGTTATTCTTGCATCTTAACTACAGTCTTAAGTTTTTATAAGCCTTAGACTTCAATCCATTTAGGCATTTTTATTTGATAGCTTGTAAAAAAAACTCATCAGACAACATTTAAATTGTTAGAGAAAAAAAAGAATCAATCTGTGAACATCTCCGGAACAATGACAGCAACCAAAGCTCTTAGAAAAACATCGCCAACACGGTCCAGCTGAGCAGAGAGCTGCTTTTATCCCTCTCTAAAACGATACCACGCATCAGAGGAGGAGAACAGCCATCCCAGAAAACACATCAATCATAGCGTATGTGCAAACCTCCGATGTCACAAGTAAACCACAAGCACCGACACTGCTGGGAAATAAAAATGAATATAAGATGCAGCGTATTAATAAATCCAGAATTACCGGATCTGTGCTGGTGTTGGGACAAAGTGTGGCTCGGATCAGAATCAGATGATGTTTTTTTTTTTTTTTGTGGTTTTCATACTGACAGCGTCCAAGAAGAGACAAAATGCAACAAAAACAGGAATAAAAACAGGATGGGGCCACGGCGGGTACGAGCAGATGTCTCCGGGCGCTGTAGGCATGGAGATGATTTGGAGACTGCGAGCGAGAGAAAATGCCACATTATCACAGGTTTTACTTTCTCCTTGGGCTTATAATTACAAATACACCTTATTTACATATTATTCTTCGTTTTTTTTTTTGTTAAAACATCGTAAGACATTATGAAGATACATTAATTCTAATTAGCAGTAGGCGGAGCCTTTGAAGCGCCCGGGAGAGCTGGGGTTTCAGGGTCTTGCTCATTGACCCTACGACATGTAGACCTGCTGGGGCTCGATCCGGCTACCTCCCGATCCTCCGATTGGAAGACGGACCCTCTACCAACTGGACCGCATCCCCCACGCCATAGTATTTCAATCAACAACTTCACTACCAAAATCAAAAAGCCCACTCGCACACGCGAAAAATCAAAACCCAATTTTAGCTTCTGTTTAAACATCTATGTTTAATCTCTTTTTCTGACATTTTCATTACATACCTACATCCTGTCCTCATCGTTGACGTGGGCTTTGTCCCTACACCTGATGACTGATTGGTTTTCGGAATGATGAGTTGTCATTAAATTTGCTTTCTCATCCTCATATAAATGAAACTGTTCTAGCTTTTTTTTTAATGTATTTTTACAGTTTACTTGTGATCTTTTTGCCAGATCATCCACACATCCATCCATTTTCTGTAGCCGCTTATCCTGTCCAGTGTCATGGGGGCTGGATCCTATCCCAGCGGACATTGGGCAAGAGGTAGGATACACTTTGGACAGTTTGCCAAGGTGTAAATGACAGAGCCGACACATAGAGACAAACAAAAATTCACACTCATATTAACCCCGATGGTCGATTTAGGGTTGGCAATCCACCAGCATGTTTTCGGAGTGTAGGAGCTAATCTAAGGAAATTATGGATAAGAAATTCAGGCGAGTCTTAACTTAAAATAACCATTGGCAGGAACAGTTAACTGTAATCTGTCCAAAAGTCCTGACTATTTAAGAAAGTTCTCTCACACTGGAAATCAACTGAGCCATGGTTCCGTTTGAGACAACTTCCCTTCGTCGGACCAAGGTCCAGCTGGTTGTTCGGATCAAATGACATCATCGTGAAAGCATCCAGGATTCCAGCAGTTTGTAATCAAACTCCCAGTTTCTGAATCTCATGATCACCCTGAGGAATACTGGGACTGTGCTGCCAAGATAATTCCTCCATGTAAAGTTTTGTGGATTATCTCGGGTAACTGGGTCATGATTTCTGGAAGGGGAAATTGCAGTGGAGTTTTTCAAAAAGTATTTATTTTCCGATGCTTCGAGCACTCCAAGCCGACTGCTATCTGGTTCCCTGATCTTCAAGAGAAGTCCGACATCCCTACAGCTGATAGCTCGCACCGAAGCAATCCTACTATAAAACTAGCACTGAGGTTAGAGGAAAATGAGCACTTTAGATTTTGGGGAGAACCTACCTCATCAACCTGAAGGAGTTATTTTTACGGGTAAATCAAGCGTCGGTGAGGGATCAGGAATTCCGGAGAGAGAGGGCAGATTGATGAGTCTCATTCTCAGTCACTCCAAGGCTGATGGTTTGGATCAAAGGCTCAGTTAAGACACCATCGTTCATTCTCTCAGTCGCAGGTGGTCCGTATTTTAGGACTCTGGAATTACAGCGACAGGTAGAAATAACTCTCCCAACATGTGACCACGGCATTGTCCCATCATGAAACACTTTAATTCCTTCAGCAATGATGTGTGACGGCTTTATAGGGCAAAGACAAAGAAAGTCATCAGTCATTGCATAAAAGTGACTGATGCTCTCCTCATTCTCTAGAGAGCAGGGATGGACGATGAATTCTGTTGCTCATTTGGAAGAATGCCATGAATATTGTCACAATGGGCGAAATTAGAAACGGGTGGAGCTAAAATAAGACTAAGAGTATGGTGTGTGTACAGCACCACATTACATTTTACAAGCTAAGGCTATGTACTATTTCTTCTTTCAGATGTTTCCTTTTTTGGGGGCCACAGAGGGTGAAATTTTTCCATCTACCCCTGTCTTCTGCATCTTCTTCTATCAAACGAACCAACTGAATGTACTCTCTCACCACATCCACAAACTTCCACTTTGGTCTTCCCCTTTTTCTCTCCGGCAGCTCTATCTCCAGATCCACTACCCCTCCTTTGCAGGTGTCCCTAACCCTAATCCTAACCTGGGCCGTCCCTCTGATGTGATTTTTCTTGATCCTTCCATCCTCATCACTCCCAAAGAAAACCTGAACATCCTCATCTCTGCCTCTTGTCCTCCTTTTGGATCCACCGTCTCTAAACCATTCAGCAGAGCTGCTCTCACCACCATCTTGTAATCGTTTCCCTTCACTCAATCTTCCACTCTTCTGTCACAGATTACTCCTGACGCTCTTTTCTACCTACTCCACCCTGCTTGAAATTACCTTTTCACCTCCTTGCATCCTCACCGTTCCACCCGCATCGCCTTCCATTCACAGGCTTTCTTCCCTGCCGTTACTGACCTTCAGTCTTCCTCTCCAGCACGTACCTCCAACTCTCCAGGTTATTTTCCAACTGTTCTCTGCTCTCACTACAGATCATAATGTCACCTGCAGACATCAAAGTCCATGGAGACTCCTGCTTGACCTCATCTGCCAGTCTGTCCCTCATCAAAGCAAACAAGAAGGGCCTCGGAGACAATCCTTGTTGCAGTCACACCTCCACCTTGAACCAATCCTTCACTCCTACTGCACACCTCACCACTTCCATGCTGATCTCCCACATATTCTGTCCTTTCTATTGTTATATTATATCATTTTATTATCATTATTATTATTATTTTTATTTTAACGATCGTCATCCTAATAATCTTCAAACCGTATCAACCCGTTTGGAGCACATATTTTCTTACTGTGCGACTGTAACGGTATCCGTTCTACCGCATTGTTCAGGATTCGGTCACATGTGCTGGATTTTGATCAGTTTAAAGAATTATACGCTTTCGAAAAGGGGAAAGCCTGAACATGGTGCATGAAGTGAAAAGCATGTTGGAGCTGAACTTTGTTCTGAGCAACATCAGAATCCAATTACTGAGTTGAAGAGGTATTTCACATCAATCTCATACATATTATTTGTTATTGTAATGTTTCGGGAAAATGACAGCCTTCCCGGGGGAATCAATCACAGCCAACAACCGCCAAGAGACTGCTGGATAAAGAAGAAATAAATTGTTCTGCCAGAACCCGGTTCTCTCTGTTGGCGTCTTCCTTATGTAGGGGCTGCTCCTTGCAATAGTGGCTGGAGGTCTACCTGCTATGAAGAGAACGCTAACTACTCATTACTGCATCATTGTGTTTTCCTCCCTTTTGTTGCTCTCTGGGGAGCAGCAAGGCAATGTTGCTTATCTCACTGACATTCACACACAAACATGCAAAATGCTCTTTGCATGTGTGAGGGAACATTGAGAAGCGAGTGTTTGTGTGATGAGTGGCAGCGAGGGTGTGGATTGATTGCAGAACTATTTTTTTTTTTGTTGTTTTTTTACACACAAAGATTTATAACCTACAGCTACGATTCTGTGATTACTAAGTTCTCTACAGGATAAATTCATGTAAACAATCCGATCATAACCAACTGGAGCACCGTAAAAAAACAGATCGCAATTTAAATATCCCTGTTGGCTTGTGCGTCGTGAATGCTAATAAGAACTCCCCAGAGTACAGTTTATCACTGCATCTTTGCCGCCTGACTTGTTAGACAACATATCCCACCTGGGCTGTTTAAGATTGTGAATGAAGATGTGGGAGAGCCTGTATCAATGCATTATGCAATTTAAAACAAGGCGGGGGGTAGTCATCCCCCACAAAAAGATTGATACCAGAGAAGCCTCCAATCTCCTGCATGATCAAGCTATTCCAGCTGACTGAACCCCACAAATTAAATGTGAAGTTATGGCCAAAAACAGCTTTTTCTAGAAGAAATACTCCCCCCTAGTGAGTAAAATATTAGTTATTAGGGTGAATTGAATATGACATATACAACATAGATCCCCTCGAATCAATTTAAATGCAAAAACTTTAGACTGAATCACATGAACGGTTAAGACGTTATCTCTGCCTTGTGAGTGAAATATGAACTATAAGAGTAAAATATGATAAATGTGAGATAGATATCCTTGAGTCGAATCAACTGCATTAAAATTTGGACTAAATTGGAACAGCAGATGACAATTCATGGCCTGAAAACTTTTGAAAATAAAGCTCCAACTAGAGGCGGAAATATGGAACTGACCAGTCTCGAAATCAATCCAGTTCTTCTTATGGTGATATTTAATGTGAAAATGATCCATGATATAGTTTTTTAGTTGAGATCGGTGGCGCGACACAGAGGTGATGCTTCCATAATATCCACGACTTTTTAGGAATATAATAAGAAATGTTCTGATCATTAACGCATTTGTTTTTTACCAGGAAGTCTTTCTCGTGAGGGCCTGATACCCGATGAAGATTCTATTGAGAGGATTAATTTGAAGATGGAGGGAGCAGAGTGATGACAACTGACCATTATCCCACTTTCACCATGGTCATTTGCCAAAGAAGCTGGAGATGAGAGCCCCCAAACATTAAACAACAAACGCATGGGTAAAGGACAAATTCCTGTGTGATCATGTGATCATGGTGCCAATCAGAACTGAGAATCAATGCATACTGGACAAACAATGTAACGTATATCTCGACACATTGTGCCTGCATTGCATTTGTCTTTTGCATCATGTCATCTATTGCTTCATATTTCAAGAGAAACTGGATTCCAAAAATATGCATTTCAATAAGTAATAATGGCATATATAAATGCCGTTACTGAGATGTTTTTGTGAAGCGATGCAGAGGGACGAGGAAATACAAGTCATCTTCGTCTTGAGCACTGACTCATGGCTCCTGCAGGCTTGTAAGTGATGCACTGAGGTCCAGGCTCTCCTAACCTCACATTTCTATCTCTGGTTACATCATCATATTGCTGCAACGCTAGATTAGTTTTGCCCTGACCTGGACGAGCATCCTTTTTATCACGTTATTACATCTGACAGGCCGAGGTTTACGTAAAAATAGGGCTCAGATTGACACAGCTGGCTTCTTTTCAGTGCTCCCTATTAATCACTGAGCTATGAAGGCGTTGGCGGAGCTACCATCAGACGAAGCCTGCATGAAATAACTCAACACCTTGTCTTCCAACTGAAATAAAATGGATGGTGGCAGGGAGCTGTTTGGTTCTACATTTCCTATCTTGTAGAAACAAACAGAAAAAGGGAGTCTCCCTTTTTCAACAGTCTGCTCTGATAAAATGCAGTTTTATCAACCAATTAATCATGTGACATAACTCATCTTGTCGCCACTTCCTTTACTTTACGCCGCAAACAATCACATCCAGAAAAAGCTGGCCTTTGCTGTGTAATGTAGTGTCGCTGCTCATTTTCCCCAAAGCTTATTGAGTGAAAGAGTCTTCTACTTATTTCTTACATTGGCTCTCTATATTTGAATTTCGGGCGGGGTGACTTCAATGTAGAAGGCTGTTAGAAAACCTTGGATATCATTGTCAAAGTATGACTTAGGAGGTCAGGGCGGGGGAAAAACCACAACGAATCAGACTTTTGTGATATCCTCAAAACAAGGTTTTACTCCTGAGAGAAGATGGCTCCAAATATCACTAGATTCATTTGAGTTTCATCCCTGCGCGTTTGATCTTAGTCCCGTTTATCAGAAGCTTTTTATTTGCAAAATCACAGCAAGAGACAAAAATGTTGCTGAGATAATGGCTGGTTGATTGTAATCTCTGTAATGAGTTCCCTGGCTTTTTGTTGTTTTTTTTTTCTATTTTAATTCACAGCAGTACTTTATCATTGAAACAGTGTAACATTGTGTCTGTCACCAAAATAACCGTATCATGAGATCATGACGAAACGCCTCACATTTATCCTCGTATACTTTGGAACGACTGATTATGACTTCAAGTCACAATCATTATTATTTAAAACGATTACCACTATTACAATCAATAGAGTAGTCCTGCGCTTTTGTCCCTGACAGCAAGGGTATATGACTTGTAGAAGTCCCCAATTTCCTGCTTCTCACAAGAAATTCCCCTGATTGAACTCCTCAAATTAAATGTGACGTAATGTCCGGAAAGCAGTGTTTTTTTGGCAGAAAAACTCTAATGGCTTTACATTATGCGTTTGATAATAATATTCAATCTCAAAACCAAGATTTGAATCTGGACTGAACATAAACGGTGTGAAGTCCCTCGACTGGTGAATATTAAGTGACAGAATTTTCACGCTGCACACCAAACAATGGCTGGTGAACTCACAATGGAGAAAATACTTTGAGCAAAAGAGATCTTCTTTCAAATCTTCAAGGTAAAGAAAGGAAAGTCAACCACCTTGACATTGCAATGACTAACTTTGCAGAACAACATGTTGAGATGGAACAAAGAATCAGCGAAGCTGAGGACGATGTGGCGGAGGCGCTGAGACTCACAAATCTGATAGAGAAGAATATGGCTTCACTCCAAACAACAGTGGATAACATAGAAAATAAAAGCAGGCAATCCAATCTGCTGAATGAGGGGATTCCGGAGGGATCTGAAGGTCATGATCTCATGTCAATTTTATTCCCTCAGCATCTTGTGAGTGACATTTTCCCTGAATCGCTTGCTGTGAAGAAAAGCCACTGGATCGGTGTATGCAGAAGGAGCGAACAGATCAGATCGCAACGATCTTGCGGTTGTCATGGGAGAAGAAGGATATTCTCTTTACTGATCACATTTTTTTTTCCTCCTGACCTTATCAAATAAGTACAGTCCAAATGAGAGCCTTGGTGCAGAACCTGGGAATGACGTTTGTTATGGTCTTCCCGGCCGGCAACATTAATTATTGACTATGGTGGCAATAAAGTGAAGTTTTATTCCCCAAATGAGGCGGAGAAATATCTGGATGAAATCCAAATGACTGCACCTTCATCCCCTACGAAGGCATAAAGATGCAATATATGGCCCAATATCAAGCCCACTACTACACCGATAATGCATGAAGTTCTCTCAACTCCCTTCACTGCAAAAACCCAGAGCATAACTTTTAACTTATTTTATAATTTACTTGATGATTATGCCCAGTAACATTTAAATGAACTTGAAAACTTGGACCAGACGCATGGTCAATAATTAAACGCTTTCTTTATTTCATCTTCCATTTTCTCATTAATTTTTACCCACTTAGGTTAATTGATCGATCATGTCTCCAGCAAATTTTTACTTTTGTATCAACGCTGCTGTATGTTTATGTTGCTCATATTTTTTTTTTGTGATATTTAAGGGTATGAAAGGGGAAGTTTTCTGGCATTCACGTTTAAGTGGATGGCCTTAGTGATGATGTAATGATAAATAAAATCACTACTGTGATAGTTTGAAAGGAGAGAAAATGGTACAAGATATGTGGTTCTCTTTAGATATAAAGAGGTGACATCTAACTGAAAACTTGTAATATTTAATTTTGAGATAAATGACATGGCACCTGACATGGCAACATTTTTTGAAAAACAAGCAAAATTGTCTTTTGAGTCACATATAATGTACTATAAAACATATAATGTATTTTCCTTATTGGCAAAATACGAGTTCTTGGCACAATTATTATGTATTCAGATTTTGTCTTGGACATAGTGGTTGGGGAATGGTTCGGCCAAACTCCTGTCTTCAGAGCGTGTGCTTGGCCTATTGCTTTTTTTGTGGGTCGATGGCGTTTCATGTTTTTGATTGGTGAAGATACTGTTTGATGGTCTCTATCCATTTTTCGTGTTGTAAAGGAGTTTAATTTATTTTCCTTGAAAAGTAACAACCTGTGCATTATGGCGTATGCCATGGTTGTGTATAGAGAATACCTGATGACCACCTCTTAATTCTATTTTATCCTGTTCTTGGAACATCAATGGGTGTAAACATCCAATTAAAAGAGCAACCCAGTAAAGCGGCAAAGATACCAAACCACAGACAAAAAGCTTTACATAAAATGTTAGATGAAGGTGGTCTTGTGGATGTTTGACGTTCGCTGAATCCAGGGAATAGGGATTACACATTTTACTCCAATCCGCATAAATCACAATCTAGAATTTATTTCTGTCCCATCCCACAAATCTCTGTTGAACATGTTGATATATGTCGCATTGGTTCTATTCATATATCAGATCAAGCTCCTGTCTTCGTGAAAATGTTCATCTCCGATCACAACTCAAAGAGCTTCAGCTGGAAATGTGAGTGATCCATATGATCTGATCCGCATTTCTGTTCCATGGCCAAAAGTGAACTACAGATGTTCATACAGGAACATTATCATGAATATACAGATCCACACATTTTATGGGAAATAACAAAAGCACTTGTAAGGGACGTTATTAACTCATATTGTTCAAATAAATAGAAAAATAAAGATGATAGGACAGAGACGTCTGGAAAGTAAATCCCAAGTAGCAGAATCTGAACATAAGCAGAAGGGCTGTAAAGCGAGTAGGGATAATGTTTTAAAAATAAGAACTTTCCTGAATACTCTCTTATCTCAGGACGCTGAAAAGTCATTACTTAAACAAAAGCATAAAATGGATGGATATGCTAATTAATCAGGGAGATACTTGTCCAATCTAATAAATAATACATTTTCAAATAGATCTTTCACTTAAATCAAAGATAAGGAAAATCAGCTACATAATAATAATACTGAAATTGCTAAAGTGGTTCATTGTGATTCGTCTTCGAACAGTTCAGATTTATAGGACCTGGAGGATAATATGAGAAAATTCTTTCAACGTATAAAACTTTCTGAGAATGACAGATCCCCATGCGATATGGACATAACTAGTAATGATGTTGAAGAGTTAATAAGGACACCGGAATCTGGAAAGGCTTGTGGGCCCGGTGGTCTCCCTCCATAAATGTATAAAGCCTTTAGAGATATTTGCTCTCCTTTTCTGGTAAGGTTTAAACACTCCCTTTTCAATTGATAAACGTCCTCAATCTCTTCCAATGGCTAGTATTAATGTAATACTTAAGGAGAGTAAAGACCCAGAAGACCATGAATCATACAGACTAAGTATTCAAAACACAAATTGCAAAATTTGGCAACATGACCAGATGTCAAACAATCATATATACAAATCCCAGAGGGTTATTCGGTATTTTACAGTATGCTACAATTAAGACACTTAATACATTAGTTAAAAAACTAGATTCAGAAAATGTATTTTATCGTATTGAGAGGAAATACTTATTAAAAACCCTAAAAGAGTTCTTGTTTGGAAATATGCTTATCGATTGGGTCAAACTTCTGTATTTTTCACTTAAAGCAACACTTTCTATCAACAGAGTTATGTCCTCCCCATTTTCAGTCATGGAGACTCTCGTAGAAATTATTCGATTTCGCACTTCTATCACTGGAATCCAAGCTAAAGAAAATATACACAAGATCTGTCAGTATGCAGATGATGTTCTGTTTTGTGTGGCAAATCTCAGGTTTTCAGTCCATTTACTCGCTGATATAAGTTCAATATAAGTGAAATATAAATTATTTTAAATTACTTATTTTAACTTAATTAATGGATTTCATTAAACATTAAAAATAAGAAGTGGGAGGGTAAAAAAATGGCGCCATGGTTTCATCAGCTGTTGATTGGAAAGGCTGGGGAACCAAAAGAAGAACGAGAAAAGAAACTAATGACAAAAATAACAAATGCTGTCACCAAGTACAGAGGATTGGCATTCCAAGGAAAGATTGTATTTGGTACTAATTACGAACAGTTCAACTATCACACATTCACCTTTCTGTGATTCTAAAGTTTAGCCAGTTTGTCGTACTGTCAGTGCTTTGGTCTGGAGATCATCGCTCTGTTTTCATAGCTTTCAGTTCTATGTCTGTCCATGAATCTGTGATCAGAGCCCCATTTTTCAAGATAAGATAAGCAGATACTTTATTCATCCCAGGGGGGAAATAACTGCAGTTACAAGTTACAGCAGCTACAAATTACATGAGAGAGACAGTTAAAATACCCACATTGTGTACATCAGCTCCAATTGGAAGATCGTTGGTTCGATCCGAGCCCCCGCAAGTCTACATGTGCGGGGTCCTTGTCCAAGTCTCTATACCCGGATCTTTTCACGTAGTGTCTCTTGGGCAGTCCCCTGCTCCTCAGAGACGTCGAAATACAGAAATACAGAGAACTAGCTTCAGCTATCCTGTATGTATCGTGCATATTAACGTTTACTGATTAGAAAGAGTAAACCTCATTATTATGTTAATTATAATCACCAACATCATCATTAAAAAAAAAAAAAATGAGTGTTAATGCAAGATCACTAAGTTCCAAATCCTGTACTTATCTTCATTAACAAAATTCCAGAATAAGTTGTGACATCATTCTTGTCGATACAATAAACCAAAAGTTTTCAACTGCACAATAAACAAAGTATTATACATTGAATATAAGGATTTTCATAAAGGAGCCATTAGCAGTCAGGCAGGTGAGGGCTGAGGGTGACTGAGTAAGGATTCGATGTCCTTCTGTCCTCCTCCTAGTGTGTGTGCGTGTTTGTGTTTCCGTGTGTGTGTGTGTGCGTTTGTGTGCTTTGGAGTCAGAGGTGGCTGTCATTACAATACTTAATTACAGAGGTGACACAGCCCTCGTTCTGCATGAGTAATGGAGTGATTTCTGCAGCCAACATTACCCATCAGCCCCTAGGAGCACAAGATGACTCCCATCAGTAAACTCATGCCTGCCTCCTGACCTTTCAACACTTTCAGAGGTGTCCATTCCATTTCCTCCCAAGAGACTATTCTTTGTTTGCCCTGACAGGTAATGCCTTGAAAAGCTGCAAATGATTTCTCTTGAGAGACCTTACCCCATCTTTCAGCAGAACAGAACAGATTGATTCTAGAATAAAGCAAGAATGTTTGACCCCCCCTTTTTGTCCTTTGAGGAGTAGTAACACAAATGTAAGAATTTAGCCAAAATAAAACATGATAAATAGTTGTAAGAATACGCAATTCTTGTGAGCGTTACAATTTACATGGTTCAAGCGCAAAACTTCACAGACGTATTGTAGAAGGCAAGTTCAACACATCCAAGCTCTCCTTGAATGACCTAGCTTGACAAAACCTGAAGTCTAGAAGGAAATATTGAGTACGATGATGGTGGTTATTAGCTTTCTTTAGCAACTCAGGCTTTCTGCTTTTCTCACATGAAAAGTGGGTTTGATTTGGCTCATTTGACTCTATTCTGCACAAAACATACTTGTCTAAAAGTCAACTGCAATACTAATGTTATACAAATGATGGTCCCCAGAGTCAAAACTGAGCTTTAACTTTTTTTTTTAGCTTTTAAATCCGCCACCCATTCCTCCTTGAATCATTTACAGAAGGAACTGTCAGAACTCAATAATTTAAGGGAATTTAGATCACTTTTGTGGGGCGGCTGTGGCTGTGGGGCGACTGTGGTTGTGGGGCGGCTGTGGCTCAGTGGGTAGAGCAGCCGACTCCCAATCAGAAGATCGGAAGGTAGCCGGTTCGAATCCCACCAGGGTCTACTTGTCGTAGGGTCCTTGAGCAAGACCCTGAATCCTTAGCTCCCCGGGCGCTCCACGAGGGGCTGCCCACTGCTCCCTCTGGGATGGGTCAAATGCAGAGAAGTAATTTCACTATGTTGTACTGTGTATGGCTCTATGTGACTAATAAAGGATTCTTTCTTCTTTTCTTCTTCTTTAAAGGATGGTAAGAACTCTTAAATAGGACAATGTGATTGCTTTGAAAAGTTGTCCTGTAATTGTTGTAAGACTTTAAATTAGTCCTTATTTAATTTTCTAAATGTATTCGTAGTGTATGGCAGTCCTTTCTATGCTTGGCTAGTTCGCTCTCTTGGAAAATAGATTTTTATATCAGTGAGGATTTTACCTGGGTAAATAAACAATATAATAGTAAGAAAAAAAAAGGGCTAATTAATTACTGTCTCAGCATTCTGTGCCCGCACTGCTTTTCATCTGACCCCAACGACTATCCCTGAAGGTGGTGAGCCCACAGGGTGACACAAACCTCCCTTCTCTTCTCAGAACCTGCTGTTTGCAGATGATGTGGTTCTGTTGGCTTCATAGGTGCGTGTCATCCAGTGTCCACTTAAGTGGTTTGCAGCTGTGTGTGAAACGGTTGGTATGAGAGTCAGCTTCAAATCCGAGACCATTGTTCTCTGCTGGAAAATGATTTACTGTCCCCCATGAGTTGGGGGTGAATTGTTTCCTCAAGCAAAGGACTTTAAATACCTTGGTGTCTTGTCGTCGTGTCGAGTGATGGGAAAATGGAAAGTGAGATGAACAGAGATTACGCTGTAGCATTAGCAGTAATGCGGGTGTTGTATTGCTCCGTTGTAAAGAAAGAGCTGAGTTGTAAGGCAAAGCTCTCAATTTTCCAGTCCACCTACATTTCAACCCCCTCCTATAGACATGGGCTCTGGATAGTGACCAAACGAATGAAGTTAAGGATACAAGCGTCACGTCGCTTCGTGATTCACGTCGAAAGAAGCCAGTTGATCAGGATGCCTCCCTTTTGAGGTCTTCCAGTATCTTCCGACTGGCGTTAGACCACTTGGTTGACCCAGAACTTTATGGAGGGATGGATATATCTCTTGTGGCCTAGGAAAGCCTTGTAAACCCACAGGATGAGATTGAAAGGGTTGCTGGGGAGAGGGATGTCTGGAACCCCTTTCGTAGCTGGCTGCCAACCCAACCTGACACTTGATAAGTGGAAGAAAATGGATGGATGGAAGAATTCTGTTCTGAAACTGCCCCTTGTGGAAGTCCTGGTAAGATAAATTGTATGGATTGATGTGTTTCTGTGATCCTGAACAGGATAAGCAGTTATGGATGATGAATGGATGATGAAGGAGTGACATGTGATAAATAATCCATTCCAGTTGCTCTGCACTGAATTTAATCCAATTTGACCGATAGTTTCATTTCTATATATAATATATTGCATGGGCTGAGAGTCGATGCTGCTCGTAAATGATATCATCTTCAAAGAACAAGGCAAAGGATGGCGATGTTTAAATCTTATTATAATTCAGAACACAGAATATAACTTAATTGGAACAAGATAGGTGTGCAGAATAATTTACCATCGTGATGTAGCCAGGTAGAACGAGTGAAGCCTTCCTGGCATTAAAAAATCTCCGGCTTTAGGCTCAACAGACCTTGCTCACCCATTAACTCTGATTTGCAGAGCACTTTACCCACCCAGCATCAAACCGTCAACAAAGTAATGAATGAGATGGTAAAAATAGCAGCCAATGTAGCAGCTAGAGAGACTTTTTTTTTTTTAAATGTTAATAGGTGTTGATACAGACAGAAACAAACAGAAGAATGAATGTTGGACACTGACAAGAGCGAATTCCTCAGAGGATAGTTCACTTCACGTTAACCTCAAGTCCTTCACAAGGTACGTCAATGTTGTGTTTGCGTCTAGTGGCAAAAGAGCCGATTATTGAATATTTAAAGATCAGGTTAATGGAAGTGCGCTGATCGATCAGACAGCTGAATGATCGGTTCCATATGGCTTCTCTTGCCATGACTGACTGATGAGTCTCAGGAGGAATTATTCCATGTTGATTACATAAAGGCAACACTAGCTGGGTCTTACTGCTCCCACAGTGGTGACAGGCTCGCACTCGATAAGCATGAGCTACTGTGGCTGCATGGTTTGTTTTTCTTCTCACCATGATAGAAGAAAACATAAAGCTCCCAGTTATAATACTTGTAAAGCTAAAGTAAGCCGTGGAGGAACAGACCCTGAAAACGCCTAGTGGCAGAAATATACAACTGACCTTTCCCCAAATCAATCCAGCTCTTCCTCAAACTAAGGTCAATGGAAGTATAATATTTGAATATGATCCATGAAATAAAAGCCACAACAACAACCTCAATTTGCCTTGTAAATTCTTCCTTTTTTTCTGTATTCACTTGGAAAAGTATAAATACTGCTTTTAAATTCAGTTGGAGGTTTACAAAAAAGTTTATATCGTAACATCTTCATTTTGATATACATATATATATATATATATATAAAGAAATAAGAAAAGAACACGGTGTCCTATCATCTGGTCGATCTTTAAAGCGGTTTTCTTTTTGGAGATTAGGCGTCGTACAAAACTTAAACCCCTTACGTTTTTCAATAAAATGTTAGATGTATAAAAATGTTATCTATTTGAATGTTATGAGTGACCGTATGTGGGGATTTTCATTTTCTATTATAAAAAAAATACAAATATGGTTATGTGTGAGCTCTGATTATGGTTTGAATCTTTCAGACTTTATAAAGATCAGTAATTGGAAACAGCCAAGAAAATTGCTGTTCCAATGCGCCTATTAATGTTACCATAAGTTAGATATATTAAATGTTCTTAATTATATTATAAGGTTATATTATAAGGTGTCACAAACCAGTGTTGCTTTTTGAAGACCACTCAACATCTCACACAAATGTACAAGGTGCCCTTTAACGCCTGTGTGCCGCACACACAGTCTCTCTGCTCAAACAGCTTTCAGACATGGATTAATAAACTACTTTGGATTCAGGAAGTGGTCTTGGTCTGGATCCAGTGTCCTGAGTGAATCCTGTTTAGATCAAGTGGAGCGGTTGGTATCGCAGAGGACTTCAACGAGTTCGTATGAGAGGCCTGGTGCGTCTCATTCGGATCTCCAAAGGAGAATCTGTATTAGACAGACAGATACACATGATGATATTGAGACACAGACAGACAGACATGATGATAGTGAGACACAGACAGACAGACATGATGACAGTTAGACAGAAATGATGATAGGTAGGCAGACAGACAGACAGACAGATATACAGAAGTAGAAATACATATATACATTAAAATAAAGGCATAAAATACAAGAGATGAATATAAGCAAAGGGTATAAAACTCTAAAACAAACATAAACTTTAGATAGTGAATTTTATACATCTCAGACTGTTGTATAGCTTAAATGGAAACTATAGCATTGTAATAGATTTCCATTTTAGAATAGGATAGAAAAAACTTTATTAATCCCCAAAAGGGGAAACAGCTCTAGCATACGGATATTCTAAATTATCTAATAAAGACGTCAAATTCAGGCTAAGCATTTACTTTATAGAACGCAGAATTGAAAGGCTTTGACAGAAGTAGGCCGGAGGGAAGGTGCCATTGATTGCCCAGAATAGAAAACCCCTGCTAATGTTTGTGTTATTCAAAGACTCCCACTGTGACCTTATATTTCACAGCCCATTTAAATCCACTAATCACAGCACACATTGTAACTACTGATAAACATAATTGCTCAGGGAAATAAATGAGGTAATTATCATAACTTCAAACACATTTGTCATTTTGTGTTCTGTACCGGTGTACCCGCGTTTCAGAGGAAAGCTATTGTGTTTCGTGTAATAAAACCCCGGAGGTCAAGCCACAGCGCATCCTTCCTAAAGCTCACAAATCTCTTGAGCCACGCAATTTAGTCTCACCTTCACAGAAAAATTCATCTGCGATTCGGAGAACGTATTTCAGTCAATCATCGGTGAAAAGCTGTGAAATCAGTGTGAGCATTTCCGGGCATACGCGTTGAAGAGTGTAACCCGCAGCGGCTGTGATGTTCATAATAGCACTGAACTCGCTCCAATTTAATCCAAAACATTGGAACACAAGAAAACCTGCAGCCCACAAAATTACCATAGATTTAGCCACCTCTCACAATCTCAAAGAAAACTGACAAGCATATAGCTGAGATATGACAAGCTTCATAAAGGCTGTATTTATTGCAGCTATAGTTGGGGTGTTGGGGGCTGTTCACTGTTTGTATAAATAATGCTGCACAAAAAAGACACCTTTCAAAAGTGGAGGGAGTATTGTCAAATTATCTAGAGGGCACCTCGTGTCAAACCTACCCGGCACGTAACACTGTAGTTTTAAGCCAAATGGCTTTAAAACTCTAAATTAAGAGCTCAACACTAAGCAGCTCATCTGGTACATCTGTAGGTGTACCTTTAAGCAGCTACAACGAAAGATATTACATTATCATCATTATTACCATTACTCTCCAACTAACGCATACGGAGAACCCCTACTGTCAGTGGAGAAAAAATAATCCATCTGTAACTCCGTGTCCACTGATTTGCATTCTCTTCGCAGTTTATAAACCATCAATCACATAAAACGTGATATCATTATATGAACCTGGACTGTCTCACTGTATGGACCTGGGCTGTCTCACTTAATGAACCTGAACTGTCTTACTGTATGAAGTAAGACAGTTCCGGGAATGGACAGTTCAGGTCAATACAGTGAGATGGTTCTCACTGTATGAACCTGAACCGTCTCACTGTATGGACCTGAACTGTCTCACTTAATGAGCCTGGGCTGTCTCACTGCATGGACTTGGACTGTCTCACTACATGGACCTGGAATGTCTCACTGCATGAACCTGAACCGTCTCACTGTATGGACCTGAACTGTCTCACTTTATGAGCCTGGGCTTTCTCACTGCCTTAACCTGAACTGTCAACTGCATGGACCTGGACTTTCCCACTGTATGGACCTGGGCTGTCTCACTGCAAGAACCTGGACTGTCTCACTGTATGAATCTGGGCTGTCTCACTGCATGTACCTGGGCTGTGTCACTGCATGTACCTGGGCTGTGTCACTGCATGTACCTGGGCTGTCTCACTGCATGTACCTGGGCTGTGTCACTGCATGTACCTGGGCTGTCTCACTGTATGAACCTGGGCTGTCTCACTGTATGAACCTGGGCTGTCTCACTGCATGAACCTACACTGTATGGACCTGGGCTGTCTCACTGCATGAACCTACACTGTATGGACCTGGACTGTCTCACTGCATGAACCTGGACTATTTCACTGAATGAACTGAATTACACAGATTTGGTAACTGTGCTGAATTCAGTTTCTAAACTATCAACCACATAAAAAAATGATATCAGAAGGCGCTTGCACTCCCCACAGAATTGCACAGAAGCTTTATGTAATAGTGAGGTTTGGTCATCACAACCTCCCACTGTGTCAAATAAATCCCTCTAAATATATAAATAATCCATCACTTCACAACAAAATTGCAAGTATTGCTTTCAGAGCTGCAAATAACAATTAATCGCATTACTGATTAATCTTTTAAAATTAATAAAAAATTTAAAAGCAATACATGATCGGATACAGGTGAAAACATTCAACATCCTAGCGCACAGATCGGAAATCTTTGGGCACGGATCTCTAAAACTGAGGGTATAGATTTATAGATGGATTTTTTTTTTCCCAACTGACACCAGGAGGGCTCTGTAACAGCAAGTGTAAATTACCTGCTCGTAAATGTGTGGCCATGGACAGAGCTACATAGAGAGCTTGTCAGTACAAGCTACCTACGTCAGCTTGTACGGACGTAGATAGACCTTAACCTCTACGACATACAATGGTTTGATCTTGGATATTTAATATTTGGTTGTAAGCCTAAACACATTCACACAATCTAAACATTAATGAATAACGGACATACACAATTAATTTGGAATATAAATATAGGCCAGATGACATAAAAATAGCCTTGAATTCAAATGAGCTCTAAAAATGAAAAAATAAGCAAAAAAAAATACTCAAAGACGCTTAACGCATAATCAAACAATAAACAAGTATGTGCAAATAAACCATTTGACTTCACAAATATTTCTCCGTTAAACTTTAGAAAATATTCAGAGCAGTGGCGAACTAGACCCTGAAGTCCCCTTGAGAAAAAGAAATGATGTGGACACATCTTATCTTGTGTGCAGAGGTAAATTGCTGTTAATCCATGTGTCTCTTGATGAACAAAACCACCATAGAATACATAATGGACTAAACTAGACTTACAAGTTTTATTTTCACTTTGAAATCTCATATTATTGGTTTATAAATATTTCCCACACTGTGAGGCAACATATCTATGTGAATATGTCATAAACAGAAAAAAAATAACGTTACTATCCGAGAGATTTTGCTCTTAGATACGGGATCATCATCAGCAGGAATGTTTTGTTAGACATACTGAAGGACCAAAGGCAGCATTTATTTTGGAAAATGAAATACAGTAAGATATTTATTTTGAGTATTGATTGATTAAAAAATGTATTTTGATATGCAAATAGTTATGTTTTTATTTATTTATTTATGTTGAAACAAAGTATCTGTGTTTACGTGTTCCCAAAAGGTTATTTATTTCAATTTATAAATAGTTATTCATGTTGACCTAAGAAAGAAGATGTTTTTCATTTGCAATAAATGGAGTAAGAGCCCACCACCGTAAGTAAATTCTCAACTTGTGGGAAACACTGTGATATGATTGATTAATGCAATGTGTGTTTTTTTATGTGTTTCGATATATTATGTTTGGCTTTGCTTTGTTTTATGGTGTCCTTTTCTATTTTTCTTCTTCTTTCTTTATGTTTTTTTTTCTTATTTTGAATGAAGCACATTGGCTTCTGACTCGTGTGAATAAAAAAGAATTCTAGCTACTTGTTGTATTGATCCGGTCAGGTACCAGCATCCACACAAGCTACATACATCCCTAGGAAAGAGCCATACTCAGATGTGTAGCCGACAGAAGAGTTGGTGCTGATGGGGACTTCACATTCCAATCCTTGGAGCGTTCTATTCTGGGACTCTTCCGCAGGGGAATAACAGTTGGAAATATATCAAGAGGGTGAGATTTTAGAAAGCTCACATTAATCGAGAAGTTGAAGACCCAGGGTCGCTGAGATAAATGTGAAACTCTGGTAATCTGTTGTATAAGGTCTTGTCCTGCAAACAGGGATGCAGTGAAAGCGGAGGGATTTTTGATAACATCCTCCATCTCTGCCAGGATGCTGATACCTGAAGCATAATGGATTCCATGTTGCTGCAAACCCCAACGGAACAACCTATCAAAGAACAGATCAGAGCCACAAGGAAATGCAAATAGCGTCCTTCCAGAAACGCTTATCTCAGACATGCATTTGTTAGAGTGCAAATTTGGCTGGTAGGAATCCATTCCATATGCAGACAAAAGGAGTCGTTCTATATTCTTGGAATAGGGAAATGGTCTGACTGGTCTCCTCCTCGAATCCAGTAATAAAACAAAATGGGATCTCTGGTAGCATCACAGAATAAGAATTCAGTATTAATGCCTGTACCGCCCTAATTTATAACTCAGAAAGCAGACTGCAGGGAACCGTCTCCACTTAAGTAAGAACAAAAAGAAAAATAAACACGTAGAATAAAAAGAGGAAAATTGAGAGAGCTACTGGAGGATTTCTCAATGTGTGCCTGATGGTGAAGCACCCGTATGAAAGCAGACTGTTTCACTGTGTGAACCTGGACTGTTTCACTGTATGGACCTGGACTGCTTCACTGTATGAAACTGGACTATTTCACTGTTGGAACCTGGAATATTCACTAATAAGCTGAACTCTTTCACCAAATGAATCTGTACTGTTTGACTGTGTGAACCTGGTCTGTTTCACTGTGTGAACCTGGACTGCTTCACTGTATGAAACTGGACTATTTCACTTTGGAAACCTGGAATATTCACTAATAAGCTGGAATCTTTCACCAAATGAACCTGGACTGTTTCACTGTGTGAAACTGGACTGTCTCACCGTATGAACCTTGACTATTTCACTGTGTGAGCCTGGAAACCTTGGTTAGACATTTATCTAGTTGAACGTATTATTTCTTGTACGATTTTGTTTTAGCTTTCTTCAAAACACGTCTTGTAAAGAGATTGAGCATCAGTCCCGATGAAGCCACACATTTTGATGTATATTAGCGTTTATGCTGTCACAGCGGTGACACTATTCACACTACAAATAATAGTAAACACTCAGGTCTCCATTTGGTGAGGTTCATTCATGCTGAATGTGACTGAGATTCTTTTTAACCTAATAGTCTGTTAAGTTGAGATTTGCATTTAACGTCATATATTAAAATGTATAATAGTAAAGCTACTGTTTTATATGTTTGAATTCATAAACACTTCTGTACTTTGTTCAACCATTTATAAACACAGTGTTTATCATCATTTGTAGAGCACAGAATCAAACATAAAATAAAAGAAGAAACTAAGCAGATATAGAAAAAAACAGTTTTAGTAAATAATAATAGTATATACACTAATTATATATGGATAGGAAAAGCTCTTGTTCAAAGTCAACTTTTAATGAGCATTTTCTGTGGGAAAGTAAATCATCTTTCACATTAAAGAGGGTAAAACAGACATTTTAGAGAAAAGTTGTTCTTTCTTCTGTCTTTATAGGAGACATTGTCTGTGGGGAGGGGACATATTACGATTGCAGGGTTCAAACTGGTGATTTGGGACACTGAACATGCAATTTCAGGAGCAAAAACAAGGAATCTCACTCAGTCGGTTAATTTGGATCAATTATGTGTAGGTGTCTAATTTCGGGAAATAGCTGGAACATGTTGAAGACATAAAACCACCAATGCGGCTCCCTCTGCTGCTACAAACCTCCTTTACTCTTGAATATTCTCACCACTCGACTGCAATTTAGTCACATCTGGAGTTGAAAATCCATGTTGCAACCTGTAATACACATCAGCTCATCTGTCCCCTACTGAAGAATCTACGGTGGCCTTCAAGTGTCAGAAAGATGTCATTTTCTACAACCCCATTACTTTGACAAATAGAGGATCTAATTTACAATCTAGCACAATTAGAAACAACGGGTTCAGTCATGGTAGCCAGTCCAACATGATGCTTTCAACTGCTGCAAGGACTTAATTTCCCCTTTTGGGGATTAATAAAGTTCCTATCTATCTATGTATCTATCTAAAAACAACTGCGTGGCAGCATTACCTGTAACTCTCGGGTCGGGTTCGGACAAAAAAATAGGTTGTCTGTTGGATATGCGATTCGTAGCCGTCACTACATCACAGACACTGTACCATCAAAGCAGCAAAGCTCGGTGAAAAAGAACATCAGATGCCTGTTTCTGCAGAATAATGAGAAAAATAAAATGTCGAAGGTAATTTTGAGGTTATTTGTGTAAGACAGGATACCAGATGATGGTGCAACCATTCACAAGGCAGCAAACAGTGCTTTTATTAAAACTGCATAATAACTTTGTAATAAAAGTACAATTTATTCACATTTGTCGATATTGCCTGACTCTCACAGAAGTCATATGGCCTTGTCTGAGGTACACAGGCCATTTTGTTGTACCTCGCAAACCAACATGGGACGGGAAAGCTATAGATTGGCCTGCTCTCATATTTCTTTAGCTGAGTGGGGTGAAGCAATGGATTTCTTGAGGACAAAACTGGCATCGATCTTCCTTCAGCAAAGCAGTGGCAAGTTCTTTCAGGGGAATCAATGAGGGAACTCACAAATCATTACTGTGAGGTAAGCAGTGATTTGTCTTTCTATTGTTTACCTTTTTTATTTCTTATTGCAGACGCAAACACAACTGAAGACTAAAAAAAACCACATAAGCTTCTGTATTCGGTCCCCAGAGAGAGAGAGAGAGAGAGACAAACAGAGAGAGACAGAGAGCGATGAGGGTATGTAAATATATGACCATATACGATTTACACTTATGGAAGATTTACAATCATTGCTGTTCCCAACAGCTTCATTTTTCTCCTCTCTCACTTTGGCTTATAGACTTATCATTCCTGCAAACATTCCTCTTTCATCTCCACACCCATCCTTTACCTAAAGGAATGGGGTAAAGCCATGCGATTTGTTTTGGTTAATTACAGAAAGAGTCGAAATCTCATTGGTACAGTAATAGTTGGAATAATAAAGTCACTGCCTTTTAATCAAATTACAAGGTATCTAAAAAAGTATTACATTTTTGTAAATCTTGTTCTTTGTGCTGTTCCCTTTAAAGGTTGCAACAGTGGAAAATCTGTTTCCATCTTCCCCTGTCCTCTGGTCTAACCTCCTCTTTGCAAGCCCCATCTCCAGCATTCTTCTGTCACTAGATCCACTATCCCTCTTCTTGGCGTATCCAAACCAACTCAATACGGCCTTTCTCACTTTAACCATCTAAACATCATCCAGCAGAGCTGCTCTCACTACCATCTTGGAAACATTCCTCTTCACTCTTCACTCTGACATTCATCTATTTCTCTCCAGTCTCCACCTCTCCGAGTTTTCTTCCACCTGCTCCCTGCTCTCACTACTGTGATAGTGACTATCACATAGTGATCCACCAACATCATACTACTTTGAGACTCCTGTCTGACCTCAGCTGTCAGCTTGGTCATCACCATAGAAATCAAGAAGGGGCTCAGAGCCGATTCTTGATGCAGTCCCACCTCCAAAATTGAAGCCATCTGTCACTGCTGAACAGCTCACTACTGCGTTAGCCTTTACAACGCTAATATAAATCTCTGTCACTCCAGCTCTCTCAAGGGCAGAGCAAACATTGCATCCATAGTGCTCTTTCTTGGCATGAAACCAAACTAATGTTCACAAATTGTCACCTCTTTTCTTAAACTAGCTTCCACAACTCGTTCCCAGATCTTCATTGTGAAGTTTTATAGTATAAAGCGGATTAGAACCAGTACACTTTTCCTCCATCCTCTAACTCTCCAAAATCATGTTGAACAGTCTAGTTAACTTAAACTCCATACTTCCCCTGGTATGTCATCAGGACCAAAAGCCTTACCATTCTTCATTCTCTTCAAAGTTGCTCTCACTGCATCCTTACTAATTCTTTGAATTTCCTGATTCACATTTCTCACATCGTCCACCCTTCTCTCCATCACTCATTTTCTTCATTCATCAGTTCTTCAAAGCACTCCTTCCATCTTGTTCTGACTCTCCTCACTTGTTAGTACATTCCCATCTCTATCCTTAATCACCTTAACCTGCTGCACATACTTCCCAACTCAATCTTTCAGTCCCGCCTTTCCTTCAACTTGATGATGGTTAACTCCATTTTCTTATACTCTCAGGGAAACAGTCTGGCCATGGTTACATCTTAAGCTTCACTTCCCATCGTATTGGGAAATGAATTGAATCATACCAGCCATTGGGTCAGCCCACATCTTTTCAAATCAATTCAGAAAAAAATGTAAGGGGAGGAAGAGAAGAACCAAACAAATTTTAAATAGTTTCTGTCCTGTGTAGGTTGGCCATGCCTTAAGGATATGAAATAAGAAAGAATAGGCAACAATAACTTCTCTTATGAATAATGCAGGAACCCTACAGGGCCATCACCAAAACCCGCACCCTCCTTTAACATTCATCAACATCGAGCCAGTGGTGTCAGTCAGACAATAATTATGATAAATAATTTTTGTTAATTTTGTCTTAGACCAGCCATGTTTGGAGTTATATTGAATGAATAAGGTATGTGTGCAATTCAAAAATGAGAACCAAAGAAGAAATACTTGTAAGAGCAAAGTCCTTGAGCACTTCACTCACAAAGCAGCACACATACAGTAAATACATACTATTATGGGTTATCTATCATTTCTTTTATAG
Source organism: Lophius americanus (assembly GCA_037951165.1). NCBI lineage: Eukaryota > Metazoa > Chordata > Actinopteri > Lophiiformes > Lophiidae > Lophius > Lophius americanus. The sequence continues at coordinate 147,161 of JBBDHG010000178.1, forward strand.
CTGCAGTTTTCTGATTAGACTGAGTGTTCTGTAATTTATTCATTATTCAGAGTTACCAGCATTTCTTATATAGGCAAAATAAGCTGTTCTTTACTGTAGGTCTTTCAAGCGAATATATATAATAAATCTTCTATATAAAAATGCTCAGCACGCAGTAGAGTTCAGTTTGTTTACAGTGTGTTTGTAGAGGTGTACGAAACATCCTCAAGATGAAGGTTAAACAAGATCAATATGTCTGGAAGAGTTACTTAAGGTTTTCAAATGTCTGGAAACTTCTTATCAAGAGGCAATAAATGATGCTAATTGAGGTCAACATTAACATAAGCAACGAAAGAGTACCCATGTGTGTTTGTCTGACGGTGCCGGTAAGATATCTCTGTAGTTGTTGAAGTGTTTTGATTAAATTCTCTGAAGGGGTGAATCTTAGACTGAGGAAGAGTTGTTTTATTTTTGAAGTGGATCCGGACATGGATGCAGGTTCTGGATCACTTTTTTATTTTATCTAACCACGACAGAAGGGAGCCGTTTTGTATCATTTTGCGGTAACATAAAGACTTAGAAATAATAAATGATAGCACACCAATATACGTAAAAATACCAAGTCAGGATAAATTGGTTGCACGCACGCACACAGACACACTCACACACATACATATAAACACACACACATAGATCCATATGCTACATCATCACCACTTGTTTCTATCCGTCATTGCAAGGTAAAACGTGGACATAAATAAGACAATATCCATTCTGAAATGTATTCAAACTTAATCAAAATGAACTAAATCTATAAGTAATCCAATTCTGACAAAAGCTGACCCTGCCCTATAAATAACCATACACCAAGCAGTTGGGAACAGGTGAGTGCATTTAATTTAATCTCTGCTTACACACCTGCAGTGACACTTCCACTACCCATCGTTTATTTAGTTGATAAATCATAAACAATCAATGATGAACACGTGATTCTTCTATATTCTAGTAATAGGATTCCAGTGTGAAGGAATTAAGTACCATCACTTCATTTTGCAAGAGTTAGATCGGTATTAAGTCATCATTGCCTCATTCTTCAGTGTGTGCTAGGGTCTGGGTGCAATGGCATGGTTGGTTTCTGAGTACTTACAAGTTATACATTTATGTAGGAGACAGTGCTTGAAGAGGAGTCCATTATCAGGAATTAATTGGAGACATGGAGGCCAGAAACGTCCAAAGTGCAAGTGCATTAATTCCTATTCCTCACTTATAGCATTGACTAATGATTCTTATGACCTAGAAAATACATTGCCAGACTATTAAAGTACTACTACTACTATGGAAAACTTCTTCACTACTCCTCAAAATAGACAGAGATAGGACTTGACAATGGGTGACATCTTTAGTCTGCTCAGATAATGGAACTCTTTGGCTAAGCCAAGAGTGAGACAGCTGAAGATTCAAAATCAAACAGTAAAAAAAAAAAAATCATGTATTTACTACTCTATCTCGTCTATCTGCATTGTGTTTATCTACACAATATAAGGCAGGGGCTGATGAATCTACTATTTTATGAATACAATCACGAACACACACACGCACACATACATATACACACAAAAAAAGATGATAGCCTCTATCCTACTTAGCCTCGATGCTATTTACTTGCTCATTATCATGAAAAATGTATCCTCCATTTCTTGACAGAGTATTGTGGTCTTTTCAACCATTGGACTGAAAAGTCAATCCACATATTTCCAGGAGCTGTTTGAAAATGCAGAATATAAGACCATTAGTTACAACCTCCATTTACCAACATACAAATCATTAAGGGTTGAGCTGGAAATTAAGCAGATCTTTTGATTGATTGTTTTTCCTCTGGAGCACAGCTCTGTCTGTCGGTGTTGTTCTCAGACTTGGTTAGAATAATCATATGATACTATGAGAGAAGAGGTTGGTAGAAGAGGAGAGTTGGTTTGACATTCAGTAAAGGTGATGGACAGCAAGCTTTTAGGTTATGGAATATGCTCACAGCCTGATGGGTATCAAAGACATCCAGGACTGGGTTTCATCTCAGACAGTGGAGGGTATCATTAGGATGCAGACAGACAAATGTTCCCCAAACGGACCACAGGAGCATTTAGATTCTTCCAGAACCAAGCCCTCACTCTTCTTTAGTTCCCATTCTGGTGTAATGCTGTAGAGTGGCGTCTCTCCACAATGAACAATCAAATTCACTGATAATGAGGATCCGCACAGCAATTCAATCTGTCTACTAACTGTTAAATGCCTTGCTCGGAGAAACTTCAGGAGGGTGACTGTTTCTCGGCTTTTAAGACAGGATTCAACCCAGATTTCAAACATTTATTTCTGTTATCAGAACTCTGTCTTTGATAAAATATGGTAAAAAAAAAATCGAAGGCAGCAAATAGGGGAAATCAAATAACCATACTTAACTAAAACTCCTTCTCTCTGTGGTCAAGGAACATGGAACCAGTAGGACCAGTGGGGCCTCCTTTTGAACATCACATGTGTAAAAGTAGAAACAATCAGAAGCAGCATGTATCAGTCCATACCTTTCTCCACAGTCAGCTGCAGTAAGCAATTATGTCTGAACTACAAAGGCTGCAAGATTACATGATCCACTGAGAATCGGAAGGCATCAGGCTAAAATGACATTTTCTTCGGTTGCTACGGCTTCAATCAATCAATCTTTATTTATATAGCGCCAATTCAACAACAGTTGTCTAAAGGTGCTTTCCAGAAAGAGCAGTTCTAGACCAAACACTTTATATAATTATCTACCCAACAAATTCCTCCTTGAGCAAGCACTTTGCGACAATTGTGAGAAAAAACTGCCTTTTTAACGGACAGAAACCTCGAGAAGATCAAAGACACAGGGTGGACGGCCTACTGCCATGACAGGTCGGGTTTGAAAAAAAAGAGACAGAGAGAGAGAGAGACAGGGAGAGTGAGAGAGAGAAAGAGAGAGACACAGGTGAGGAGAGATATAGACGGGAGAAAAGGCAGCAAAGATATCAGCTTATGCACTGTGTGCTGTGGACAGGTATACATGGAGCTGAAAGTATGTCAGTTAACATGAATGGACATGCTTTTGTGTCTGTTACTTTGAGTGTCGGCTGAGAGACATGAATTAAGACAATGCAAAATGATTCAGATAGATTCAGATGAATTCTTGGAATTCACGCCAGATGTGGCAAATTTTTTGAAGCATTCCTGTAAGACAAAACTCTATAATTTAAAACGGCAAATATAACATACACACTCTCCGACCAACTACTATATGGACATTACACTATTATTGCCTTTGAGCCTGACCAATTTTAAGTCCATTCTATTATCTGTAGATCTTTAGCTACAGCTAGCTTAGTCAGGTGGTGCACTTACCGACCTGCATTCACCCATTCACAAAAGTTCATACAAGGCATTACCTTCTTATCAAAAGAGCAAATTTGCCCAACATTAGAACCATCGGCAGCAATTTGGTATTCGGTATCGAGACTTTGCCATGTAGACGGTAGGACCAGGTATCAAACCACCAACTTTCAGTAAGTGGACAACTGCTATGTCTTCTCTACCTCCGCCTGTTTTTGACATAATCCCTTTATTATCTTTGATGATATTTTTTATCTCCAGGGAGGCAATGTTATCGGCGACATTGGTATGTCCGTTAATTAACAGTATAACAAAAATACTGATGGACAGATTTTCTTGAAACGTGAGTGCTATTCTTTACTATTTCTGTTCATCAAGCATAAACACCAGACAGATTTTGATGAAGGGATGGGCGGGTGGGAAGGAAGAAACCGGCATATTTGGAGTTGATCCAGCTTATGGGGCAGATTCAGGAATGCTTTCAGGAACGTCCAGTGGTTTTGTTGGAACATTTTTGTCAATGGCATAAACTACTTAAATGGCTATGATGGTTGTAGATGGGTTGAGCATATAGGAAGGACAGATCCATTACACTTTGGGAGTGAATCCAGATTAACTGGGGTTATTTGAAGTCCCTTGAATTACGTTCAAAAAGTAAACTTAAAATAGTTCAACAACTATCTGCTCTATTTGCATAACCTTGGTGTCTATGTGCGGGTAAGGCTTAAAATAATGTATTTTTATTGTCAGTAATATTGTACCTGTTAATATGTTTGTGTAATCTGTGATGAAACGTAAAAAATACCAATAATCCTATAATCTCCTGATTTTTTAAATAATAAAAGGCTCTAACATCATTATATTAAATTAATAACATGACACAAATCAATCAATAAATTTGCTCAGAAAGTCTTTGATAATTTCCCCATCATATTGATAGAAATACCACAGTTTATGTGGGTAGGACTAGAATGACTCCGTTTGGCACAATTCAATAGCCAAAAATGGGATTTTGACCCCAGAGAGGGATTTTGGCTCAAAAATACCAACTCTGTCCACTACGGGGAGCTATATGCACATACTATAACTATTGGCTGTGGCATAAACATATCTTTAAATGGAAATTAAGCACTGTGCTTAGAAAAAAAAATTGCCAAAACTAGGAAGAAGCCCAATTATGGGCCTGGCGAGGAGAACTGGTTTCAAACTAATCATGATACCAATGTGATTGTAATTTCTAGGGGTTCAGTTTTAACTGTCAAGAAGCCATATGATGAGGCTAAAACCATCATGTGACTGTTGCTTGTAGGTGCAATGACATAATGGGAAACTGAGCTGCCTTGGTGGAGGTTCTGAATCTCTGAGCGCTGTGTAGTTTATTTGAACGCTATAATTATTCCTTTGTCACAAAAGTGGACAATTAGCTGCATAAGCAGAAGCCACGCATGACTGAAGGACGATAGCATTTTAAATATTTATAGGAGAGAGAGTTTGTAATAAAACAATATTTTAAATGCTGTGATGTATTGAGTTTTTTTTTTTTAAATCTGAGTGGTTGAAGGCTTAATTAGTATTTCCTCTAAAATTAAATGCATTCTCCTAAATGTATTGCTGATTAGAAATGAGGATTTACAGTCATGGCTGAATTAATCAACATATTAAAATGTTTAATTAGGCTGTGGTTGTACTGGAAATAATCCTGGTGTTGTTAAAAATACATTCTAATGTACAGATTTGTGGAAATAATTACATGTGAGTGTAAATGTTCTCTCATACGTCCCATCCTTTGGCAATTACACGCTTTGAGTCAGAGATTTATTTAAGATATTTCAAGAAAAAAAAACTACTATGTGAGTCCATGTGGTAACTGGCTTCGGAGTAGAGACCACCACGCGTCAACGCACAACAAACAATAATGCCTGCGGAAATTAATCAAAAGTTTTCTCTTACCTTTTAGGAGGATGATGAGGGTTGGTTTATCTGGATTCACTTCCTCTCTGATGCTTTGATGATGGACACAGCAATAGGTTGGTTTTAAAATGGCAAAGGTAAAAGGGAGTTGTTGATTCAGTGGATATTATGGGGGAGTGTCTGTCTCCGTTCAGCAGCCTGCTGGAGGCAGCAGAGGAGGAGAGAGGTGATGATCAGCCAGATCCTCAGCAGCCTGCATCTGATGCTCCAGTCTCCTTTTTCTTCTCTTTTAAATGAACACGCTGTCACAGTCATGTGACCAATCCCAACCGTCCAATGCGATCGCTACTACTCCTCCATGCACACGCACACACACAAACACACACCAAGTGCTGCAGCTTACTATGCAGGGGTGTAACTGGTTCTGTGAATGCACTGCAAGCGAAGATCCATTGGAATAATTATGGGATGCTCTCGGGAGATCTCATTTGCACAATAATCCTCAAACACTGTTAACAGCACAGAAAGGTGCAGGATTTTTGCAAATAAGTGAAAGAACCAACAAAAAAATTTAAATAAAAACCCTGAGAACATTTTTCAAGTTCAGGTGAAATTGTGATTTTACAGAATTTCTCACACATACCTCCATCCGCTTGAGGTTACCCGCCTGCTGCCTTCATTCCACTCATCGTCCCATTTTAAAGCTTCATCCATCTCTGGTGTGATTCTGGGTCCATCAGTGGTTTGTGTTCAGCTTTATTTGGCCTCCAGCGCTGCTGATGTGAGGGATTTGATGTCGATGGCTGTGTCAAACAAACCGTAGAAAGTACCGATCAGGAAGATGGGTGAAAGCGTCTTTACTGCTTTAGAAAAAAGGTTGACAAATGGCTCTGTCTGCGTGAGAGCCATATGGCTGTGCAACATCAAAAGTTGTTGTTGATTTTAGGGTAAGCAAAGGTGATCCAAAAACTGAAGTTGGAACAGTCAACTCTAGTTGTTCTGGTCCAAACTATTATTCCATTTAAGGAGTTTCATAGATTTCCTCGGGGCGGTTCGCATGAGGTAAATTCCGTCTAAATCGGACCAACGGTTAAGGAGTTACACAAAAAACAGTTTTTTTCCTAATAAGAGCTTGTGAGGGAAAAACAAGCTATTAGAGTGAACAACAAGATACATAAACAAGATACACCTCCTCAACCACATTTGGACTAAATCAGACCAACAGTTGAGAAATTATAGACCAAAAAAGTTTGGAGCTAATGCTCCCCCTAGTGACAGAAATACGCAATGGAGTTGTCCCAAAATCAATCCAGTTCTTCCTTGCACTTAGGTCTATGTGGGTATAAAGTTTGAAAACAATCCCATACTATTTTTTGAGTTTTTGCGTTGAGGATCTGCGGACGCGATGACAATTCAATAATATCCCAGACTTTTCAGGGATAAAATTAACGGATGGACATGAGATGTGGTAGATCAATGCCTGATCCTGAATAGCTGGTGCTAATTGGACAATGAAGGAAGCAGTATAAATATTATGGGAGCTAAACATCATGTTAGGGGCTGTCCTGGAACCCCACTGCTCTAACTTTTCAGGCTGTCTTTTTTATTGCAAAAGCACTACAGACAAATAGGCCTTCAGAAGAGTGACGGATAAATAAAAGGATGTCTGTATGCCTTTTATTATTTACTACTTTATGGTAGGAGAAACAATATTGCATCTTCTGCCACTAAAAGGTTGCTGGTCGCTAGTGGCAACTTTGAAGTTTGAATGTTTCCTCACGTTACTGAGTGGGTGCACTGATGTATAAACGCAGATATGAGGGCTCTCACTCGCCCATTGGTTTCATAGCTCCCTCTGTAACATACGCTTCAGTGATGATCACATCTTCACAAGCTCTCCTCTTTTCTCAGTGGATGTGATCACTTTGACCCTGAACTGAAATGTGTATGTAAATGGAGTTTCGTATGATTTGAATGTAGGCGTGATTTTGGCGTAGGCTATGGAATTTGGGTTTGAATGAAAAGAAAATATCTAAGCCCTTCATTCGTATCAAAGAGACTTTTGAAAGATTCTGTCTTCAAAATCACCATTGACGTGCAGTGTTGAATCCACCACAACAGGAAAAATATTAAAAGTGTTAGGTATTACACTGCGTTCACACTGAACTCAAAATGAATTTAATTACATACGACGCCAGCGCAAAGCTGTAAATAGAGACACAAATTAGCACTATGCTCGGCCTATTGCAAATTTATGCTCCGTGTTTTCAAAGTCTTTTCTCTGTACTCTGCCGTCATTTCATGCGTATTTGTGTACGCAGGGGTGGTCATTCTTTTTCTTCTTTTTTTAAAAAGAATGACCACCGGCCATTCTGCAGTCTTTTCATGTTTTTGTAGAGTTTACACGTGGAACAAAACGGATCAGAACCACCTGAAATATCCCGGTGGCTTAATGTCTATGGACAACAAAAAAAAGTTGAATGAAAAAAAAAAATAATAAAATAATGCCTACACGTCATAGACCGCCTCCACTTTTGTTGCTTTTTAACATACATCCTCATCATCTTTACAACTTCCTCTACCATCGCCTTTTTTGTTTTAGTCCACAGACGGTTTGTGTTCTTACAATAACTAAAAAAAATATTTTGCGGATCATTTGGAAATATTATATCCCTATTGAGGTTAGTGTGAGGAAGAACTGGGTTACTTTTGGGAAATGTTGGTTGTATATTCCTATCACCAGGGGTAGTTTATCTCCAAAAATTTTGGGTTATAATTTATTAACCTTTGGCCCATTTTAGTCCAATTTTGGTTCGTTTGAATCAGCTCAAAAAGATCTATCTTGTACATATCGCATTTAACTCTAATGTTCATGTTTTGATCACTAGGGGGAGCTTTCTTACGAAAGAAAAAATATTTTTCGAACAAAACTTCTGAACTGTAGGTCCAGTTTTGTCCTAGTTTGGTGCATACGTATTGACTCAAGGATATTTACCTGGTGTGTGTCATATTTTATTCTGATAGTTCATTTTTTACTCACTAGGGGTAGCGTTAAAAAAAAAAAGGGTTTCAGATATAACGTCCTAACTGTTAGTCCAAATTTGATGTACACGAAACAACTCAATGAGATCTACCTTGTATATATATTTTACTCTTATTATTAATATTTTACTCAGGGAGTGCTTCTTTTTTCTTCTTTTACAAAAAAACAACTTTTCAGACAGAGCTTCACATTTAATTTGAGGAGTTCAATCAGAACTCAGAACTCAGAATCCTTTGTTCATACCAAACGGCATTTAGGTTTCCAGTCTATCCCATTCGTACAAATAAATAGAAAGAAAAATACATAAACTGACAACAGCATTCACACATAAAAACAATGGCATTTCCAGACACATGATGGCAGAGGGAAAAAAGTAATTAGCGTACCTGTTAGTTTTTGTTGCCGACACACAGTAACACCGGTCTGAGGGCATAACTGAGAATTCCTCCTGAAGAAGTTGGCCGGGTTGACTCACTATTCCCTATTCCTTCTAGACCGTTCGATTTTTCCACAGCGAGCTCATATCATTTGGCTCAACTCCAGTGGTTTTGAAGTAGACCTTAAAGGCAGATGGTTTTTACAACGGAGAGGATTGGGGGCTTTTCAGGGATATACCCTTTCTGTTGGGGATGACAGCTTACTTTTTTTTGTGAACAAAATGTTGACTTGCTGTCTAATATATCCTACCCACTGACAAACACACAAGATAATTCATGATATCCAGACTTAATCTGTCAGTGGTTATGATGCTACATTTGGTGTACACACCAAAGATTTATGCAATATTTAACATGGTACACATATACGGGTATGTTCCTAGTACGACATGAAATCCTTGAAAACCACCAAAGTCTCTGAATCTGTAGTCTCCCCAGTGGTTCCCGGGCTCGCTTCCCTGAAATAAGACGGTCCTATTTAGGGTGATGGGAGAAAACGAACATCTGATCTCTGTTCTGTAAGTTCAGACTTTCCACCCAATTTACTTTTAAGTTGCATTCATTGCAGAAAACATCAAATTTTCGGATCTCAAGTGAAAGGTGAGGCTGCTCTTCATTGTTAATAAACTCCACGAGAGTCAGTACTTTACCAGTTCTTGATTCAAACACCTCTGCCTCAGTCGTACATCTCACAGCAAACTGTTACAAAATCTTTCTCTCGCACAGTGATAATACACAGCTTGTATTCACTTTTTCAGAAATGTGTTGGAAGCCAGAAAGAGTTGAGAGGGAAATCCTCTGTTGACTGTCTCTTCTATAATGCATAGCAAACAGCCTGTGGCAGTGTAGCATCTCTGGAGTAATGACTTTATTTAGATGCTTTTTAATGAAGCGCCCATTACCTCAAACCCCAAACCTCATTGTTTGTGCTCCCAAATCAGCTGCTAGATGGGGCCTGGAGGCCTTCCCTGGAAACTCCCGAGACAGTCTCTGGGAGGTGATTATCTTGTTGCTCTGTGTATCAATGCATTATCCAGATCCTCTCATTTAGTGCACCACCATGTTTGAGAGAGATAAGAGATATTTACCCTAAGTGGCTGCAGAATATTCTGGGACCGAGACATTTGTCTGCACGCAGCACTGTCTCTGTAACTTCCTCTTTTCTCTTGTTTGCTACGTCTGATATTCCTCTTCCACGTGTCAATTGTATCACTTCTGTCCCAGCTCCCAAAGCAAAATTATACTTCTAAATCATCTCAGCCTAGTCTTCGTCAACCAGGAGTTTACCGAAAAACCTTTAAAAAAATTAGACTTATTCATCTCCACCAGAATCACAAGTATTCATCTTGGGCACAGCATCTCTTGTGAACAAGGCCACTGGAAACTCAGCGATGCTACACTAACGCTCGACTGCCTTCACCTTCAGTTATATAAGACTTCTCTTAGCGAGGAGGACAACAAGCACATATCCAAATATATTTTCAACTTTTGATTTTAAAGCAGTGGTATGCAGAGTTTCTGTTGTATATGTTAACCGGGCCTACCCTGTCATCCCTGACAGCAGGGGTATACTCTGGAAAAGCCTCCAAACCCCTGCTTTGTACAATCAATTCCCCTGACTGAACTTCTCAAATTAATATTACATTAAAATATTTTGCATACTAGACAGATCTCTTCAATTTTGTTCATATGCACTCAGAGTTCGACCAAATTGGACCAACCGTTGAGCAACGATGACCCAAAATCTGATATAAAGATAAAGCTCCCCCTAGTGGCAGACATATACATTTCATCTTTCCAAAAGTCAATCCAGTCCTTCCTCTCTTCCTGGTCTATAGATCTACTCAAGTCAAAACATGTGCACCAAGTTTGCAATAAACAGTATCAACAGTTAGGAAGTTATGTCTGAAAAAACATTTTCGTGAAAGAAATTTCCCCCTAGTGAGTAAAATTTGAACTGCTAGAGTCACATTTGATATATAGAAGATAGATATCCTCGCCTCGATTCATAAGTACCACCTTTGGATCAAATCAGACCAATGGTTGAGTATTAATGGTCTGAAAACTTTTGGCGGTAAATCCCCGCCTAGTTGATGAATAACCCTGACTCATTGGGATTATAAATATATTACGGAGAAGAGAAGTAATGATTTTATTCTGTTACTCTGTAAATATTTTGTTTAGTTCAGAGTGCAAATATAAAAAAACTAATTTAAGACATGACTACAAACCACAGAAGCATTCTTTCATTTGCCCTTTCCCTAAAATGAAAAGCCTGTGCAGCCGACCACAAGCACATGATGTTGACTTTTTTATTGCAAAAGCTAATGTTCAATCCGCATCCAAGGTCTGAATAATGGATCCAGATCTACTAGTAAGCCTTGAAGCCCCCTCACAACAAGCATGAGGTGTCCTTGCTTGGCCCTCTCCAAAGTAGACCCAGTCACTGGTTTCAATGCTCGACAGTTTCCTCACACCCAATACTCCACGGTGTTCTTTAATAAATGAAAGTGAATCTTGTCCCAGATAAGGCAGGAAAATTATGCAGATGGTTATTAAATTGGCCTCAAGTAAAAAGTGAAACTGTTATGTAATGCAAGTCCCATAATGATTGTCTTTAGTTGTTAAGTCGAAGGAAGCTTTAATTCCGGAGGTGACTAATTATTATTACAGAAATGTCCTTAAATGATACGAGCTAATGTAAAATTATCTCTACGCACCATCACAAAGGGCAGGCCTAACCTTAGCTGTGAGCTCTGCTGAGCTCTAAACTAGCGGGACTCTTTGTGATGGAGCGTCTGTCTCCTTAGGCAACACCTGAATGACGCTCATCCATAACCACGGCCTGTGCCCTGAATGCCGCACTGTGATTTATGAAATTGAATTTTTGCAGGACACAGAAAATCTAATAACCTCCCATTTAATGACAATCGAGTCATAAGAGATGACCGGACCACATTCAATAGACTTAAGGTGCTCCAGAAAGTCAATATCAATTTGTTGATCCTTTGGACTCAGACCACAGAACTTAACAAGACACGAACGGAGACTGACCTTTCTCTCATTCCTCTCTGATGGGGTCTCCACAGAAGCTGAGCAATGGCGGCTTCACAGTGATAGTTTCATTTAAGGAATACGGCATTACATCATATTGGATTCACCTTGTTTTGTTCATCTTCCATGAATTGAATTTTGAACAAATTGATCTTTTTTTCTTGTGTGAAATAACACGGTTCATTGGTTTGTGAATGGTCTGTCGTCTTCCTCAAAAACCACAAGTTTGACATTTTAGAACCCAAAATCAAAGCCAAGCCTCTAAATGGGTCCATAATTTACAAACTAAAACGTTGACAGTATTGGAGAAGACTTGAAGTCATCGACCGAGCCAATAAAACCGCTGGGGAACTTAATTAAGCTAATAAATCAAGAGAGCAGTTTGGTCAGTTTCTCTGAAGCTTACATTCAATCAGAAGTCATTTAGAAACCAGTGGAGTCTCCCCCTGTTGACCATCAGAAATAATGCAGTTCAAAGAGATCCCAGCAATGGCTTGCATCCATCATATGATTTCTTTCTGAGTGAAAATGGTTCTCAGCTGTCGGCGTTTTGCCCTGACGTGTTATTTTATAGCTTATGTTTTCTTGTGTTCTGCAGGCACAAACTTGAAACATGAAAAGGGTATCTCGTGTAAACAGTGAAATGTTTTGTCAAGGCAACTTTAATGTGATTTTAGAAAGAAAAAGATTCTCCCTCTGATTCGGGTTTTTTTTTTATTCCTTTAGGATGTCTTTACCCTAAAACAATTTGTACGGACAATGAGGGAGAATAAGGAAAGATCATTTTTACTTGTGTTAAGACATATTACCTCCAGAAAAAACTAAATATTATTGTTTGATATTTTCTACTGGGTTTATTTAACAAGTATCAAGAACCTTAGTACAGGTTTTCAGCAAGATTAAAAAAAAAAAAAAAGAATGACCACCCCTATTTGAAAATAATACACCAATACTGATTTTAACATTCAGCTGTTTCAGACATTCACTTTGTTTAACGTCCTGTGATGCTGTTCGCGGGTCAAACTCAACAGGCCTTTGCATATTTTTTCCTTGACAGCTATTCCTCTTATCAGGAGTTGTTCGTACAAATGACAGTTATCTTTGTCTGTGAAAATGCAGCAGGTTTAGTGTTAGCAAAGTTAGCTTCCAAAAACAAGTTTCTTAATGTTTATTATTTGCTAAGAAAAACAAAGTTTAACAAATGCAATTCAAACAATAGAAACACTAATGGAGATCAATCGAAAAGGTCAATTAGAAAGACTATCCTCCTACACACTCAGGCCACAGTGACTGCTCATACCTGTTTAACATCCTCGCCTGTCAGACATGCTCAGTCTAAGTTACAGTCTGGGGCATCAGTTGATATCAGCCTCACTCATTCAGGCAGTCTCATGTGTCTCACTGTGTCTCACTTGCCTGTCACCATCAGCTCCGTTTATCTAGCTCTTAAATGCTGCTTGTTAATGTGTCCTCAAACCTCCCCATCTCCGCCAAGTCCTAGGAGATCCATCAGCAGTGCCATCAGCCACCACCACCACCATTATCCAGACCCCAAAATTGGGATATTCTAGCTGCTTCTCAGGGCAGAGAACCTTCAATCACAATATCCCCAATGAGGCTGAGCGCCAAAGACTTTCTAACAGACTAATTATCACACATCATGAGTTGTAATAAATCATTAATCTTTTCTTCATTCTCTGTCTTCTCTGATTAAAAAAGCTGCCACAGTAGAGGTGGTTACGTGGAATGAATAAGTGTTAACAAAAAAGCAGTCAAATGTAGATGTATGTTTAGACCTGAGTGTTTAGCAGCCTTTAATTTATCCATCCAAAAGACTTAGTAGTATTTTAATATGCTTAGAAAAGATGATTAGGTAAAATAGGATAAGTGAAATAGATAGGTAGAGATGTCTTTGGAGGAAAAAAGTGTGGTTTTGGGAGTTAAGGCGAGACTTTCTCAGGTCTCATTTGAAAAATGTGAAATCACAAACCATCTAATGTTGGGTATAAGGTTTCTTTCAGACGCTATTCCACCTGTTTCTGACAGAAATCTTACACCTCAGGTCAGAGAGGGTGCAGATTGATCCCGTCTTAAAGATGAGCCTCGCTAGAAAAAACAAAATCAATTCTTTTAAGTGACCTTATTCAAAGCTGCTCTATTCCAGAGCCTTATCTAATGAGGACAAATCCTCTTATCTACGTAACTCGTAGGTGCTGTTGGGTGTCATAGTTCTCAATAATTTGGGCCCAGATACAACTCGAAACCAGAGAACACCATGTTCTACTTGCTCCAGTATAAATAGACTCGCTACATGAGTCAGGATGCTCTTCCATTTCAGTACAACATACACTGTGACCCTAGAGTACGGTGTAAATTGAAATACTGGATGTGATTCTAAAGTCGTCCTCTCAATGGTCATAGAGAGCAACATCGCTGCCTCACATTGGCTTATGTCACCCAACTGAAAAGTCGTATGGTTGGAAATGACATGTTTCCGTGACTGATGTGTCATTGCAGAGTAGAATGAGCACCTGCTCTAATTGGAAAACATCCTTTAAAACAAGCCTTTCGTTTCACAAATCAAAGGTAATAACTCATCCGTCCTATTATTTATACAAGCATGTGAAGAGCCATTGACTTGGATCTATGCATGAATCACAGCTTATTCACGTACACGAGTGGGAGACTGCGCTGTCTCCCTACATGGGCCTGCATCACTTTATTTGCTCTCTCCTATTTGGCAAAGTGCTGCAGACATCCGGACTGTATCTGAAAGAGATGCTGTTTTTGACGTGTAAGACCCCACTCATCCTTGAATCAGTCAGTTTTTAATTTTACCCTCTGGTGCAGCAGATTTTCGGCTACCATTGGCTCAAAGATGACAAAAGGAGCCTTTATTAGAAATTTTTTCATGCTGCTGCGGATGTCTAATTATGATGAGGGATAAAATGGAGTAAAAAATCAATTTTCTGTTTTCATCTTTTTTACCTGAGGCTTTTTATCAGCGAAGCTTGGTAAGGGTTTGCCAGGGCCAATACACATGTGCAAATGCAGTCATCTCCTAATGTGATTGAATTTACAGATGCAGACAGAAAGCTCTCAACTCATTTGGTCTATTTAAACATTTTGTCTGAAGACTTTTGAATATAGACACAAACGGAGCACAAACATCGGAAATTGTTCGGGCAATCGAACTATAACTTAAACAGGACATTCTTCCGGAACATGTTTAATGTTCGATGTGTTCGAATCTCTTCCTCTGCTTCAGTTGTTATTTCTGAAGTGCACACTACACTATGTCCTCTACATCACAGCTTTTGATGTTGTTGTTGAAACTTTAATGTAGTCGGACAAATATTGTACAGATGGAATAGGGCACCACTACCACGCTGCAGAATACGAAAATCAATCAAATGCATATTTCCACCACTAGGGGGTAGTTTCCATAATTTTCTTCAATAATCGTTGGTCCAATTGCATCAAAATTTGATTCATATGGACCGCCTCAAGGAATCCAAATTAAACTTGTATTTGTCATCTTTACTGTAATTGTTCATATTTAACTCACTAAGTGGGCTTTAAAAAAAAGAACAGCTTTTTTGACCAACCACAAGTCCAATTGTGTCCCAGTTGAGCTCATATTCTAGCACTTTGAGATTTGATCCAAATGTAAAGTGCGTTATAAATTAAATGTATTATTATTATTATTATTATTATTATATGAGTGGACACAATGAAATATGTCTTACTACTGAGCTCACAAAAACTAGTTAACTGTATTTATCCTCATGATTGAGTCAGTATGGGATCCGATCTTTGAGCATATTGCTGACTTCATAGAAATAGTTAGGTTGAGTCAATATGGACTGCTTGAGATTCTCTGCTTGAGCCAAATTTAATTTGTGGCGTTCTATCAGGTTAACGGCTTGTATAGCGCAGGGGATCGGGGACATTGGGCGTCCGTCACAGGATCGACAGTGAAACAGACGTATTTATTTTCATACATAAATGGAGTATAAATTTGCCCTATCCTCCGCGGGATCACAACATGAGGCCGATGCTCTTGAAGCATAGAGAAAACAACAGAGGCAGAGAAATCATCGGAGGAATATGTGCTTGAAAACGTGACTGTCAATAGCACGCTCTCAGCAAAATGCAGGCCTTCTTATCTGCAGAAAAAAAAATTTAAAAAGAAAGCTCTCTGTGCCTCTTCATCCTGTGATGTGGTAGCAGTTTAGGATTTTCAGGAGCTGGTATATGTTCATCCATCCAAAGGGAGCATAGGTACATACCATCAGGATTTCAAAGGTAAATATGTTATCTAAACTTGTCTGCAGTGCTGCAGAAGCAGGTGCCGTTGTGCTTTTTGCTGGGGGCAACATGGTTGGATGATCTGTGTCTCCTGGTACGGGCTGCAAGCTCCATTGAACCTGGGATCGATATATCCCAGTTTAATCTCAAAGCTGGTTTAATAAGCCAGAGAATTATTGTTGGGTCTCTGAGAAAAGAAATTCTACTGTATGCTGCACCCCACCCAAGCCCCCTCCATGATTCAAAGTCAGACCCGCGGAGGGGGAGAGCAGGTGGGAGGAGGGAGGAATGGAGTCTGTGCCGGTTTGGGATAATAAATTCAGGTGTCAGTAACAGGTTCTCTGTTGACCGTTAAGGTCAAATGAGTAAAGACAGTGGAACCAGAGCAAATTTGCAGCCTAATGATGCGTTATGGTAGTTTGTGCACACTATTTTAAAATTCAGTTATACACTTAATGTAGTGACGAGCCTCTGAGTCAGCTGCTAATCGACGACAAGGCTTCTCACAGAGAGGAAGGCAAAATCTTCCCACCTCTACGCACGTTGCTTCGGTAGCCTCCTGCGGGCTTCAGCGCCGTGCCCTGTCCGCACTGAATATGTAATGAGTCAATAGGATTCGTCCATCAAGTTGCATCATCTTTCATCCCACATATAGCACAGGGGTTATTGATCTGGAGAGACAACATGGGTCTAACGATAGTAGGTTATTTTTTTTGCTCGGGTGATTGGAGGAAGTGAGAGTATGTAGTCCAGTGGCTGTATGAAGTCATGCATATTTTATTTCGGGGTTTCTGGCGCAGATGTAATTGTGGGTGAAATAGACCTCACTGAGCTTTTTCATGCTTGCATTTTTATAATGATTGAAAATCTTCTTTTCATAATCAAATCATGAAAAGAGTTTTTTTCTACCAAGCTAAGAGTCTGTTGCAAAAATGTGGTGATATTTGTGTGGAAATCTGATGCCAACTCTTGGGTTTGGACCATATGTTGTGCCTGCTGATCCTTACAGCACAATGCTGATGAGGCAGATTAGCGGACTGTTTTTAAAACTCTATCAAGGATGAGAAAGTTCTTCTCTGAACTTAGATTAAAATTGTTGATTACTTGAGTTTGAATATTTTTATAGTGATATACCCAGAAGTTGGGATCCAAATGATAATCCCAATTATTTTGATCAGTATTGAGAGCTTTTTCAGTGTTTGAATTGTTCTTATGAACTGTTGGGTAGGTCTCCAGTGTTGTACTTCACCATAGGTCAGAGGTTTTGGACAAAACCTCACATTAAACTTGATAAATTCAATCAGATCAATTGCTTTTTATAACGTACGGGATTGGGGGCTCTTTGAGGATATACCCTTGCAGTTGGGGACGACATTGTAAGCTTAGTTCATAAAAGGTTTACTAAATCAATCCTTTCTGAAAATGGTTTTTACATGCAGCATTTTCTTTCCGAATAGGTGTCTTTTCCGAATCGGTTTGAAATTTGGCATTCCATATAAACCCACCTAACGATTGGAAGGATGTGACTTATGGTGATAGGCTAAGCATGCAGGTGTGACAGTGATAGGATGGCTTAGGCTACCTGAAAGGGGTGCAGCTGATATCAATTAATGCCCCCTGCTGTGAAGCAGGTAATTGAGACCAAGCATGTATGAAAGGTGAGCATAACCGGTTGAAATGAGCAGTAATTGTGTTAGTAATTGGAGGCTAGTTTTTCTGACTGAAATTTAGCTTGATCTCCATAATTTGAACACAGGTCTACATAACATCTACATGTAAACTTCACATTTAAGACCTGCGTTTGAAGCTTGTTCCAAACACATGACAAAAAGGTAGAACTTCACCCAAAATGTAGCAAAAAATGATTAACTAAAACTCTTAAATAAAAGCAAATACTTGCAAGACCGGTATCCTGCTCGTCTACATGGCGGTTGATCGCTGTATCCACTAGACCATCTAGCATGACAAAATAAGCCTTTTTATTGTATGGATCGACCATACAATATATGACAAATATTAAATGTCCTTAGGGATGCAACAAATCAGTTAGATTTACAGGGGCTCCATGAGCGCTGACATGTATGCCTAAGCATGCTGGGATAGCCTCTAGTCATGAATGATAGTGAGTAAGAAGAGCGTGAAATGGGAGTTGTACTCTGTTTCTAATGTAAATTAATGGATCGCAGTCCCAGCGTTACTGGTGTTCAGCTGGCAAAGAGATTTAGGTCTATTACAGCTTCCATTTTTCATTTCACTTTTTTAAGTCTTACTTTGCTCATATTTCATTTTGCATAATATTTGCATTCAGCTGATGCTCTCATCCACAGCGGCTTAAACTGAGGTAAGCATCAGGATGTATCCCAGTGCCATGCCATTACTCCTCCCATTAAGCCCGTTGAATGTTAATCACATGTTCAAGAGTTACATTAAGGCACCTTGCTCCACTTCCACATGATGATATAAACTGTCTCCATATAAAAGGTAAGTTCCATGCATGCAACTCAAGACCAGAAGTTCCCATGTGAGGTTTTTTTCCCGTCTTCCTGCGGTGGAGTGCTGCACCAGTGAATGTGCAGGCCTGGCTGGGTTGTCTTACAAGTCCACTGGGGTCCTCTGGGATGGAGTCTGGTGGGGTGGAGGATGGGAATCAAGGACTCACTGTGGTGGAGCTGCTGAATAATTCATGTCCACCACCCTACATGCCTCAATTCCTCGCTGCAGTGCATCCGCCGAGACTTCCGTTACAGTGTGAATGAACAATCTGTCTCTCCCCTTCACTAAGTCTTAAATGGAGTGCTCTTTGTTGGCTTTTGCAGCAATTTATGTGGAAGCTGCTGCGATAAAGTGGATTTACATTATACCAAAACTTTACCAAAAAGTCACCAGAGTTTCATTCATTTCACATTCCTTATTTAAAAGTGGAGCCCACATTTTCTTGTTCAATTTATACTTTTAAAAGGAAGATGGAAACCCCTCCACTGAAGGTAGTATGCAGTGCTGGGACAAAGTATTGGACTGCCCTACTTTCTTCTTCTTCTGTATCTCATTCTGAACAGTGTTGGCTCTTTCAAACATATCCAACATAAAAAAACAAAATCTACCTAGTCTAATTTTGGAACTTTTCATGCAGCAGCATGTGAGGGTTTGTGAGCATGAACTGATCGTTTCAGGTTCCACCCCAGCATCTAAATGGGTTGCAGGTCTAGACTTTGACTAGACCACTACAGAACTTTTAATTTTATTCCTTCAGAGACATCCACAGGAGGACATACTCTTAAGTTTGGGATCATTATCTTGCTGCAAAACCCAGATGTGCTTGAGCTTCAGCTCACAGACAACCTGACATTTTCCTTCAGAAAAGTCTGGTAGAGAAAATAATTCATAAGTTGTCCAGGTCCTGAGCAGCAAAGCATCACGCTGCAAACTCCATGTTCTTTTTGTGGAATGTTGTGTTTGGTTTGCTCCAGATATAACAGGACCCCAGTCCTCCAAAGAGTCTAGCTTTTGATTCATTGTTCCCTTGGATATTGTCCCAAAATCTCTAGAGGTCATCTTTCTACCTGGTGGTAAAATTGAGCTCTTCTGGATCAGCAGTAGCGTTCACATCGCCACTCTCTGATAGAAGCTGTTCTGAATCATATCTTTTTTAAGGAGAAAGAGGCCTGTAGTTCCATGGATGTTTCCTTTGAGTCTATTAAAATTTGCAGAGGTCTTGAAACAATTTAGAAGGCGGACCACCTTTGGGAAGGTACACTGTTGTTTCAAGTCTTCTCCATTTGTAGATCATATGTCTCACTGTGGATCCTTGGAGTAGCAGAACCTTAGAAACAGCTTTGTAACCCTTCCCAGACCGATGGATTACTCCTCATATCTCAAGGCATTTCTTTTGATTTTGGTATAGTGTACTACTGGTGAGACTTTCAAACCTCCTGCTTCTGAAATTGGTCTAATTAAGCGATGATGCGTGACAGATTGTGACGGGGTGAGTGGGGATCAGGGGTTGGTGTGTCTATTCCAGCTGAAACCAGTTTTTAGTGCATTTTGGGATTGTCTTTTTGGATTCAGTCTTTTAAAAGGGCTGAATCCACAATTACGGTCCAATAAATACAAATTATAATTCAAAACTTGCATCATGTGTTTGCTATGATCCAAGATCAGACACAGTTCAGTTTGTGTTACATAGAACTAGCGGACACCTCAAGGGAGGGGGGGCAAATCATTTTTGACATCACTGTATCGTGTAGAAGTACACACATACTACACAACCAGGAGCTTTTATGTAGAAAATACACAAAGTCCACAATGAAGACCCACACAGTTTTGCTGAGAGGTGTTAAACAGCGGCTGAGCTTCAGAGCGTATAAATAGGAGCCTCTAAATTTGTCTGACCTCAGATACCGTGGATTGAGCGGTTCTGCTTGAGGGAACACTTGTACTTCCCACCAGCCGCCTTCAAAATGTCAAATTTGCTTCTTACCTCCCAGACACAAAGCTTCAACTTTACGTCTCCACCAGCTCAGTGTTACACCAGCTAATGACAATTGGTTTTGCTCATCATTAGAATTCACCACAGACCCAGGGAGGCACGCCGGAGGCTTCTGCTCTCATGCTGAGTTTTCCACAGGTGGTAGATAAATAGACTGTGGAAATTTCCAAATGAAAATAAGATCCAGTAGATAAAAATTGTGCAAATAAATATGCAAAGATGGAACTATCACGTGCGCTGCAGTATGCAAGATATATAAATCTAACATAAGACTTCATTTTAAGTCAAAAGATCTCATTGCACTTATAAAACACAATCACTTTTTTTTCACATTTCAGGGAGATATACAGACTTCCTTTTAGACAAGGCATATTGAATATCTCAAATGCTCAATATGAGTATTTCCAGCTAATTTAAAGTGAGATTTTATCTTAATATGCTTAAATATCACTTTCTAAATTAATTCCAAAACCTGATGATCTTATATTTAGAACGGGATCACTATTAAAGTTCAAAATGAGATCCTATCAGGCAATTTCCAGATCTCCTTCATGGAACTAGGCTGACGGTGTCGTTCCCGACAGCATAGGTACAACCCTGAGATGTCCCCCAATCCCCTGCGTGTACAAACAGTGTTTTTTCATAAATACATTCTTCCCTTAGTGGGTCAAATTATAATCTATAAGTGTTTCACATGAGAAGTAAAAGGTAGTCCTCCTTGAGTTGATTCGTATGCACTTATTCGGCCCAACAGTTAGAAAGTTATGTCAGAAAAATTGTGATTTTCATTAAAAAACTTCTTCTAGTGATTAGAATATTTACAATTAGACCAAATATGATACCCACAAGATAGTTCTCCTTTAATCAATTCTTTCGCACTAAACTTGGACTGAAGCGGTGAAACGGTTGAGAAATTATGATCAGAAAACCTTTTGATATGAAACTCCCCCTAGTGTTGGATATAAGCAACTGACCTTTCCCAAAATTAATCCAGTTCTTCCTCGCACTAAGGTCTATGGGGGTATAACATTTGGAAATAACCCTGAAATCTGTTAAGAGGTAATACGGAAGGATCTGGATCTGACGTGACATTTCCAGAAATGTGACCAAGCATATTTTCACTTGTTCTATTGGTAGATTTAAGTTGGGTTTTTTTTTTTACTTCTTACAAGCTTAAAGCACCTTTTTCCTCATTATTTCTTTACACATTTTTAAAAGGGGATTTTTCCATTGTAAGGGCTCCTTGTGTCATCTCACACCATCATCACAGGCTCCCTCATAGTTTCTCCCTCCATCCCACAATTGGATATGAAAAGTACAAAGCCATAATTGGAGATGGGAAATATAAAAGCCATGCAGTTGGGCTGTGCCTCCTGCTGTGTGTCCAATGCATCAGAATTTCCTCCACGGCCCTCACTAAAGCACATCATGTCCCTCCCCGAACAGTTATGTCCACTTCACCTCCTCACAGTTCACCCACCAATGCCCCGCTGCTGCTAGTCAGCTCAGTTCTGACGCCTCGGCCGCCTCGCTCCCGCCGTCTCTGCCTTCGTCTTTATCCCGCCTTCATTTCTTTGTCATCTTGCACAGATTGTGTCAGTCCCGAACGACTCGAGATGTCACAGTTTGTCTCGGGTGATGAGCGATGTCAGAAATAATTACTCAGAATACAAAATGAATGTTCTGGGGCCATGTCTTCCTCTCTCTCTCCATCTCTCTCTCTTTCATCTACAGGAGGCCCACGAGGTACACTGAGGGTGTTGCTATCAGTTTTTATATAGATTTACTTTACCCGATGTACGGGATTAATTAGGATTTAAGGATATGCTTTGATGTTGATGAATAAATCAATCTTTCATCATTTTCTGAAATAGCGTCACCGTTCTATCAAAGGTCAAAGCAAAATCTGCCAGGCAGCACCACTAAGGCGCACTGGGTGACGTGTTTTATCTCTGTTATTTAATTTAAAACTAATGTGTGAAATCTTTCACTGATGTCAGTAAATAACCCATCATGTGCAAACAATTACTTAAATGTCCTTCAAGAACCTGATTGTGCCTGTAGGAAATATATAAATAAAACTTGAAAATTACGCATTTTGGAAAATAAACACAAAACAACAGCAAAACGAAATCAGACATAATAAACTCAAGTTCTCTCAAGAAATTATAATGTGTGTCTGATGGTCAAATTGAAGCAACTATATGAACCTTGACTACTTCACTGTATGATCTTGGACTGTTTCACTCTAGGATCCTGGACTATTTAACAGTATCATCCTGGATTGTTTCACTGTATGAACATGGACTATTCCACTATATGAACCTGGATTGTTTCACTGTATGAGCCTAGAATACTTCACTTTATGAACCTGGACTGCGTCACGGTATGAACCTGGACTATTTCACAGTATGAACATCGACTACTTCGCAGTATGAACATGGACTACTTCACGGTATGAACATGGACTACTTCACGGTATGAACCTGGACTACTTCACGGTATGAACCTGGACTACTTCACGGTATGAACCTGGACTACTTCACGGTATGAACATGGACTACTTCACGGTATGACCCTGACTACTTCACGGTATGAACCTGGACTACTTCACGGTATGAACCTGGACTACTTCACGGTATGAACCTGGACTACTTCACGGTATGAACCTGGACTACTTCACGGTATGAACCTGGACTACTTCACGGTATGAACCTGGACTACTTCACGGTATGAACCTGGACTACTTCACGGTATGAACCTGGACTACTTCACGGTATGAACCTGGACTACTCCACGGTATGAACCTGGACTACTTCACGGTATGAACCTGGACTACTTCACGGTATGAACCTGGACTACTTCACAGTATGAACATGGACTACTTCACGGTATGAACATGGACTACTTCACAGTATGAAGATGGACTACTTCACAGTATGAACATGGACTACTTCACGGTATGAACCTGGACTGTTCAGCATGCAAGGAACAACCCAAAAACATCATCAATTACAGAGCTGCTGAAGTGCTAGGTGTTTCGTAAAACAATGACTGCATCACAGGGCTCCTGAGAAATGTAGTTAACCTGGTAACACTTTTGCTCATTGTGATGCTGAAGCCCAAATTCTAAAATTAATCCAAATTATTATTTTATTGTTTAAACATGTAAATCTGAGGCCATGGCTTTCTGCCTGGAAACGGTGGATGGTCCCCTCTGGGTTGGGGGCGAGTTTCTGCCTCAGGCTTAGGTCTTTAAGACAACTGGAGGGGACTCCAGGTGGAGACGCTGCTCGTCCACATCGAATGGAGCCAGTTAAGGTGATTTGGGCATCCGATCAGGATCCCTCTCCTTTTTGGAGGTTTTTCAGGCAGAACCAACTGGAGTAAACCCAGAACTCTCTGGAGGGACTGCTGTATATATCTCATCTGGTCTAGGAATGCCCTGGGATCTAGGGGCATGAACGTCTGGAATACTTTTCTTATTATGCTGCCACCACGACCCGACCCCGGATAACCTGAATTAAATGGATGAATTAATGATCGTTGGAGGAAAAATCAGTTCAACCAGAAAAGAAAGAATGAAGTAAAGCCTAATTGGGGCTAAAACGGGTAGGGGCAGAGCTAAAAAGGGTCTCTGCCCTGAGCAGCAGCATGGTTTATGATCCCCCCTTTGGAGTCCGGATACTGGTGGTGGTGGCTGATGACTTGCACTACCCAGCAGCATGGAAGAACTAGATAGATGGAGAAAGATTCATATCAAAAGACAACAACTGATGGCGATGGGCCAATGATGAAGGTGTGACTTGATGTAACTTGATGCAAGAGGTTGCATTAATGAGTGCAGCTGATATTGATTGACGACCCAAACTGTGAAGCAGGTAAATGAGACTGAGCATGTGTGAAAGATGAAGAACATGGAGATGAATGAGCGGTAACTGTGGACCGAGAGTGCAAGACCATAGATCTCCATATGTCAGTATCTACTGCACTGTAATGTCAGGCAGCATCCATGTTTTCTTTTTCCCCATTTCTTCATGTATATTGCTGCTTGATTAATTTGTCCTCTCTTTTCAGGGAGATTCCGCTACAGGCCCACTGGGGGTTCTTTTTAGCTCCTAGGCTAATTTTCTATTTCCATCTCAGTAACTTTCAGTATCCGTCAATTTTGTTCTTCGCCCAGCGTCTGCAGATCATTGGCAAGAGAGAGGATGACATCAAAAGCATCGCTGCATCTTGACTGATGATAAGATAAGATAAGATAAACCTTTATTAGTCCCACAACAGGAAATTCGCAGTGTTACAGCAGCAAGAGCATATTACAGAATAACAATATGTACAATTAAATTAAATTAAATGTGCCACTGAAGCATGGGCTGCATGACCCTGAGAGATCAAGGAGATCGCACATGCATAACAAAGTCTTTATCAAATACTTATTGCAGTTGCAATCAGGAGAGGATTTTGTAAATGCACACTGCTTGTGAAGATAGAGACTCTGCTGAAAGCATGCTGCGCCCTCACTTGTGCACTTCAGCCTTTCCTCAAGCTGCCTCCCACACATGCTGCTATCACGTTCACCACTGAGGGTGCACTGCTTTAGAAAAATCATGACTCAAAAATCAACATGTAGATTTTTAAATGACAAAACCGCTGGACATAAACCATATCTGACAACTGCAACCCGAGTGTAGCTTTATTTAGTTATACATGTCTTAATTTCTGTTTTGTGAAATTGTTTAATAAATTTAGTAATCGAGTATTCTATCAATTAATCTGCCTATTTAAGCGAGTAACCGAATAAAAAATATTGCGTACTCTGCAATTTCTTTTATTTATTTTTTTTTTCATTAAATTACTTGTTCTGGAGAAATAGTAATAGACAAAACAGAAAATATGATAGGTCTATTGAATGAACAACCAATTTTCCCCCTTTTTAAAGAAACAAGATTTCTTTTGCTTGAATTGCAATAATAACTGTCAAGAGCTATAATAAAAACTGAGATTTCATGTTGTTAGATTCATCTCTGGAATCTGCAATGTTTTCCAGTGCTTTTAATTTGTTTACAACATCGGTCTATCACAGCTCCTGGTAGTTTTGCTTGGACGCGTTTCTACAGTTCATTATTTCTTACTTTCCCATTTATTTCTTTGAGCGGCCGGACGATCTAGACCACTTCGCCTTTGAGTGTCGCACCACTGTGAGTATCCATTTACCTCTTCATCAGGCAGCCATTCATTGTTTGAGGTGTGTGGGTGCGTGTACGTGACGTAATTGTTAGGAGAGGGTGCAGCCCGCTACAACATAGTAGGCTGAATAGTAATTCAGATCTAATTGAAGCCTCGAGGCAAATAATTTGGCCTGACCCTCAGGAGGGATTTGGGGTTCAGTGTCCTGCCCACTAACAGGATGAGTCGGTTATTGAACCACCAACCATCTACCTTCTCAAAGCTTAACAGCGTTTAGCATCTTTTCTAATATTATATCCTCCCAGAGGGATTGCATCCTACCACTTGAACTGAATTTTGTTTCTCAGTTGTTTATCCCTTGAATGTTACTTGCCACATTTCTGTAATGGAGAATAATTATCTTCATTAATCTCATTCTGTCCCCATGAGGTTAGAAGTAACTGACATCCGGGGAGATTAAAAAAGATACTGTCGGTGTCATGCGCTGAAAAATATGCTAAATTATTCCACTGGTATTTGACGATGGAAAATTACACTGATCAGCCATGACATTATAACCACTGACAGATGGTCAAAATAAGATTGATTATCTCATTACAATGCCACCTGTCAGTGGGTGAGATATATTTGGCAGCAAGTGAAATATCTATCCTGAAGTTGACGAGCTGGAAGAAGGAAAAATGGGCATGTGTTGAATCCGCTTTGACAGGTATCAAATTGTGATGGTGACTGGGACCAAGATTTCAGGACTTGTAGAATGTTCCTGGTCTTCAGTTGTTAGAGCCTACCTAAGTGGTCTAAGGAAGGACAACCTGTGATTCCGTGACAAGTCATTGATGTAAATTATCTCATTGAAGAGCTAGTATAGCTCAAATTCCTGAAAACGTTAATGCTGGTTCTGATAGAGCGGTTTCAGATGAAAAAGTATTTCCAGCTTGCTGCATATGGTTCTTCAAACAGTGACCATGTTGTCCCGTTTCATGTGCACAGCCAAAAACGTCTACAATGGAACAAGGTGGCCTGGTCTGATGAATTCTGATCTTTTACTTTCCGGATTTGAGAAGTTTATTACCATATACACAATAGAAACACAGCGTTTTACACGGTAAAATGAATTTCTTACTATGCTAGTCTCCCTCCATACAAAACAATATTAAAAATTACAATAGACATTAAAAAGCAGACACAAAAAGAAAAATTCAAACCTGAGTTTTTGAGCACTGTACCTAACTAATAAATCAATGCACTATGCATTGATGGGATATTAACCACATGAATGCTTTTGTCTGATCAGGTAGCAGTCAGTGGGAGTGATGGAACATCACATAGACAACCAGGTGCTTGTGCTTTTCTTACCTGGGGAAGATATGCCCCCAGCACTCACTATTGTACGAGGACAAGCCATCGGAAGCGGTGCAGACCAGGTACATCCCTTCATGGAGACGTTGTTCCTAAATGGAAGGGTTCTCTGTCAGAAGGTTAAGGTACGCTGCCACACTGCAAAGAGAATTCAGGAATGTTTTGAGAATAAGAACAAGTTCAGTGTTCAGATTTGGCGTCCAAATTCGCCAGATCTCAGTCCATTAAATAACCTGTGGGATGTGCTGGACAAAGGAATAAAACGTAAAGGATCTGTTTCTTAACATCTTGGTACCAGATACCACTGCTCACATTCAGAGGTCAATGGTGTGGAGTCAATGCCTCAACAGGTAAAAAGCAGAACCTTCACAATATTAGGCACGTAGATATTATGTTATGGTTAGTCTTGGACTGAATGGAAATTGTTGTCACAGATTACTATTCCACTCCTCACCTGGATCTCTGTCCACCTCTAAGTGATGCCATATCGTTATTGACCTGGACAGCATCTGTCATGTCATCTATCTGCAGCATCTACCACCTTGACCTGGCTTCACCCCCCTAACAATCCAAAAACAGGATGAAATATTCCATTTTAAAAATTCTCCCAGCTCACAGCGTTGCTGTAATAGTGCCAGAGAGAAGACAGCGCCCAAGGCGGGGGATGGAAGATACGGAGATGGCATAATCACCAGGAGAGGCGGGATAATGAACACTCCACAGGAGAAATAATAACAATCACACCAGGAGGCCTCAGCTCCACGTCTCCAAGAAGGAGGCAACAGGAAACATCTGAACCATTCATTTAGCAACACATGAAACCATGCAACACACTTACTTCGTCATGATTGTAACGTGCACGTTTTTATTTTACATTTGCATTCATCTGTAGATTATATGGGGGTTCACGCTCTGCTTCGTTTCCTCTTATGTTGCATTTATTAGTCAGTCAGCTTTAACTTCCAATTAGAATCACAGGAGGTGCCCTTCATTCCCTCTTCTAATTGCTTAGTCAGTAAAACTAATCAGTCAACCAGAAGATTATTATCCAATGACATTGTATAAAGTGTCAAACACAGAATGCAGTGATTTTCAAATGCTGCAAACCTAAATGCAAAATGGATAAAGTGCAAAGATATTCGATGTTAAAACTGATTTTTTTAAAAAAAGAATAAATATAGTCTAATTCTGAATTTCACACGTGGAATTCAATGGCAAAAAACTCCTTAATAACTTGACTTTTTGGTGATATAATGAGGAGAACAATTGTTGCGTTTACTGTCATGTGACATCATGTTTTTTTAAATTGTATTATATTGGGAGTAAGTGTCAAAAAAGTGACCAAATGACTCTGGGTTTAAATTTTTGTCTTTATTTAAATCTTTCTTTCTTTTAAAATGTATTTAAATATTTCCCTTATAACTATTTTGCACTGTTGGTTCGTTTATGACCTGCTTTAAATGATTCATCACATTCTTCATCTGTTTTAATTATTTATGTTTTGTGTGAACAGGTATGAATGAATATACAGTCACCATCGTTTCTCTCCAATTTGGATTTTAATAAATTGTTCATATTTATTTCCACTGCATTTTAGGTTAAATACCTTCACTTCTCATCTCATTTCATAAGAGAGCACCACTTTATACAATAAAACTCAACTCAAAAGTAAGGTATAATGTCACATGATCAAATAGACAGTGCTTGTTTTACATTTTTTATATATTTCTTCTTACCAGGCATCAGGCGAATATATTGCAAACAGATTCATGTATGCAAAATTGCAGTTAACAAATTATACATGTACAGTATAAATTAAACTATTAATCAAACTGCGTATTTGGTATGTGTGCGGTTTTAAGTAGCCGTGAAGAACTAGTCTCCACTTTTATCTCAAGGGGTCGCTCTTGCTACAAAATGGCGGCAATCGCGGTATAACTTGATTGTCTAATTATTAGTCTTTTTAAAATAACTGAATCACTTCAAACACTCTTAAACTCTATATAAGCCCTAAACTTGTAACTTGAAACCTCATAAAGTATTCATTAGTGGGTTATATATAGTTTACCGACCTTTATTGAGCAAGTGTCTTCTTTTTCTTCTTCTCCTTCATTTGTTTAATGACGTTATTGCACATTACCGCCACCTACTGTGTCGGAGTGTGGAACAGACTTATCAACCGACTTGTGGGAAGAAAAAAAAACTACACTCTATCAGTAAGTCGAATTGTTCTCAAATAAACATATAAAGTCCCTAATTTAAGCAGGTTGAAACAGGAGCGATGAAGTTAAGATGCTTAGCGTTTCTCTCCAGATTGCCTCAGAGGAAACTGCGGAGTCAAGTGCTCTAATTTATCGTTCCCCAGGGAAACCAGAGCGAAGACGAAGGTTCCGCCAGACACCTGTCTAAATAAATTCACCACATCAGGACAATTATTGATTCTATATATGTGAACAATAAAAAAAAAATGATTAGAAAGATTATTAATCTCAACCTTTACAACATAATGTGGGATCTGTATGCAGCTCTAAGTATTAATGGCGCCTTCATTACCAATGGACTTAATCTCCACAACATCACCGATGCTGGTCTTCCAAATTTGTGCTTGTAGGGATCTGGATGGTTCTTTTCCTGTTTAGCCTATAGGAAACAACATACATGATTTCCAAGAACAACGGGGTTGAAAGGGTTGGGTTTTATGGGTAAGTCCGTTTCAGATGAGCTCAGGTCTAAAGAAGCTGCAGGCTTTTTGGGATTTTGCTGATATATGGTTTTTAACTTCCATTTTCAGATGCTGTGGCAAATATTTTTCCAGAGTGTTCCTAAGTCCTTGCAGTGGACTCGTGCTCCGTTTAGGAATCCAGTCGGTCTCACTGCTATTCAGTGTTAGCTTTTGCTTTTTGTGCTTGTGATGATGTGCCGAGATTTCTCCAGATTCTTCTGACTCATTTGATGATATGGACTGCAGATGGTGAAATCTGCAAAACTCCTCACAGCAGCACATTGAGAGACGTTCTTAAACCATTTGCATATTTTCAAGAATGTGTTTGCCTCCCCCCCTTTCTCTGCTTGTGAATAACTGATATTATGGAATCATAGACCTTAGGTGAGGAAGATCTGAATTGATTTTGGGAAATGTCACTTTCATATTTACAGCACTAAGGGGAGCTTTACCTTCAAATGTTTTTAGGCCCAATTTTGTACAAATTTAGATCCTACGAATCAACAAGAGGAGATCTAGCTTATGTATCATATTGTACTGTAATAGTTCATATTTTACTAATTAAGGTGAGCTTTTTTACAAAAGGGGAATTTCTTTTAGATCAAAGGGGATTGGGGCTATTAGAAAATAATAAAATATATTCATTATAAATCTCCTTGAGTCGATTCATATGCGCCAAATTTGAACTGAATCGGCCTGATGCTGCGTTGAAAAAACAGTATTCTTTGTTAAAAAAATAAATAAATAGGAAAAAGACCAAGTGCCAGAAAAAACTGACCTTTCCCAAAAATCTATCCAGTTCCTTCTCTAACTAGGTTCTCTGAGGGTATAAAATTTGAAAATGAAGCATGAAAAAACTGTCAAAAACAGTGTTTTTTACTTTTTACCTGTAGTGCGTAAAATAGGAAGTATTTGAGTAAAATATTTTTATAAAAAAGATCTCTTCAAGTCGATTCATGTGGACCAAGTTAAGTCCAAATCGGAGCAATGTTGAGAAATGATCGCTCCAAAACTTTTGGAGATAAAGCTCCCCCTAGTGCCAGAAAAAGTATACATCCCATCTTTCTCAAAATCATTCCAGTTCTTCCTCACACTAAGGTCTATGTGGATATAAAATTTGAAAACGATCCATGAAAGCAGTATTGAGTTATCGCGCTAACACGGAGGATCTGCGGCATGCCGATAACGATCCCGTAATATCCCCGACTTTTCAGGGATACGTATTACTATATCAACTATCCTAAATTTGATTTATTGTATCATAAAATCACACGAAGGGACACGGCAGTGCAGCCTCTTCCGATGCTGAACGTTTCTGTCACCACACCTATTGTTGTTATTGTTGTGCATCTTTGCAGACGTGTGTTTCTTCAGGGAGGCTTTTCTGATTCCAGAATCAATCTGTTTGATGTCCCCCCCGCCCCCTCTTGCGAAACCACCAGTCTATTAGTGTTGGCCGTGGAACAGTTTCCCCCTGAGTGAGCAAAGGTCGAACATCCTGCTAAAAGCCAAATAAACAGAAAGAGGTTCACTTTCCAGGTTTGCCAGTGATCCCATTGTTGTGAAAAGCAGGTTTATGTAGACTTCAGAGCAGCACCCGCCCACCCTTCTCTCCCCTCATGCTGCGGCCCCGAAACATCACCCACACCCTGAGGATCGGCTGTATCTGCCTCCCACCAGACTGTCTCTCAGTCAGCGCCCATAATCCCCCACCTCATCAAAATTCAAGAATCGATTTCACCCGTATCTCATCGGTCAAATCTCCGCGATGGACGCGTGGATGCTGCGGTTACGGGACACAGGAAGTGAAAATACGGAAACATTATCTCTTTTATATTGATTTCTAATACTGTGACTTCATCCACACCTCGGTTGTTTCAAAGCAAGGGATTGTTTTTCGAAGCATGAAATTCTCCACCTGGGTCGTCCTCTTTAAGTGTAAATATTTTAACAGAGGGTCTGGAAGGATTCCCAGAAATCTAGTTTTTCTCGCTTGAACTCACGGCGAGGATGTTTCCCAGAGAAACATCCACCGCAGAGAAGACAATCAAACGGCGAGGCTGGGGTCGGTCACGACGACTTAGGAGGTAATCCGTGGAAATTGGGGAATTTTTTCTTTTTTAAGAAGTCCGGACCAACTTTGTTTACCTCATATCTCTGCTCCCCCTCTGAGGACTTTCATCCTCTGGATTTCTACCTTCTCCTCGCTGGAAGCAATAAGGAGAAGACGTGGAGCAATGCCACAGTTACATTTAACAGCAAACACGCCTTTGAACTCGCTGATCCTATCCATGGAGTAGAGGAGAGGTGGAGGGATTTATGTGTAATAACAGGGGAGGGAGATATTGGGCGTCGGCCATAGTGGCGCCGCTGCTTTGGTCCACCCTGGAGGTTCAGGCGGCTTCACTATCTGGTGAGGCTACAAACGCCCATGTGCCACGGTGTGATCAAACACATATTCTAACGCTTGCATTTTCCAGGGCCTCTCCAGAATCTCATTAGTGGGGATATTGCTCCTGGCGACCTTGAGAAAAATGTTTAAAATTCACACCACAGAATGATTTATTACTTCTTTGCTCCCTGCCGTTAACAGACTACATGATGATTTACAGCAATTCTCTGCATTAACTGTTACTGGGATTTTTTTATTTTTTTATTTTTTTTTAACTGCGTGACAATTTCCTGTTATTGTCCTTCAGTAGCCTTTATGACAATTTACTGAAATTCACGCCTGAATGTGACGATACAAAACAACTCTCTGCAGCATAGTAGGCATTTTTTACAACGTTTTTATTTTTTTTAATTAACCTTTATTTAACCAGGAAAACCTCATTGAGATTAAATGTCTCTTCTTATTTGATCTATTTAATTTAAAATACTTAATTTAAAACAGTGAAAGTTACAGACAGACGATCAGCAGCACAGTTAAAGTTACAGACAGACAATCTGTAGCACAGTGAAAGTTACAGACAGACATCAGCAGCACAGTTAAAGTTACAGACAGACATCAGCAGCACAGTTAAAGTTACGGACAGACAGACAATCAGCAGCACAGTTAAAGTTACAGACAGACAATCAGCATTACAGTTAAAGTTACAGACAGACAATCAGCAACACAGTTAAAGTTACAGACAGACATCAGCAGCACAGTTAAAGTTACAGACAGACATCAGCAGCATAGTTAAAGTTACAGACAGACAGACAATCAGCAACACAGTTAAAGTTACAGACAGACAATCAGCAGCCATTCATAGAAAACATGAAATAATCACTTAAACAAATTTTCCGTCAGAATTTGATCCCAATCATAAAAAAGCCCGTTGATCAGACAGAACATCTACAGACAGAAGAGTCTTCCTCCAGGTCATCCAACATTCTCTTCAAAGCATCCAAAGAGACCGAGTCTAGAAGTTCCAAGTCTTTATATGAATCGTTCCAGGCAAAGGGAGCAGCAAACATAAATGCCTTTCTTCCCAGTTCAGTTCTGACCCTCGGGACAGACAGAGACAAAACATCCTGATAACGAAGACGATAGGTTCCAGAGCTCCTCCGACTGATGAAGGTCAGAAGGTAGGAAGGAAGAAGACGGAGAATAGCCTTGTAAACAAGAATAGGCCAGTGTTTGAGTCTAGGAGCAGACAAAGAAGACCATCCAACACGCTCATACAACAAACAGTGACGGGTGGGAGATCTGAAGTCGGTGGTGAAGCTCAGAGACCCCCGAGACACCGAATCCAGAGCGTTTAAGCTCTGAGACGAGGCGTGCATGTACAAAACATCACCATAGTCCAAGACCCACAGAAAAGTAGCAGCAACCAGTAATTCACAGTGAGAGGCAATTTACTATAATTCATTGCAGTTTGTCATAATTTCCTTCAATTCTACATTTTTTGATGATTTACAGGGATTTTGGAGAATTTTGGCATCATTTACAAACGATTCAACAAATTGCGTCATGATTGAACTCATACCACCGTCTTTATATTAGTGGTTGTTGCATTTTTCTACTGTGTCTGACAATTTACAGTAGTCCTCGATAGGAAGTGATTACTCACTGTGGAATTCTGTGATACCTGATTGTTTAATTTAGATTTTCTTTTCCGGAAAATCATTATTTATGGCACCAACACACCAGAATGTACTTCTTACAGTCTTTGCATACGGCTGAGCGAAAGAGAAAGAAAGGGACAGAGAGAGAGAGAGAGAGAGAGAGAGAGGGAGAGAGAGAGAGTCTATGAGAGGACAGAGAAGGTGATTGTCCTGCCCTCTGGAGACAGCTGGAGGACACCAGTGAAGTGGAGCATGTCTCCCCCAATGATAACCCTAATCTCATTTATCTGGTGGTCACTCACGAAGGTTACCGTGACTTAATTTCATTTTCAATGACCTCCATGCGGGGGGGACAATCCAAGAATAGTCTCACCCAAACCCCATTCTGTTCATGAAACTTCATCGTTAGAATTTCACCCGGTCAGGAACATCACCGACGGATGAGATCCCCCAGAGAGTCAGAGATGGGAGGGAGAACCCGCCTTCTCCCTCCACAACCAGTCCACAAATAAAAGATAGTGGATTACTTTTTGTAATGGCATTAATAATTAATTATAATTATATCCCATAAAAAAGGGGATTTTATTGAATCGTCATCGCCGCCGCCGATCCCTTGTGTTAACGCGATAACTCAAAAACTATTAGATGGATCAATTTAAAATCTTATGCCCACGTAGACCTGAGTGCGAGGAGAAATTGGACTGATTTTGGGAACGATAATTAGCATATTTCTGACACTAGAGGGCGCTTTATCTCCAATCTATAAAATAGCGTTTGTTATTTTTACCTCTAATAGTTCATATTTCGCCCACTAGGAGGATTTTTTTTTTTTTTTGCAAAACAAAATCAGTGGTAAAACCATAAGTCCAATTGTATCTGTATAATGAATGAATTGACAGAAGGAAATCTCTCTTGTTTGGGGGGATAGACCCTTGCTGTCAGGGATGACAGCGTGGAGTAGGTTTTCTTCAACATTCTAACTGGATCATTAATCACTTCTAAGGAGGGATACTTAACAGAGAAAGAGAGATTGTAAGTTTTCTGTTTGTTTGTTTTTTGTTTGTTTTTTTAAAATGCTACAACTGACTGCAACTCTCTACCCTTCAGAACCTCCACAAATCAGGCTGTGTCTGCCAGCGGTGGTTGGCTGGTTTGTCTGCCTGTTGATAAAGTCATTGACCCTTTAAAGTCCTGCTCAACTGTTCGGTTGAGCACATCTTGAGTCATAATTTGTTGATGAAAAATGTGACTGAACCTGATTATAAAATGACTCAGTGGCAGCATGTAATATGCTAAAGAGTAAGGGGTCAAGGGAGAAGCCCTGGAGGACACCACGGGTCAAAGGGGCCATTTAGGAAGAGGCTTTAACCATGGCTATAAGAGAAAGCTGGATCTTGGATTTTTCTTTTAGGGATATTAACGCATGTGAGGACTTACTAAATATAAATATGTGACATTATTCAACCTATTAAAGTCTAATGAGGGTAAATGGTTTTTTTAATAAACATGCTTTACGAAGAGGTTGAGCTCATCTCATTCAAATTAAGTATTTTCCACGCAATACAGAGTTTTATCATGAAATAGTCTGATTTTGTCCTGATTAAAGTATGCTTTAAACATATTTTAACAGCTATTAGTCGTTTTGTGGTACATTTCATTGGGTCTTGAGGGGGGGGGGAATGGGGTATTGAATGGGATATTGATACGGCCCAAAGAACAATTCAGCATGTTTTAGTGATCTGGATCATCTTCTGGATCCGGAATGGGATCTTTATCATAGTAGAAAAATTCTTACTTCCGTCTGACTACTGGTCGGCGTTCAGCCCCGTTAAGATCCCTCGCCGGAGAGGGAGGATTTCATATACTTGGAGACGTTTACGGCGGGGAAGGGTCACGCCCCTCTCCAGAATCAGGTGCAGAATTTGAATAATCACGCTTCAAAACTTTTCTTTTATTTGCAACTAAGACCCGCTCTAAGTGCCCGTTCCGATTCTCTGTTGAATGAAAATGATGGCCGACGCTACCCGATCTTTAGGCCTCATGAATAATAGCTACGTCTTTTCACATGTTTTTTGGGGGAAGTACCTCGATGGTTCTGGTTCCCCGATGGTTCTGGTTGCCTCTAACCTCTCTGAGACGTTTGAGATTCATCTTCCTTCATCGACCGTCACACATATTCTAAGTGATTCGTACAAGATGGGCATCTTGTGTGATTTGAAAGTACTTAAGAGTTATCAAAGGATGGAACGACAGAGATGTAGAAGCTGCCAAAGGTTTTGTTTTTGGATTGAACACTGTTTGGGGCAAGAGGCCGGGATTCTGGGCGTAAATATTGGCTTAGTGGTAATAATCATTTACGGGGAAAAAACATCCTGGGTAACACCTACATGCAAAAAAAAAACAGTGCAAAAACTCAACATCGAAAACACGCCCCCTCTGCAGATGTTATGGACTTTTCTTAAACTAACATAGAAAAAATATATTAAAAAAATTAGCAAATATAATATATTTGGAACTTAATTTCATCTGATTATACACAAAGAACATAGTATTTTCTATTATACCCTACTTTACTTTATTCACAGAGATCCCCGCCGAATTTGCCCCACTGCACCTTTAAATATCACCTTTCTGGTCTGAATGCCCCCTCAAAATACGTCACAGTATGAGCGAGTTCCCGCCTCCTTGCTCTCGCGCCCCCTCACCTACAGAGAGGCTGCCATGCAGGAAAACACATGCTACAAAGAAAATATTATTATTATTGTTATTATTATTATGTAGACGTCGGGCCCCGGATCAAACCGCTGACCTTATAAATGGTCGACCACCTGAGCCGGAACCAAAGGAGGTGGAGACGCAGCACTATTAATGAAAAACACTAATAAACATCAATTATAAAACCAAAAATACCATTAACTTTAGTCAAGAGCAATGCCATTTTATTTACACTATTTATTGATACGTTTTCTCCACGTTCCCATGATGCTCTGCTGTGTCCAGTCAAGTTTACAGTACATTCCTGTAAATAATGTTTGTTTTTTTTTCTTTTATAGTTTGATCATGCACTATTTTCCCCAGACTCTCTGTGGAAATCATCCTGCGTCCTAAAGAACCAACCCAGGCCGCCCTGCCCATCACCTGTTGGGGGCTCTGTGACTGGGGGCTTTTGAGGGGGAGACCCTGGATGTGGGGGACATCAGTGTAGGTCTAGTTGTAGGTTGATTTTTTCAACAAATGTGACAAACAGAGCCAGAAAGTCTTTTGTTCCGTATGTATGATTTCTTTTATTCAGCCATTGAACCACAAGTACAAGACTGTGGAACCATTCAGGACATCAACCATCACTTCAAATATTCCCACAAGAGCTTCACATTCCAACATACACACAGAACTTTTGTGACAAACGATAGAATATGCTCTGTGCACTACATTAAAAACGCTACTGAAGGCCCCTTATTGAAAATGACTCTAAAATCTGAATTAAAATTATGGTAACATAATTAGGCCACAGCAAACGTTTGGATATAAAATCAAGAGGGAACAAAAGTATGAAAGCTAAAACACATAGATATACAACACTACAGTACAATCATTCATTGACCTACCTTTCAAAAAGTTAAATATCTTGGAGAACTTGGAGTGAATGAGACTTTTTTAGTGTTTATATTTACATCGTGTTGTGCCTTTAGACCACCGACCTGAGCCATGAGGAGATTTATTTCATAGACTGACGCCTGCGTTATAACTCAAAATGCCCACGCAAGAATCCTGACTCTATGTACATAAAAAACAGCTGGAATATTCGTCTCTGTCGGGAAGTCTTCTTCTTCATCTTTTATTGCCGCTCTATCATTTTGCTGGTTTGAGGTGAAGTGAAAGGCACGCAAAAAGGCACAGAGGGTGGCGCAGTGCTATCCAGAATGGTTGACGCCACCCATCAACTAACAGAAATCATTAACGACTACTATATACAATAATTACTAACCAATTCTGGAATGATTACAAAATTAATATGTATGTTTTGAGTTGGATTTGAGTCAGTTAGACGACAAATATTCCCACCTTTTGTCACACGCCTGGACGCAGTCCAGATATGAACAAACCACACACTTTTCACAAACATGCATCAGCAGTGCTTCAGTCTCTCCGCGGTAATAACGATTCCACAACGGTAGTTTTCAGTAACAAAGAAACATTGCTGTGAAAAATAAAGTGCTGCTGCAAACAGAACTTTCCTCCAATGACTCGTCTGCGGGGAGGAAAAGCGCGTGATACAGTAGCAGTAGACGTGTACAGAAAAGCTGTGAGAGTTTCTTTCACCAGCCAGTCTGTACAGTTCAGTACACGGCCAATAGGGAGGCACAAGGCACATACCATAATAATAGGCGGCAAATTATGGGGTGCAAGGAACACCTAAAGGCCGGATTGAAACTATTCAGGATCATTAAATTCTCCCAAATGGTGGACATCCAGTTTGGCCCCTTATTAATTGCTTCTTTTTTGTTGTCAGCAAATGTCCCAGAGGACCAGCATGCAGCGCTGCAGCCCCTGTTTGTGTGAAAAGATCCAGACAGCTCCCGGCCCATTCTCCAGACTGTTAAGCTCGGCAGGTAATCTATACCAAAGCACTAAAAGATGGTCCGCTGTCAGGAGTTCTCAGTCTGGATCAGGCCGATCCGACCCGAGACTTCTCCACAAAGAGAAGGCTGAGAGGCTGACGGCAAAGGAGAAGCTGCATGTTACTTTTCTTCCTTTTCTTTCTTTTTGTCTCGACAACAAACTACGGTTTTGGCGCCGCTGATTGTGCCTTCAGGTAGTTTTTTCCTCCTCTTCAGATCAACGCAATAAAATGTGCTGCTAAAATGGAATTTATTTCCTTAAAATGATAGAATATTATCCAGCAGGAGTTAATATGTCACAGCAATGCATCATTTGTGGAGTGTTACCGTCTAACGAACAAACCCTTACATATAAATACATCTACATTTTCTTGCATCCTGTAACTTAAAAAGGTCAATTTTATTCCTGGACAGCTAAACTTTGTTTAGGGGCAGAGCGCCCTCTGGTGGGGAGAGACATACAGTGTTAGGGTCTACAGTGATTCAGCTTTACAGTATGACGGGCGTTTGTCACGGGGAAATCATCTCTACGTCTATCTTATAGAGAACAACAGACTGACTGTAACAGACTGACTTTTTTTTTTAATAGAAAAGTTTGTAAAAACACATCAGTAACATACTCAGTTAAATAAAAAATAAAAACTTTAAAAGATGTCGGAAGATTGACGCTGACACTCGTTTTCCGTCTTTAAAAATATCCTCACAATATTAAGCATCCTACCACCGGCTATCCCCGATCCCCCTCCTCGCCTCCCCTAAGGCAACACAATGACCATCAAGTTCCTGTTTTCCTGGTGACACGAGAGGAGCAGCAGGAGACGTCGTGTCGGGGAATCACACAGGGGTCTTGTGTGTTTGGTAACGACGCCCAAAGTGGGGTGACAGCGTGAAAATTACTCTACAAATGGGTGTGTCTACTTCTAGTTAGTAGGCCGTCTTCGGTCTGAGAAAGAGTTTGTTAGAAGTTAAATAATTAAAAACACACTCAGAGCGGAGAGTCGGCACCCAGGCTCCTGAGCTCCTCGGGGGAGCGCTTTTCAACTGGGCCGCCGCCAGCTGTCTGACGGAAGCCGGCCGAGATCTCGTCAAACGTCCGGCCCCTGGTCTCAGGCACTCGGAAGAAGGTGAAGATGAAGAACAAGACCAGCAGCACGGTGAAGATGATGAAGACGTAGCCTTTGCACAGAGCCTGTGGACAGAGTTAAGAGGAGGGAGAATGATTCAGTGAAATAATAACAAACTGACAGAACGACTATGGCTTCAAAGACCATTTTCAAATTTTGTACCCCAAATTACTTTATGGGGGTTTAAAAAACTGGATCTTTTTTTAGGAAATTTCAATTGCATATTTCTGCCACAAGGAGGACCTTGATGTCCCGAATCAAAGTTCTTGGGCCATCATTTTGAAGCATTAGGAGATCTATCTAGTATATATCATATCGTACTCTAATTGTAGATGAATAGTTCATATTTTACACTCTAGGGGGAGCTCTCTCTCTCTCTCTCCGATAAACACTTCTTCAAATATAACTTTCAAACTGTTGGTCCGATTCAGTCCAAATTGACCTCATAGGAGATCTAACTTGTATTTGTCATATTTTACTGCGATTGTTCAAATTTATCTCACTAAGGCTTCCTTTTTCGCAAAAAAAAAAAGTTTTTCAACAGTTACTTCCCAACCATATGTTCAACTATGTCCAAATTGGCTCAAATAAATCTACACAAGTTCTATCTTGAAAACATATTATTCAACTTTTATAGATCCCATTTGACTCATTTAGGGGAGCTTTTTGTGGGAAAAGCAGTTTTTAGTCCTTTACTTAATACATTTAGTTAATATGAATTGAAAAAAGGAAATCTGTTTTGTTTTATTCCTGAGTTCAGAAAAACTAGTTAACTGTATTTATCTTCATTGTTGAGTCACTATGGGATCTGATCCTAGAACAGGCTGCTGACTTCATAGAAACAGTCAGGTTGAGTCAAAATGGACTCTTTGAGATTATTAATGAATCACATTTAATTTGAGGATTTCAATCAGGGGGGTTGCTTGTATGAAGCAGGGGATTGGGGGCTCTTAGGATATGTGCCTCGTATCTTGTTGGTGATGACAACTTAGGCCTAGTTCTTAAATGTGATCTGATGATGTCATCAAAGCCTCCACAGAATGTAATAATGTTCTGAGCAAACTTTAAGGACAAGTATGTATATGGGTTTAAATGAAGCAGACCCAACTAAAAGGCCTTTGTCTCCCATTTCTTATATTTGAAATCAAATGATTTAATTGTTTCCAGAGAACTTCCCAAATAATGATATGCAGAGTCTACTCACTTCTACATACTGGAAGGTCATTCCCACAATGAAGTTGGCGGTCCAGTTGGTGAAACCGGCGACAGCGATGGCTGCTGGCCTGGGTCCCTGTGAGAACAATTCTGCCACGATGAACCAGGGGATGGGACCCGGTCCGATCTCAAAGAAGGCCACAAAGGAGAAAATGGCCACGATGCTCAAATATGACATCCATTTGACTTGCTCCTGCAAGAGAAGGAGACATTTACTCAGTGAGAATCTTGACAACCAACAGGTCATTATTTGTTCAAATCCTTAAGAAAACCTACCAGCAGAGCCATGGCGATAGTCATCACGACGGCGGACACGGCCATACCCATCAGCCCGATCAAATGCAGAGACCTGCGTCCTGCACGTTCCACCACAAACAGCTACAGCAAAACACAAAGAGGAGGAGGAGTAAGGTCGGCGCAGGACCAGAAACTAATGACTCCAACATCAATTGAGTTTGTTAAAGCGTCTACATTTGCTATTTGTCAGTTTGGTTTGGGAAGAAAACTCATTTCAGTCCGCCATATGTCCAAAAACAACCATAAAGTATCTTGAAACAGCATTTTTCTGATATAGAATTGAAATGATATCTATATTGTTATACTTCTGACAGCTTTGTTTAATCCGTACTATAATTTGGACCTCTGAGCAAGATTCATGAACTGGACTCACCGACACCACGGTGAAAGCTGTGTTCACCACGCCGGCTCCAATGGTGGCATAAACAGGCTGCGCAACTCCGGCGGTCTGAAAGATTTTAGTGGAGTAGTAGAAAACCTAAAAACGACAAAACAACAAGGATTAAACATGGGAGATTTCATTCTTGTCTAACCTGACTTGTCTTAGGTATGTGCCGGATATTTCTGAAAAGCATATTCATAGATATTTCTGTTTTTTGTAATTTTAACTTTATTCCCAGAATTCTAACTTTTTTTCTCAGAGTAAGGCTACATGAGCATTTTATTGGGAGAATCAGAGTTAAGGGTCAGAATTCTTCCGATAAAGTCAAACCCCCTCCCCCCCCAAAAAAAGCCCTATGCGCCCCTGATCCTGTTCAGTACATAAGAACTTTGGAGCAAAGTTTTCCGTTGATGTTTGAGTCTTCAGCGACAACTGTCAGACTCAGTAGCAGCTTCACGTCTAGGCCTGTGCTCTCACCGCGTTGATGCCGGACAGCTGCTGTGAGAGCTGCAGGACAAGTGCGATGATCAGTGGCTGGCGGTAGAGATGCGAGCGGAAAAGCTCAGGGATGGTCACTTTCTTCTCCCTCATCATCTGACGGCTCTCCTCTTTCATCTCCTGCATGTCAGCGCTCACGTCCGAGGTGCCTCTGAGCTTCTTCAACACTGAACAGTGAGGGAGAAGACTGTCAACTCCAAATGCTGCTATTTTCTTTTCTCTTGCATATTTGGTTTCCTTTGGATTACATTCAGACATTTCAATCCATGATGGTGCTTGTTTGTTTGTGTGTGTGTGTGTGTGTGTGTGTGTGTGTGTGTGTGTGTGTGTGTGTGTGTGTGTGTGTGTGTGTGTGTGTGTGTGTGTGTGTGTGTGTGTGTGTGTGTGTGTGCGTGTGTGTGTGTGTGCGCGTTTATGAACTCACCAGATTTGGCCTTGCTCTCTTCGTTCTTGTTGATGAGCAGGAAACGAGGACTCTTGGGGCACAGAGGTAACAGGATGCACTGGATTACTGCAGGGATGCAGGTGAAACCCAGCAGAAGTGGCCAAAGGGAAGCGTTGCCCATGATTGCCTCCAATCCAAACACCTGAAATCAACGCAGGCACAAATATGAGCCACCTGCACAGCTTGCATCTGTGAAAATCTAGAACCCTGGTGGGCTGCAATAAAAGTTGCTATCGATCTGAATGACTGCAGCTGCCCTCCACCGACCTGTGCGATCAGGATGCCTATCACGATGCCCAGCTGGTGGAATGTTCCCAGAGCTCCTCGTAAGGCTGTTGGGGCCACCTCCCCAACATACATGGGCACGAATCCTGTGGAGAGGCCGGAGTAGAGGCCGACCACAAAGCGACCAGCGATCAACATTTCCCAAGAGGACGCCATCTTCGAGAAGCCCATCAGGGCGGCGGCGATGAAGGCCAGGACGTTGGCCATGAGCATGGAGTTCCTCCTGTGTGCGACAGAGAAGGAGATTACATGTAACAAATCAAACGCAGGAACAAATTCACAGAACCGTGTTCTATGTAGACGAGGTGGATTGTACTTCAAGAAGAGCAATTTAAAAACCAAAATCCCGTTAGGTAATGAGGACGGGTTAAAATGAGTTGAAGTAGAATTAAGATATCTAACTCTGCTACGAGTGTAACAATCAGATCCATCTTAGATGTTTCAGTCCAAGAACAACAGCGTTTGTCTTTGTGGAGAAAACAAACCAGCACAGTGTTCTGTTCTATTGTCAGACTACTGTGACAGCAGCCAGGCTTCGTTCTCGGGTTTACCTTCCAAAGCGGTTGACGAAGAGTCCGACGGAGAAGGAGCCAAAGATGCCGCCGACAGAGAAGATGGAGACGGTGATGGACCAGATGGCTCTGAGGGTGCTGTCGGAGATGGGCTCCTGGTTGCGTTGCAGCCATGTTTCATTGATGAAGCCCCCAATGACCTGCCACAGGAGAAAAGAGACAGATGCTGATTTTTGTTATCAAATAAACAACAACATGTCACCTTAAAAAAAAATGACAGGGGGTCCCGTTTAATGAAACTGC
The DNA here is from genome assembly GCA_037951165.1 of Lophius americanus. Taxonomy (NCBI): domain Eukaryota; kingdom Metazoa; phylum Chordata; class Actinopteri; order Lophiiformes; family Lophiidae; genus Lophius; species Lophius americanus. The sequence goes on from JBBDHG010000178.1 coordinate 190,776, forward strand.
CAGTGATTGGTGAAACCAGGGACAACCAGACTCACATTTGAATTAATGTCATATATTCTGGATATTAAAATGAAGTAGTTAAAACCCGCCTGAAGTTAGGAGATTATTTAATGTGGATCTATAACTGTCATCTTTGACTCTTCTCAAATCTTTGGATTTTTTTCTAACACATTCAAAAAACATGCTTTCCAGTATTTTAGAATTCTATTTGAATGCTATAACATGATCTGTCAATCAGATAAGTCAGTATATTAAACACTCAACATAACTCTGAAGGCTTTGACAGAATCATAATGGTTATTTCATCAATTGCTGTTACTAAAATTACCGATAATAATACTGTTATTCATTAAACGGAATGGAACAGATGACTCTAACGTGTTAGGTTTTTTATAAATCTGTTTGCGAGCTATATCTTCGTTTAATAAATATATATAAATGTCTGATGATCATGATATAAACTGTGAATGATTATCTGTTCTACAGTTTCCTCTTCCTCAGGCTGGTGTAACCAGCTGGGGGCAGCACCGTTGCATCATTAGAATCCCTTCCTGGCATCCAGGAAGTTTAGGTGTCCGGTTTCTTTTCCCCTCCCCTGCAGTATCCTCGCAACAGACAGCTATGTCGCCAAACTCTAAACACTTGCGTCTGTTCATGTGTGCGTCACCCTGTTGCCTCTCATGTGATTCAGAAAGGTCACCACCCTGTCTGTGTCTCCTCACAGCTTCTTCAGTGTTATCTCTCAGCCCCCACCTCTGTCCTGACCTCATGATAACTCCACCGCTGTGACAGCGGAACATCACCTATATTTGTTCTGACACACGTGGCAGTGGACACAGAACCAGGACTGGTGGTGAACTTGAGCTTGGTGATGGAATAAATACTCAGCAGTTTCCCAATCAACCGGTTTGGAGCAGTCAGGCATGTTTCCCCGTGATGGAGGGACACATACCGGTCCACACTCCTGACACTAGGTTTCGGTTGTTGACATATCAGCTTTCATTCATTCACATGACATCGCTTAGCGATATCACAAGTGTGTCATCTTATTCTCGCCTGTACGCCTGACCTTCATCCCAAAACATTTAACCTTTATAGACCTAGAAGAACCCGTGTCTTGGTTTATACGACCAGAGGTGGAACAGAACCAACATTTACTCAAATACTCGACAGGTACTGTATGTATCTAGCTATTTGGAGCTGAGAGACTCGGAATTGAACAAGGAAATAATGATAGAACCCTTTGAATACGGCTATAGCTTTGCCTGAGCCTGTTTGAAATGATTTATGATCAGCAGAAACATGTTCTACAGACGTGTAAAAAGTCCGGTCGTCAATAGGTGTTTACATTCAGTTGACTTAATAAGAAATTCCCTATTTTAAATGAGGCTAAAAACTGGGAACCGTATCTGATGTAGAATGTAATAAATCAGGATATATAAGCAATTTAATATAGTTAGTTAGTTAAAAATGTTCTATCATTGCTTAATTGTGATAGTATCATTCCCAGCTCTGGTTCATATCTGTCTGTTCGGCCGCTAAATTCTCCTCTTTACTCTCCAGCTCATCACTTTGTTAGTGAGGAGGATTTCTGGAGTGAACCTGATGGGAAAAAAACAAAACAAAAGAGAAGAGAGATGCTGCTATTCTCTGTAGACTAGTTAGTACAAGGGCCAAAGTGGAACTTTTTGCTGAATAAAACTGGCTCTAGTTACACCCCTATTTTCGCCTCCCTCCCGAGGCGTACTCTCAGTGGACGGAGCCACCCAAACCAGAAACTGGCACTAGTCTAACCACACAAGCAGACAAGCTGCCTATTCATGTTGCTGAGCTGTCGGCTAATGTTTGGTGGCGCCGGTTGAGCTGGTGTTCATGGTGAAAGCTGCATTCACCAGGGGGAATCAGAGGGGGGGGGTTCTCGTTAGAAATCACGTCTTCAGCGTTGTCACCTTTGAACCAGCGTTTGTTCTTGTTTTCTGAGCTCCTTGGGTTCTTTAAATTTGAAGTGGCTCCTAAAATAAATCTATCAGAAGAAGAGGAGGCAGACGGGTGTGTGGCCCCAGGAGGAAGAGGACTGTGGTTGGAATGCACATCTATGACCACAAACGAAGAATATAAACTTCTATCAAAGGAAAAGATTCTCTCAGACAAATTTAAAAGCCCCCAACTTAAGCGCCAGAGAAGCTCCTAAAATTAAACCAATGTACACAAAACCCACGAGCCTGTTAATATATTCCCAAATAAGGAGATTATTTGGTTTGTGGTGCAGGCAGACATGCAGGAGCAGCAGCAGGAGGACAGGAGCAGCAGCTCGGCCTTTTAGAGCGCAAATCTTATCAGTGAGGCTCTAAGTCCTAAGTCACCCACATCGCAGCTACTGGGAAGGGGTGCTGGTGATAGTTTGTAGAATGATATCCTCTTATGTGGTCATTGACTAGGTTACGAGTTAAGTAACTGGTTTCCTGCACGGCTGTTGTTGAAATGTTTACATTTGACGCTGCTCAGGACTCGGTAGCAGGGCGGCGATAAAGAGACAGGAGGGCAGGTTGAGACTAGTCCTGTATGCAGCAGAACTCATATTTGATCTGCAGTCCCCCAAATAGTCGCTCACGAGGCCTCTGAGCAGACCCCAGCTCTTCTCTGCTCTCCGACAACAGCAGCTTTGTAGAAGGAAAATACTGGATGTTGAAACATCAGAAAGTTTGAACTACTGTTCAACAAGATATGTAGAGAATTATAAGAATTATTTCAACACATCAACAAAAAATGAACCTCATCTGGATTTCTTTTTTTCTCCTTTTATGGCACTGCCTTCGAAATTTAGACTATTGGCCGGGTGAAGCAGACCTTGGTTGTCGTCATCATGCGCCGGATTCTCTATTAATGTTGTTCTGAGCACAAATTGTTCTCTTTTGTGCCGAAGATAACGGGCTAGAATCGTGAAAAATGGGCAAGAATCTGGATCTGATAGACTTTGACACGGACCAAATTATGATGGCTGGCCGACAGGGTTAGCTCAATCGTTGGTTGTTCCTGGTTAACAGTTGTTAGGACCTAACAAAGGCGCTCCAAAGAAAAACAAACAGTGAATTTGTGTCAGCGCCATGCGTTCCCATGGGGAGTGAAAGCTAGCATGTGTTGTTTGATCCCATGGAGGGTCTACTGTAGCATAAACTGAGTTAATGCTGGTTCTTGCTGCCTAATGAGCTGTGTTCCTACATTATCGTAATGGAGCCCATACGGATCCCTGTCCACTGCTGAAAGCTACTACAATGGACACATAAGCAGAGAACTGGACCACAGAATAATAGAAGAAGGTGGCCTGGTCTGACAGATCTTTTTATTCATCATGTGGACAGCCGTATGTGTTTGTATCTCTACCTGAGGGAAGAGATGGCACTAGGAAACGCTATGGGATGAAGGCCAGTTGGGTCATGCCAATCATGTGGATGTTACTTTTACGCCTACCACCTCCCTAAATTTGTTACAGACCAAATACACCCCATAATGTCTCTTTCAAGCACGATGAAGATACTAGAACAAACCTCAAAAGTTCTTCTTAGTCCATGCTTCATCGGCTTAGAGCTGTTATGGCATATTAGGTTGGTTTTTATATAGTTATGGCTGATCATGTGTCTATCTGTGACCAGATTGCAAAATACCACAAAAGCTTTATAATAACTTCTCATTGCACAATCCGTAGCGACTGCAGAGGCCTGGCACGCATCTCTCAAGACAGAGAAGTCCCTTTTTCTAATACGTCAATGATCGTGCTTTATGAGTCGGCAGGATATTAAGCCTTTTTCAGATTCCCTCCTCTGCTATTTCAGCTGAAAACCGCTCCGGTTCACAAAGTCTCCTTTACTTGGCATCCTACACAGCTTTGACAGTGTGATGACAGGAGACAAGATGTCCATAGAGAAAACCATGAAACATCGGTGGGTTCTATTATCCACCTGTCATAGTGCTCAGTGTGTGTGAAAGGTAAATAAAGGAGCAGGTTGGGCACCGTCTTGTCCGGTGACACACCTGTGACCTGTGGACAAACAGGTGTGTAGCTTCAGGGTGTGTTCAGAACAATGCAAGCTACAGAGATATATTTTATTTGCACATCAGTCAACTTTCCCCAGCAGGAAATGAGTTTCTCCTGGACTAAAGATTTAGTCCGGGGGGGAGAATCATCTTTTATTACTTTGCTACGCGACCCTCTGCCGTCATTTAATCCTTGCTTAATTCCCTGTTTAGCTTTTCCCAGAGTCTGGTACTAAGATCCATCTTTGGTCATGGACACAGTTTTTTCTTACACAGGAATCTGTTGAAACTGATGTCCTTGAGCCTGACAGGCCCTGAATGCAGCCATTACTATCTCACCCTTATACACCCCTCCCCTATATCCCCCTCCCTCCCCTTCAACTTCCTGTAATCTATTAAGTGAGTGAACATCCAGCACTGGAGCAAAAGGAGTCAATGATCGACCGTGTGAATAATAGCGTACTCAGATACTGTTTGGCTCGAGAGGTTGCAGAAATCGTACTCACGTCTTGAGGGGCATTGATGACGCCGGTGTTGTAGCCAAACTGCAAGGAGCCAATCACAGCTGTTCCGACGCACATCAACAGGGGTAACGTTAATTGCTGCAAGACAAAAGAGAGCAGAGGAAAGTTCTGTCAGTGAAGAGACCGGCTTGATCAGTTAGTAAACTTTTACTGAGTGGACAAATGGATGTCTTTGTCCAAGAGGTGGAATGAATGCCAGAAGTAGGATAAAGAGTTGTATCCTCTTTCTAGTCGGACAATACTGGTCTAGAAATTTCCACACATATCAGATTTCTAGAGTGAAAATGTATACAAATTTCGGGGACAAACAATTCACCGTCTCGGTGGATCTGACCTTTTGTCATTCATAGATGTATCAGTCATAAGTTTGTAGACAGTTTCCCATTCGAGAGAATGAGAAGATGTGTGTTTATAGACTAGTACTGTATCGCACCAATTATTCATGACAAGTGTAATAAATGCGCTTTTTAAAATCTAATAATAACATGAATGTTGGTGGTCGGGATATCCGGTCACCCTGAACAAAAAATGGGACTGTTCCACAAAGTCTCCATGAGATCCACACAAACAGGAAAGAGACCTCGTCAGAATCAGACTCATCCTAAACAGACAGACACGTGTTTCAGGATACATCTTCTCTGGACAAATGATCCGCATAACAGCATGAACCTACTTCTTGGAAGAACTCCAGGTTAGACTCAGATCTATATGTCCCTGTCTGAGCTGCTGTCCGTGTAATTATTACAGAGTCCACTTGTTTGATCTCAGTAAAGCCCAGTAGATCAGTGGAGACTTCCCTCATACCAAAAAGTTAATAAAGCAGAGGGGAGTATGTCGCCGTCTATTTCCACAGATCAGACGGAGGAGAAAAAAGGCCCCTGGTTACAAAACACCCTTTTATTATTCATACTATTCACTACAATCTCTGCAAGAAGGTCCAGCAGGCTAGAAAGGACCCAAGATTCAACCCGAAACTTGCATCAGATTCAATTTAGAAACATCAGGGGAGTTTGTTATTATTTCCATCCTTTATATCGACATGAGTCGTCAAGTCTGGGTGATTAATGTTTAGACTCATGTCCTGTGATTCAAACCAAAGAGGTCTTTATATTGTGGCAACAAAAGACTTAACCGTCAGAAATGTGAAAGTTCTTTACTTTATCCTAGGTAGACTAAACCAGCAGGCGGAAAACGTCTTATTTTTCCGCCTTATTCTTCAAAAACATCATGAAGACCAAGTTGCCAATGGACAAAAACCAAGTACACCATGAGTAGCTGGAGGGCTATGAGTTTCTGAGACATTAGATGGCTGCATTAACAGCCAAAACAGGACAAGATGATCAATCTCTGAGTGAGAAACTCATCAATTCATCCTTCTGTAGGTCCAATTGGGGTCGGTGGAGACAAGCTGTGCTCCCAACACTGACATATTATAGCTTTTAAGTTGAATTTAAATTGTTGGCTGACACTTAATTTAGCATTTTCAAAGCAAATCAAAGGCTAAACTAGAAGAAAACTGGACCTCCCAGGTTATGTGAGGGCAATGGAGCTTTTTAATTTTGGTCTTCCGTGGGTAACATCTGGGTCATAAGCGGCTAAATGCTCCATTATGTTCACAGGGAAGCCACTAACCGTTTCTGTCTGCAGGTTGGTGCTGTGTAGCTTATTAGCATGGGTTCGATGGCTCGATAAAATATGAACTACTGGGGTGTTGAACTTTTTTCGTTTTCAGTTTACTTAAAGTAAACACATTTAGATAAATAGATAGATAGCTAACTAGATACATTGAAATTGTATTGACAATTATATGTCTGACAAAGATCAGACGAGTCGTTCTTATGATGTCTCAGAGAGGAAATTGTAAATGTTATAGCTTTGAGATGAGATTCAAGTCAAACCCTGGGGCTGAATCTCAGAAATTTCCAACCTTAGTTTAAGAAGAAAACCAGAACGGACCCCACCGGGCTTCAGAAAAAGCCTATTTCTTTGCAACTAATTAAAAGGATTGTGCATCATCCTTTTCAATATACGCAAAATGCTGCAGGCCACACTTCAAACGCAATATTCCTGGTGACATACTATTTCTGGGTAACACAAATCGAATTGGGTTTTTTTGTGTGTAGCGTGTGGGGGGGAGGTGGGGTGTTCTTCTCCTGCATAGCAAAGGGGGCGGAGCGCAGGAGGAAAAGAGAGGCCTGTGTTTTTCGGAGGCAGCCACTCCAGCATGACTGATGTACCCGCCTACATTTGTGAGCCTATAGGGTCTCGTAGTGAGAAGGTCAACAAGTCCGTGACTGGGCTGTTTAGTGCACCATATCTACACACGCGAACATTTTGGGCTGGTGGGCCGGGCTTTTGAAGGAGCCATGTGGCCGACAACAAGACCAACAATAACTTCAGTCACTTTCTACAGACAGACCTGGTTAGAAATGAACAAGAACTGATGTAGTTTATTAATCTATTTATTGAACTTATAATGCCAGCTGTTTTCCTATACAACACAAAAAAAATGTGTTCATTCCCCTTTGGAAAAAGTCATCGCTGGCATCTATTAACATCTTTCCCCCTCTGGGGAATAGATGTTACTCTCTGTCCCTTAACTGTGCATTCATAAATCCAGCTGTAGTTTGTGTTCAAGTGAAATCAAACAATCCACGGTGACATCTTTGCCTTTCACTTACATATGGCAAAACGTACCTGAGCCTGGCCTCAACGCTGCATGGAGAAGCCAGTGATGTTAAATTGAACACGTTTACATCAATATCATGTCATAAAGGAGATAAAAATGAGACTGTTGACGCAAAACCTAATGTTTTATTGTTCATCGAGTGCCATGGCTTCATGATTGGTTACTCTTATGTAATGGGTGCTGAACAAACACGATAGGTGTAAACCCTCCCTGGCTTCCTCTTCCTCTCACTGGAATAAAGAAGGTGAGTTTGATACTGCTCGTCATTGGCACGAACCAGAAAGAGTAATATAATTCATGAATTCCTCAGTGGGGACACAAGAGAGTCACACCCAAAACAAATATTTTATGATCATTGTATCACAGTGACCAGCTCACAAGTGTCTCAACTGTTTACTTTTAGTTATTTATTTATTTTCCAATCATACTTGACTCAGCTGTGACGTTTAGCTTTGTTAATATATTTCCAAACAAATTTGAGTTTGTTTACTTACACGTGACGTCTGAACAGGTCTGGAATGACTCTGCACACTGTGCTAATATAAAAGTCGCCTTAAGGCTACTGAAAGGAGGAGAAATATGTTCTATTAGAGTCTACTGAAAACTGAAAGAAACATAAAAATGTTAAAATATCCTCTACAAATTCCCTATAGAACACATCATTTGTGTATTATGTGTACACATACGGGTCTAATGAGTGACATTAGACACTATCTCGTTAATGTTCTCAACGAGATAGCTGAAGTATAATTTTCAATGTTTCAAGTAACAAGGGAAAGTACAACTCTGTCTCTGGCAGAAAGAAAATTGGTCTCTAGTTAGTTCTAACATCCTACCCAGCTACTGAAGATAAACACTTCTTCTCCAGAGACCGACTCACAGCACAGGGGAAATTATAGTTACTAAATAAATCTGGAAAGTTCTTCATTTTGTTGGATCAGTTCCTGTTATGTTGAGATCTGGGCTCAAATAACAGTATATACAGTAATAACAGTAATAACAGTAATAACAGTAAGAGTATGAATTTATTGGATTGGGCCAATAAACATCCATGCAAACGTGTCGTCTTTGCATGTCAGAGAAACATTTGGTTGGTTAGTGGCAAAGACATTTTTGTCTAGCCAACTGCTGCTGTAAACAATTACAGCTGTTGACAGTGGCTTTGGTTGCTTGGTACTAAAGCCTCTCTGCTCATATTGGGTAAACAGTGACTGCAGCCACCAGCACTGACAGCGACACTGAGACATTGATAAAACACATGACAGGCAAATGAGCAGAATGGAAAATGAAGATTGGTGCCAACAACTTACATGACAGTTCACACTACATCTACCAAATTCCTCAATTCCTCAGTCATGTAAACCATCATTGCTATGAAAATAAAGTTAGACTAGGCCAAAGCGGTCATCCCCGACAACTAGGGTATATCCAAGGAAAGCCCCCAGCCCCCAGCTTTGTAAAAGTAATTTGGCCGATTGAAATCTTCAAATTAAATGTGGCTCATTAATAATCTCAAAGAGCCCATATTTCCACAGTTGGGTCACATCAACAAACAGTAACATAAGATCTGACAAAGTCAGCTAACATGGGTTTGTCAAATCTCTGGAGGGCCAGGGTTGGCACGCCAAAAGGTTTGAATTGGTCCGTTAATATGTCTTATTGGTGAACTGTTGGTTATTTCAAAAGATGCAGCCTCCTTTATTATTTCACATGTAAATGAGCACAACACTGCGCACAGGAAGTTAGTCCCTTTAGGGAACTTGTGATCCTGTTATACATAAATAAACAGCTCTAACACTGGAACATCTGTCTATGTAATGCAGATCTGCGTTGGTTTGTGCACATACTCACTTTTGCATCATTCGGAATCCCACGAATTGTACAAGCTTTACATGTTAGACCAGGATTTGTTTCGACCCACCGTCTAAGTTTCACGTCTGTGCACCTTTGCTCTAAAACTTCGCAGGAAATCATAAAAAACAAAAAATAAAAAGACACCCAAAGAATGTCAACAGGAAACCTAAAGCGCTCCAACCTTCATTGAAACCACTTACAAAGAATTCCCCAGGTATGAAGGTTGTGTTTTAGCTGTTGAAATATATTAGAGGGAACGTCTCTGAGGTATGAGTGAATATCTTGAGGAGGCGTAAGAATTTCATTAACTTGAATACAGGTACGAATAGAGCCATATAAAAATAGTCTGTCTAGCATTCACTTAATTAGGTATAATACAGACTTATGAGCAAAGGGATGAGAACTCCTTAACATGTTTTAATGGAGAAGTTGTAGGCAAACAACTGTAAAATAGTTGGAACACAGCTGCACAGACACAATGAGAATTGAATCCAAGTGAAAAGGAACATTTTAAATTAAAAGGTGTTAATTACTACATCTAAACATCCACCACAATCCATGAAAAACACACTTTAAATATAGCGGCGCTACATGGCGTGTAATATTATACCTAATATTATAGGTAATACTGATGAAATTCACTATAGGTAGAGGTAGAGCTAGTTTTACACACTAGTTCTGTGCAACTAGTGGGCTTGGGCTCCTCCAAAGGGTCCACAGATAAATCTGCAACAACAATGACTTTATATTGAACTAACCTATCCCGTCATTAACTTTCATAGTAACTAAAGGTGTCAAAGAAAAATATGGGAGTGAAAATTCTCACTGATAAATGAAGTAGAGTACAAAGATAAAGTGGTAAAAATAGAGGTTGTTAATTAAAGTTTGTTCTTGTGTGGTATTGATGTGGATTTTTCCACTGCTGACATCAGAGAACTGTTTCAGCACAGGTTTGGAACTCTCATGCGGTGTCTTTTGACACTCAAACAAAAGAAGTCCATTAAAAACACACGCACACACACACACAAACACACACACACACATCAGCAGCAGCAGGAAACATAAGAGGGCTTTGTTAGTATAAACCTTGAAGTAAAAATAATATCTTATCAGTTATATACTAATTTCCCTGAGGGATGTGCTTCTTTTCCACTTTGCATCAGAAATAAGTCTTCTTTTCTGAGCGGCAGAGGCAACCTTTGTGTGATTATTACGGTAACACTACTGAGTTTGTAACTCATCGCAGCCCAACCTACAGGTTTCCTCTGAGTCACTTAAGATGGTGTTTAGTCTTTGTTTTTTTTAAAAGAAAGAGAGAACAGGATGACATTTTGGCTCATTCCTGTTCTTGAGAACACCAGATTCTTGCTGAAAGACGACATTACAATCATCGCGTTCCTCCGTACGTCACCTGAGAGTGTCGGCTTACACAGTTGTGTGGAATGCAAAACGAGCCGTATCCTCACCTGACCTCCTCTCCGGCTTAAAGCCGGCCCTCCTAACCTGTGCCGCGAGGACCTTTCACAAATGTTTTCTGTTTGTTTCAAAGTTTTTGGTAGTAGAAAGCAGAAGGTCTGCCTTGGACAGGAGGATGCTGCTGTCAGTAAAGTTAAAGCTCAGAAAGAAACACTTTCATAATTCATATTCATATTACACTATGTTTGCCTTGTGATCGCACATCTTTTATTTTAATTTCCATAACTATTTGTGGATTTGTTTTTTGCTGTTGTGTGTGTGTTTGTTTAATTTTGTATAATTAAAAGATACATACTGGCAGAAATCGGTAATATATTCATAATTACATTTTCATTAAAGCATAGTAGCCTGAAACTAGCTATTAATAGTTATTTTACCTTATTTTCGTAACCTTAGAATGAGCCTTTAATATCTAGAAAGGGAGCTTTCGAGGTTCAAGGAGGACCTTCTGTTATCGTAGATTGAGATTAAGGCTGAGATCTGGGGTTATTGTTTGAGTGCAGTCTTTAACCACACCGCTACAAAATGTAACCCAAAGTATTTTCCAGATTGAATATCAACATCGGGCGTACACTTATACCAAACATCCTTAAATAGAATACTGAGCATTCTTGAATACCAGCCAAATCATTGTCTGTGTGTCAGTTTCCTGCTAATATTCATTAATATGAACCTTTACGCAAGGATTGTGAGAGAACAATGAGAAAGAATGAGAGGAGCGTGACTTCCGCTGGTGTGACCTGTGAAACCGAAGGCCTCAGAGAGGTCATCAGCTCAAAATTTGCTTATTTATCTCTATGTGCTGCATTTATTATTGATGAAAACAATTGGGAGTGCTTTGAAACACCTTATCTGCCAGGGCCGGTAAAAATTCCAATGGGTCACGGTGAGATCGGATAGAAAGGTATTTACTTTCAGGGTTCCGTGTTTGGGAACAGGAGTGCTGCTAATACAAACAAAGCAGCAGTATATAATATGATTATTTTCATAAAGAGGAGCGGGTGCCTCAAGTCAAGCAGTTTATGATGTGTGTAAAAGGTAATGTTTTCAATACTATCAGTGCCAGCGGAATATCAAGATCAAAAGATGGGAGTGGGGAGGAAACAGTAGTAGTAGTAGTACAACACAGAGATAGTGGGTGGAGGAAAAATATGGGCTAAACATGCTTAAAATATCAATAAATGTATTCTATTTAGTCCTATTGAGATTAAGAATCTCCTTTACAAGAGACACTTGACCGAAGCAGCAGCCAATTACTGATTTAAAATATAAAAATATAAAAATATAAAAATAACAAAACAAGAAATACAAAGAATCCACGGTAAAACAACAAAAAACTAAAAAGAAGTTTAGAGATCATCGAAGCAGATCCCACAATTCTTACATTAACGCCCTCACAATAGATAAAAACAACCTAACTATGTATTAACTATGTTAATTGAAATCCCACTGGAAAAACTTAATCCCAATTTTTTTTCAGCAAAGTCTCATTAAGCCTCATTAAAACATGGCTGACAACTACACCTTAAGACATACTGAAGAGAGGTAGTCAGGCAGATAAAAGTAAATCTACTGGGTCGTCTGAAGAATGGCAGGAGTTGGCAAGTGACTGAAAGGGAGTGGGTGGAGAGGAATAAACTTTGTTCAACGTGAGGCTGTTTGTTGGCTCTGGACTCCCAATCAAAATACCTGTGCTGTCAAGTGTGTCGGGAATAAAACATATCAGGGCTGTTTCATTCAAAAACCAGCAGGTCCACTGTATGCTTGACCCCCATTATCATTTTTTATTCTTTCTTAATGAAAACAAGAGAAACGAGGAAGCAAAATCTCCTGTTAGTGAGAGGGAAGTTCTAAGCAAAGGGAAGTTAGACCTCGTTAATGAGCAATGGGTTGATAATAATATTATAATTAGAAAACAGCCACACAGACAGAGGATCAATCTTATCATGTGACCCCAGGTTTCCATAGAAGCTGTATGTTAACTCTAACGTCTCTGATTCTGTGTTCCTTTATTAACTCCGCAAAGGAGGTTGTTTTCGCGTCTGTGCGTTAACTCTTTGTTTGTCTATTTGTGTGTGAGAAGGATTACGGAAAGAATTTGCATGAAATTTTACCCAGAGGTAGGTTTTGCCGTATCCGAGAGGTGACTACATTTTGGTGACGTTAGATATTTCATAGCAAATAAAATGTAACAACAGGCCGTTTGGAGTAGTGACGTCACAATGTGGGTATTGCTGCCTTTGTTACTCTGACGTTCCTTTGGGGGAGGTGTAGCTTGGGGCTAAGTGGGCTGAACAGAGATGCTGAAGTGGAAGATGTAGTTTGTAGGAGTTGTCGGTAGATTTAATGGCTCGCAATAACTCACACATTAATTGAGGAATCTGCATTAATTTTTCTAAGCCTTAGTGAAATTGTTGTGCCTTGGCGGAGGTTTGCGCTCTCTGAATGCTCATTTTTAATATTTGCAAATTGAACAGCAGTTAGACCACTTCCTACAGTTTTTTTCTGTGAGCTTAAGTACGTCTCTTTAGATTCCACACACTTATCTTCACTTACATAAGTTGGTCAGGAAAATCCTGACCACGAGATGTTAAATGGCCCAGGCCAAACTGCTGTTTAGCACAAAACAACAGCTCAAAGAGGGAGGGAATCAGCCTGGGAGGGAAAGGGTCAAGACTTCAACTCCCCATGGCTGACAACTGCATACTTTCTCAGTAGGCTTTCATTTTATATACAAATCTGCTGTGTTGTAGCACAGTGGAAACTGGGAACAGAGAGAACCACTCCCATCATGTCCACAACTAACGCCTTCAGCTGAAGGTCCGCAATTGCCCACTGCAGGGTGAACACAGTGGGGAGCAACAGAACAACAGCATTTTCTGACCACCATGTCAGATCTGGCTCAATTCTGCGACTTAACTGGATTTCACAGCTCCCAACATTCACGAGAAAACGGAAAAAAAGGATGGGGAGGTAGTTGGCTTCAAGCTGCAGGTATGAGTATGTGACAGTATCCAAAAGCTGCATAGGAATGGAGGCAGCCTTACCAAACCTTCACGATCCATCGTCATCACATTCAGTAACTAAACCTAATGTATAAAATCTGCATCATATTAATGAGGTTGCTGTTCAGAGAAACTAAATTATCAACTTTATTCTAACTTCCCCTGTCAGTGGTTATAATGTTATAACTGATGGGCTTATAGTACAGCTGAAACAGACATGGTGCTTCTGGAAATATTATAATAAACATTTTGATTGAGTGTCTGAAATGTATTAATTCAAAATTAATATTGATCCATCTAGAGAATAATCAGCAGATTAAATGACCAAATAGTTGGCAGTCCTATCCTAAAAAATGATTAGTGAATTTTGCTTCTACTTGTTAAGTATTTTGAAACAGAAATTTTACTTATTACACAGTGTGTTGAATTTTACTTGAGTAATGGACACTTCTTTGAAAATTGGTCATAGTCAAGTGTTAGGAGGCTCTTATTATTATTTACCTTATTGGTTATTAACAAGAACAGACCATCTTAATTATAGCGAGTAGAAAACAGTAACGATGTCTATTTACTCAAATACTTTATTTATGTACAAAATGTGAGCAACATATACTTGACTGTTTCCATTGATGCAACTTCAAACTACACCTCAGAGGAAAATATTATACTTTCTACTGCACTATATTGGTCTGATAGGTTTTGAATCTTTTATTATTAACTGAGGAATCAATGTCTCTTGAGACCGTTCTCCTACGTTTTATGTCGTTTTCAAAGCTTTTGTTTTGGATTAAATTACTCAACAGCTCACTCATGTTACTAAAGTAACTATTAATGGATATGTTGTATTAAATTTATGTTTATCTTATAAGATTTTGTATGTCTGGGTTGAAATCTATTATAACTATATGTGGCACATTTAGTTAGTTGAGGCAAACTGGATTTCCTCTTCATTTATCTATTTTTGTCACTTTTCTGTTTTGTACATGTGTTATTATATGTAGATGACTTGTACGTGACTGTGACGCATGAAAACTAGATGATGCACCTCAAGGGGGTTCGTACTGATCATAAAACTTTTAAAATCGAATGAGTACTTAATATTTTGAATACATTTTGTTGCTACTTTAAATTGAGTAAGTATTTCTTAAAAAGAATGATGACTTGAATTATCTATTTAATACATAAAAAAAAATCCCTAGATTACTGGCGTGCATTTGGGCTACTAAATATATGATATATTTTCATAAGAATTGATAGAGATACATAATTATGCAATATTTAAACAATTATATAGCATACAGGCACATAACTTGGCCCCTAAAATATGTGATTGAGGACCCATAGGGTTCTAAAACGCGTTTAAACAGACTAGTGAGCACGCGGGCAAACCGTCAATAAGGGAGCTACGCAGCGGATCAATATTTGCTCCATCATGTAATAACGTCAGCTCACAACTAGGAGTACCGTGAACCCACTGAACTTGTTATGCGACAGCGCCGAGCTAAACACCCTAAAATGGTCTGACAGTATGAATTCGAGGATGTACTGAAACAAGGAGTAGGTTTAAATACCTTTCCAGAGTCCATGGTGGCTCCTGTGAAGAAAACACTCTTTCTCGAAGCTGTAGGTAATGGAGAGCTTGATCGCGGCGGAAACACTTCAGCAGTCGCTCATCTTCGGGTTGCTGCTCCGATGAAATAAAGTTTACAGTTTTTAAAAACAAGCGAGGTCTCTGTTTGTTAAGATTTCTCCTGAGACGAGTGGTAGTTCGCGTTCTCCTGTACTTCGGAGATTCTTTTATAGCGTAAAGTCTTCCAGGATGTAGGTGTTCGCTCTGTGAGAAAGAAGCAGAGTCCGGGTTTTTAGGGGCAGACATGCGCCGGCTAGCGTTAATATAATAAGGCGGGCGTAATGTGAGTGGGATGGGCACACGTTTCACACGTCCCAGCCTCTTTCATAGCCAATCACAGAGCTCCCCCCTTCCCCGGTCACAGCACCCCTTTGTGACGTCACATACGTAAAGCTGCAAAGCAGACAATGGGATTTCTACTGTATACACTGACGATATGAGCTTCGTTTATTGATACCTTTGTTCAATTCATGTCTTGAATTTGTATTGTCCTTTTTGTGACGTTAGTACTACAATTTAAAAAAAACCAAAAAAGCTCTTCTGATGCGTTACATTATCTTACGTTCTCAGTACTGTTCCAATTAAAAAAGATACTATGGAATTTCTGTTGGGCAATATTGTATGGGAAAATAATCAACTATATCAGTACGTATGTTGTTTTGAGTTAATATAATAATTTTGTTTTGTAAAATGTTATTTATTTTAGGTCCATTAATGGCGCTTCATTTCACAAAATTCTACCTCTGTTTGGAAATTCTTCGCTCACTATGTCTTTTCACACTAAGGTTGCCTAATTTTTATTGCTTTATTATGTGATTGTTATATCCAGAATAATAATAATAATACCCAAATTCCTAATTTTCATCAGCAGGTACAATTTGGATGAATTGTAATATCTTGTATTAAAAACAAATCTTTATTTATTAATAAATTGTTTCACATGTTCATATTGGTGAATCAGTCGTGTACTACAGTAGGCCAGCTGTATAATTATTCAGAATTTCAGAATTGTATCAGCAGGCTTTAATATCTAGTAAATTGTGTTTAAGTAACTTTTCTCAGCACAAACAGCTGTAACCTTACCGCTAATAATAAGAGCTTATATGGAAAGAGTTAAATTGAAAGGGCCATAATCTTAGTTTTTAGTACCTTGTTTGATAATAAAGGTAATCTTCATTGTTATGAAGAATTCCTAAGACTCAAATCTCTTCCCATTAAATACTAAGAATCTACTTCCGTAATAAGAGCTATACTCTCAAATAATAATTGATTGAGCTAATGAAATGTCATTAAGGCTTTCGGGATGTAAATATTCCAATTCCTTGTTTAAAAATTGGTGGGATTAAATGGAAACTCGTCTTCAGTTATCAGCCTTCTAAGAATAATTTAATAATTCCATCCATATGTATAATCTAGTGATTTCTCACCACGTTGGAGAAAATGTCTGTCCTCTAGTACCCCGTTGTTGCTCTAATCTGGGATGTCTATTACAAAAGGCTTAAAAAAATAAATCTTCTAAAATGACCTCTGCAGGGTGCCCTTTGTGTAAGAGTGAGGGGAGGTGTCCGGTCTGAATGTGTGTAAAGAATTTATGAAAACAATCATAGGCACTGAAGAGAAAGCATGCTTTTTCACAGTCCATGAAAGTTCAGAAATGGGGTGTGTGTGGGTGTGCGTATGTGTGTGATAGGTCAGATATCAAGGTCAAGGTCAATAATGTTGTCTTGTGGGGAGAAGAAATGTCTCTCATCAGCCAAAATGGCGCTTGACCTGTTGGAGACCGGTCTCCAACGATACAGTCCATACTTGGTCATTTGAAGTCCAACAGTTTTTTTTCTGACAGTCTTTTCCTGTGACTCAGTAGTATTACCAAACCAACAGATGATGCAGAAGTTGCCGGTTAGAACTGAAAAAGACTATTGGATCAGAGGTGGAACGTCTTCAGGCCCAAGTCCAGTTCCTTTGGATTCAACCCACATGGCTTACCATGACCTGGATGAAAGACAATCTACACAAACAATGCAAATGAAAGCATAAACGATTCTTTAAAAAATACAGCACTGAAAGGTCCAGTGTGTAAAATTAAGTGGATATTTGGGGGTATCTCATTGAATAAATGGAATATAATATTCATAACTATTTCTTTTGTGTATACCTTCAGCTGAAAGAAATTTTAGATATTTAAAAAAAAACCTTTTCATCTCTATGGAGCGGGTCCACATTATAGCCGCCATGCTCGTAAATACGTATGGAGAGGGATTTAACGTTTTGACTGTGTTTGGACAGACGGAGTAACAAACTTATTATTTAGAACAAGCACCAAGCCTCACCGTCAAAGCAAACATGAAGACTCTTGATGCGTTTGGATGTAGAATGCTCCGGCAGCACGGTGCACCCTCGGCAACGCCAGCCTCCTTTCCTGCAGCCACGCTATGAAAGATGCTAGCGGTGTTGACTGGGAGCTTCGGAGCGTCCCATTCCTGCCCTGACGTAACCTGGGATCGTGGGCTGAGAGTGCGCCATCTCCTCCCTCCAGGAAGCTGTCACTCCACAACCGGCAGCTGTCTTAGGCTCGTGGAGTTGAATTCAGCTGGCACGTTCCCCAATCACATTTCCTTTGTGGTGATGAGATGAAAGTGGCAGGAGAAGGAAAGAGCTCGCTGAACAGGCCTGTGCTTGACATACTGTGTATGTATGTGAATGTGATTAATAGAGGTTACATAATTATTACAAAGTCATCCAAGCCACCGAGCTATAGGTCAAAATGAAATCCATGCATTCTCTACAAGACAGGAAGTTGTCAGAGGTCCAAAATTCATTGTCCAATTGGCACCAAACCGCACGTTTTTCTTCTTCTATTGTAGATACTGCTACTACTAGTAGGTACCTCAGGGATTTACATGCTGCGATAGTCCAGGTTCATACAGGTGCTTTAAAAATGTCTGAAGAAATGTTTTCTTTGTGATTTACTAAGTAGATGGCTGATTTTGCAGACAATGCACCTGTGTGTTGTAGTAGATTTGTAGTTTGACGTAGGTGATGGGGTTGCTTGTAGCTGGAGCATATAAGCATGCGGAGAAAAGGATTGTAATGGTGGAAAATGGAGTCCGCCTACATTCAGACAGTAGCAGCAATGATGGGACAACAAGGATCCTTTGTAGGCCTGATGAAAACAATTACAGACATTTTTCAGGAACAAAGGCCTGGGCAAATGTTCTGAGGGATGGTATTGTGCAGCAAATCAAACGCTCAGGACGCCAATCACGAGGAGGTTTGTCCTGTTTGATCAAAGCAAAAAAAAAAGCAGAAGTTATGAACTTGGAAAGTTGTTTCTGGGCTCAAAGTGGAGGTTTTTTTTTTTTATAATTCATACTTGCCCAGGATTACATCAAAACAAGAAAAGGGAAAAGCAGGAACTGTTTTACATTTTGGCAAATGATAAAATTACCATCTGTATGAAAATATGTATTTACAGTAAGCTAGCAATTAGTTGAGCTAATTGGAGCCTGTTCGGAAAATGTGTGCCTCACCATTCCCTCTAACCTCGGGAGAGATTACACATACGCCTCCATGAAGGCCACAACTAAAAAAAATGCAAAACCGGTGAGTTTTATAACCCCTCTGCGGATGTTGTTGCCTATCGCTAATTCTCTTTAAAAAATAAAACAAAATTAAAAAAATGTAAGCATATTTCATTAAAATGTTTTTCATAACTTCCACCTTCGACTTTTCTTTCTGTTCAATTTTGTTAGATAGATCTCATTATTACTATTATTGTCGAGTCAAACTCTAAATTTAATCAAATACTGAGAGAATAGGAAACAAAAGTCACCACCCACATCTAAACGGGACTTATCAGACCAGGTGGAACCAATCACCATCAGCCCGAGAGCCACCAGAACATTTTAGAGGCACGCACAGCGTCACTGCGAAAAGACACAGGAAGTAAAAGCAGCACACTCAAAAGCCCAAACTTCCAAGGGAGAAAACGTTACTTGCTACAAAACTTTGTAGAACTGACCAACGATAGAGACCAGAGAGGTAGCCGGTAAGATGCTGACCTGTATAATCAATAACAACGGTCTGTCCTGCCATAGACGGCTCTTGTCATACTGTTTGCTAGCTTAGTTTAGCCATGGGGTCAGTTGTCCGGTAACGTGTGGCTGAGAGTTAACCGTAATATATAAAAAAATAAAATAAAAAATATATATGTATATTCAATATTATATATATTATTATAATATGTATTGTCCCTTATATAATGATAATTTTTTATATATATGTATATGTATATATATAATATAATGTAAATAATATATATAATAATATAAAGTATATGATACATGTACATATATACGTATACACATATAATACAGTATTTAGTATATATTATTATACATGATATATATATATGTATATATATACCACGTGCTGAAATGGGACGTAATATATATATATATTATATATATATACATATATAGGTGTATATATAAATATATATATATCATATGATACATCATATATATGGATAACAACATTAAATATTGATCGAATTTATGAAAATATTGCATGTATAAATATAATCATCTAATTTGGTATTTATTAAACGTTATTATAAAAAATATGCAAATGTTATATTCATAAAATTATTGTGATACATTTCCTGATAAATTAAACCTATTTATGTTCATAAATATCACTAAATATTTTTTGTTTGAATAGATATACGAATTAAGTGAAACAATGGACAGGTTCAGGATGTTAAAGTACTTTTTAATTTGGTGCAACATTTTAGGTTATGTGCATTAAAATACATTGTGTACTTCTAAGTATGTACAACACTTTTTGTGTTTAATTTATTTAAAGGTTTCTCACCTGAAGACTGTGGGCCCAATGACTCAAAATAAAAGAGTCAAAAAGGACAAGAGGACTGGTGATTGAGTGGATTCTAGTTTTAACTCCAAGATGTTGATAAGATCCCTTTCATGTGGGGAAGCACGAAAAACACAAACCAATTGACAATTATTGGCATCTTACTCCTGTTGTTGTTGTGGACACATCTATCAAAGAAGTAGGTGAAGTTTCTTCCTGCCTCTCTTTATTTCAGTCTTTCATCTCTGCATAAATAAAGCTCGATCCTCAAACTGACCTTATGTGACCGCCCCATTCAAAAAGTGTATTGATCACTGACAAAGATAAGGGCCTCAGTCTATGAGTGGAAATGAGACATCAGGATGTGCGTTACCACAACCAACTGTTTGGCACACTTTGCATCTCTGCTGGAACTTTTCTGTAAACTGAACATGCAGACGCAATGTGGACACTCCCAAGAGCCTGGGTTTGGGTCTATCAAAAAACACAATTGTTTCCTCTTCTACACAGACTGGGTTGTGGTCAATCAAAACACAAATGCATCAAAGGTGGTCTTTGATCCTGGGGTTATAGCAGTACACTGGTGCCGGCCGTTCGCTGCTGTATATCGCTGGATACGGAACATGTCATCAAGTTACAAACTACAACATTAATGAAAAGAGGCTTGGTGAGTCAAGAAATATTTAAAAACATGATTTTTCATATGGAGGCTTCCTGTCAAATAAGATAAACCTTTATTAGTCCAACGACAGGGAAATTGCAGAGTTACAGAAGCAAAGAGAACCCAGAGCAATATAACAGGATAAAATACAGGATAAAATACAACATACTAGAATATTACACTATAATACACTATAATCTAAATATTACCCTAAACTAAATATTACACTAGATTATAAAAATTACACTGTACTGGAAATGTACTAGAAATATTACAATAATCTAAAAATATTATACTACACTAAAAATATTACATTATACTGGACATATTACACTATAATAGAAATATAATAGAAATATTGCACTATACAATAAACTATATAAAATAAAAATATATACACTAAGAAATACACGAGTGGCAAAATGTGAAAATGTAAACATGTTGAGTATTACACTGTCGCATAATGTAAAGTGCAAGTGAGGCGTGTGTGTGTATGTGTATATATGTGTGTGTGCTTGTGTGTATATTTGTGTGTGTGTGGGTGGTCTACTAGCAGTGCTGGTTGTGGAGTCTGACTGCTGCAGGAAGGAAAGATCGGCGATATCGCTCCTTCAAACACTTGGGGTGAAGGATTCTCTTGCTGAAGGAGCTCTCCAGGGCAGAGACGGTGTTCTGCATTGGCTGGGAGACGTTTTCCCGGAAAGATGACAGCTTGGCCATCATTCTCCTGTCTCCCCCCTCCTGCAGTGGGTCCAGAGGACAGCCTAGGACCGAGCTGGCCTTCCTGATTAGTTTGTCCAGTTTCCTCCTGTCAGCAGCCGGGATCCTCCTGCCCCAGCAGACCACTCCATAAAATGGGGGCTGATGCCACCACAGAGTCATAGAAGTTCTTTAGGAGCGCCCCCTGCACTCCAAAAGTACTGACCCCCCCAGCAGATAAAGTCGGCTCTGTCCCTTCTTGTAAGGTGCCATGGAGTTGGGAGTCCAGTCCAGTTTGTTTTTCAGGTGAACACCAAGGTGCATGTAAGATGTGAGAATGCGCCTGCTGAAGTCCATCCCCAGTTCCTTGGTTTTACTCGCGTTTATCTGGTGGTGGTTCCACTTGCACCATGCCGCGTAGTCCTGCGTCAGTCCTCTGTACTCCTAGTCGTCCCAGTCTGTGATGAGACCGACGATTGCAGAGTCCTCATTGAACTTCTGCAGGTGACACGTGGGTGAGTTGTATGATAATTCTGCAGTGTAGAGGGTGAGGAAGAACGGAGCCATGACAGTTCCCTGCGGCGCCCCCGTACTGCAGATAACCACGTGTTTTCAGAGCACCATGGCCCAGTAAATACTTCCCTTTATCCTGATTTGCATATCGTTGGTTCTATTCTGACTCAGGACCTATTCTCTTATCTTGTTCCATGTTCATTCGCTCAACCTGCTGACAAAACTAATCAAGCAACAACCAGCACACCAACTGCCATCCAAGCAACCCACAAACCAAACCAACCAACCAACCATATTAATAACACAAACCAAATAAAACAACCAACCAACCAGATTAATAACACAAACCAAATAAACCAACCGACCTGCCAGCTAACTAACCAGCAACTAAGCATCCAAGCAACCCATAAACCAAGCAACCAACCAGCTAACCAATCACCTAACCAACATTCAACCAAAAAAAGCAACCAGTCAAGAAGCTAACTAACCAGCAACCATGCATCCAAGCAAACCACAAAACAACCAAACATCCAACTAAACAACGAAGCAGCTAACTTACCAGCAAGCCGACAACTCACCAACCAGCCAAGCATCCAAGCCAACTACTCATCAACTAACCAAACATCCAACCAACCAAACAACCAGTCAGCTAACTAACCAGCAAGCAAATCACAAACCAACCAAATCAGCATCCAACCAGCAAGCATCCACAAACCAACCAACCAATCATCCAGCCAACCAAGCAATAAAGCAGGCAAAATTGACACAGGTTAAAAAACCAACAAGAAACTCCTTAGTGTTTGTATTTGTACTGTGTACACTGTGCAAACAGTGTAGCTGATGCAACACACAGTGCTGAGTCACAAGTGAGTATCATCTGACTGGCTTTTGCCATTGAACTCTCAATTATAAAAGCCTTATATCATGCAAAAACAGCATATTGTATGGGGGGGACTTTGTGTTTTCATTTAAAGGTCTTTGCCTTTGTGGGGCCTTCCCCCATTGATATAGTGAACACAGAAGTCTTGTAACAGGGCAGTGACCTTCCTGTGGACCTTGTCTTGTGTCATTGGAGAAGAGTTATGGACTTGGCCTCTTAGTTGGATGTTTTCCTTTGCCCCATGTTTAACATGTCTTGTGGGCCAAGGCTATAGGATGACCAGTCATTCATCTTATCAGGATACTGAATTGTAAATGGTCAACAGGATTTCATGGCAAGACCACCAACTGTGGCTCTTAAGGCGTGACAGATGTCCACACTCCGAATAGGGTTGTAAAGGTTAACGATTTCTTCCACGTGCATTGATTACAAAATCACAGATACAGCAATGCCAAAGAGATGTAGCCTACTCTGATTAATTGGGTGTAACTGATTAAGGTGTACAGTCATTTATACCTCTGTTTAGATATGTAGGTCAGTTGGTCCACTGTAAAACCGGAACTTTTGCAGGACAATGCTAACACGTGGAAAAATTGGGACATTTGTTTGATTCATTCCTGTTAGGCTGTGCCTATCAGCAGGGATCGATAACCTGCACTGAATGAGAACACTCACTCAACCATTCCCATTGAATTTCCTAATCAGTAACTGTTAAAGTGATAAACATATCACTGTGTTGTCACACTCCTCTCTGACAATACAATAGTCTATATCTACAGTCAACAAGAATACATAAACTGGAGGTCGGGATGTCTGCTGATTTTACCGTTACGCAATGCATTCCGCTGCAGCCTCTGATTCAGGTCAATAGACTGAAAACGCTCTTACAGCCCGGCTAGCAGACCGGTGAGGCTGTTCATTGGGACTGAAAGCTGAATGCATGTATTTTGCATGTTTTTGGTGTCAAATTCACCTGCTGGGACATTTAATTCCTTTATATCAGTAGACCAGCAGTTTATATTACTGTTAATATTACTTCTTGTAATTTCTGTGCCAGCTTTGCTCAGGGTGGAGAAAGCTGTCTCGGTCACAATACTAAGGTGATTTAAAACATAAAGTCTAAGATGAGACCTAGACTTTTGACTTGAGATTTGGATAGGCGAACCAGGCTTATAGTTAAAAAGGGTGTGTCTCTCTATGGTCTGGAACCAAGTACAATTATTCTATTTGAATCCTCATTCAGCTTAAAAATGTTGCCACTCAACCAATGATTTATGGGGGCCAAATATTTGGTCATGGAGTGAGGATTGTCAGGATTTCTTGATTGTATAGAATAGTACAGTTGAGTATCATCAGTGTAACTGTTGATTTATGATGGTAAAATAGTTGCAGGTTGTGATTATTGAAAGCTCCTGAGCAAGAAGAAGTTTATCGGCTATCTATATCCTAGCGAGAGAGAAACAATCTGTGCCATACCCTGTAGTCAAACATCTTTAAGTATAAGTGGTATCGGTGTATATGGACTTGTAGGTGAAACTTCCTACTTTATGACTCGATATTGACTAGCCACATGACATTTGGTATTGCACATTTTACACACAGTACCTCTAATCCTCTGTAGTCTGAGGTCAGACTTGGGTTAAAGTTAATGAGAGCCTTCATATAACACATTATATAATCCCATCTTCAAAGTGCCAGAAGTTGTTATATTATTTTCTATAGCACAACATCACCTCCATGACCTGTCGGTTATTTCCTCACTTTAACCTACGACTTTTGAGTCGTGGCCGTTTCTTCGTGGCCGTTTCTTACTCGCACAGTACGAATCTAACGTTGGTGGAAGCTCACGACTGGTGTGCTCAGCCTGTATGATCAGATCCAACCGCAGGACGTGCATGCTCAAACTGTACGACCCGTCCGGCTCCTGCAGCCTGTTGTCGTTATTTACAATTGTCAATAAAGTTTTGCTTGAAAGCTCACCGTTGACAGTTTGGCTGGTCTACTTTTCAGATAGATTGGAGGCTAGCGAGTTATGTTTGACTGAGTGTTACTTTATAGCAAGCGCCGCTCGGACAGCGGTGAACCTCTCTCTTATTCGTCCTTTCTAAATAGCAACAAACTGCACTTTTTCTTTATGACAACTTATTAGTTATTATCATTATTATGACAACAATTCGTGTCAACATGGCAGCTCAGACGCTCCGCCACTTCTCACAGGCGCAGTGAGAAATCGATCGAGTTGAGACCCTGCCAAAATTTCTGGCATGCCAGAAAACCTTCCGATCATCCGACCCCTGTAGGGGGGTTGCTTATCAGCATTCTTGACCCCACGTTCACTGCACGACAAACGACAAAGGACTGACAACGCCAGACGGCCCGGAAGTCCTGACGCTCATTTGCAAGTGTGAATTGGGCTCAAATCGTACAGTGTACGCCCGGCTTTAGGGATCACGCCAATGTGATCACAGGATCCAAAGGATTAAGGTACAGACCTTAGCTGTTGACGTCAATGGAGGCTTTACACTAGCAAGGTTCCAAAAGGTGACTCAGTAGATTGCTGATAGATGGCTGATTGATACAGTCAATTCTCAAACAGAGCCAAACAAACAGGGAAGAGTGCCGCCCTATGGACACATATTTAAATGTTTGTCCTCAAGACCATACAATTACCTCTTGAGACATTCAAAAAATATTCATGAAACCCAATGTTAAAAGAAAAGACCTGTATCCACCCCTTTATTCGGACTATACCTAAAGTGCTCTTTATTGACCCGTCCTCTAACAAAGTGTCATGGAAATCCATTCAGTGGTTTTTGTGTTCTCATGGTTACATCTACCCAACCAATTTGCATTGTCATCATTACCCAAGTCAAATGAAGAGCCTCAAGGAAAACAATAACTCCATGCATAAAATCAATGACAAAAGATGACTATTCTACTTAAACACCGATACTAATGTAATGTGAAGTGTGCAACGATTATCTCAGATAACCCTTTACCCGCTGACCTCTCACGCTGGCCTCAGCTGACAATCAGGTATGCTTTGACAGCTTTTAAAATACAAATAATAATTAAAAAAGCTCTAAAAAAAAAGCTCTCTTTGATTTAATCCTCTACCATTCTTGGAAGGACCACAATCAAGCCTCTGTTTTGACCTTCTAAAGCTGTGGTGAGCAAATCTGAATCCCTCTCAACTGCTTATAACTGTGGCCCTCATCCAAAGAGCCTTCCTCAGTCACCTCGAATCAAATAAAACTAAAGTTACTTTTAAACTGGCATCTTTTTCAACAAGTTCTATCAGTGTTATTGTTCTTATGGCAACAAGCAGGGAGGAATGTCTGTTGGTTTTTGTCTGCTCTGCTCTTTCGTTTTCATATTGCTTTTCTTTTGCTTATATGATTAACACTAAACAGGTTATGCAACAGAGATGGAGTTGAGACGCATGAGAAAACAAGCTAAACTCACATTCACCAAACGTGTGCCAGCAACAACACTCACAGTCACTTTTCATTTTTGCATGTTTAGTTGGAAGTATCTTGTTGCAGACACGTTTGCTATGAATGTCATTCTTGATAGCAGAGTTATCTTAAATGTGTTATTATTATGATTATTATTATTATTGGACTTATTCTAGTTCTCCTTGTTTGTCTTGAGCAGTCAGTGAAAGTCTTGGTTCATACAGTGAAATAGTCCAGGTTCACAGAGTGAAACAGTTCAGGTGCACACAACGAGACAGTCCAGGTGCACACAGCAAGAAGTCCAGGTGCTCACAGTGAAACAGTCCAGGTTCACACAGGGAAACAGTCCAGGTTCACACAACGAGACAGTCCAGGTGCACACAGCAAGAAGTCCAGGTGCTCACAGTGAAACAGTCCAGGTTCACACAGTTAAACAGTCCAGGTGCTCACAGTTAAACAGTCCAGGTTCACACAGGTAAACAGTCCAGGTTCACACAACGAGACAGTCCAGGTGCACACAGAAAGGCATCCAGGTGCTCCCAGGTAAACAGTCCTGGTTCACACTGTGAAAAAGTCCAGGTTCATTCTTCAGTTTTAATAGATGAAATGAATAGATGACCCTTCTTTATTCCCCTTTGAAATGCTGTTTCCCCTGTGTTGCTCTGTCGCAAATAAAATAGTGATAGAAAAAAAACAAAACACTGTTAATAATTTTCAGTATGCTTCTGTTACCTGGATGAGGGTCTCATTTATAGGGATCAGTTAGAGGGCATGCATACGCTTCACTGACAGAGAAACAACTACATTTTTATGACTTGTACAAAGCCATGGCTTATGACATAAGAGGCCTAAAGCTGTACTTGGCAGAGTTTCGGCTCTCCCCTTTTCTTGAAAACAATAATCACGTCTTTTGTCTGTAGTCACGACATCGAGAGGTTCCTGGTAGTAAGTAAAAACAGAAGCCTTTGAAACAGGAAACAGCCTACATCGCAGAGGGTATTGAGACACTGAATGATTCCATTAAATAGTACCCTTTTAATGTTGACTATGATTGTGTGTGAGATGACTCTCCTGTTTCGCTGTGGCCTCTGCGTTTGTGTGTAGAGTCTCTCTTCAGGTCCCGGTGGGTGGAGTTTAAATTAGTCCGACTGGCTGCACCTTGCCAACCTTCCGGGATGCATTTAGGATCCCAGTCCTTCCCTCTCTTCCTTCATCGCTACCTCTCCGTGTTCCACTTCTTTTGTTTGGTTTAGTTATACCTCTATTTATTTTACAACGTATCAATCTCCACCTTCATAGCACCACTCACCAGTATCACACACCGAGCTGCCATTTCAAACATCCGGATGACGATAGTCTCAAACTGTTTCTTATTGTATTTCCACAATTCACTATAATAATTTCTGTCTGATGCTGGGATTGTTTTGGGAATATGTATGCTGTTATTTGGAACTCTTTTTGTACCGTTTTATGGCAATTTATATTTACAATTCAATTTTAATAGCAAAATAGCAATACATTCAATCGGACACTGTCTGATGATTTACTTTTGATATGATTTATGGATCCTGGTCTTGTTTTATTTGAGTGTCTAGTCTTGAATGGAGAGAGAGTTGAATAAAGTAGAGAGGAGTGTTTACTACAACAGATGATTTGCAATAATTAGTCTGCCACTAAGTTTTTGGTGCTTCTCTTCAAGGAGATTATAATCCAAGGGTATCTACCTTTTTTTTTCCTTTTTTTTTTGCTGATTAAAGGCCCATTTCCAAACTGCCAGTCCTCTCCAAAGTACTGGAGAAAGTAGTTGATGCCCACCTCCTGGACCCCCTCAAATACATCAACCTCTTTGAAACCTTTCAGTCTGGTTTCCGCTCCGCTCACAGCACAGAAACATCTGCTTAGAGTCACAAACGACCTACGGATGGCAGCAGATGCTGGTTCACCTTCCCTCCTGATTCTCCTTGATTTGTCTGCTGCTTTCGACACAGTTGACCATGGAATACTCCAACACCGCCTACATCACACCACTGGACTCACTGCCACCGCCCTAAACTGGTTTCAATCCTACTTCACCGAGAGAACAGAATACGTTTCCCTTGGAAGTTCAAGGTCCCGGACACACGCCGTCACATGTGGGGTCCCCCAGGGATCAGTCCTTGGCCCCATTCTCTTCATACTTTACATGCTCCCCCTTGGCCATGTCATCAGTCGATATGGACTCTCATTCCATTGCTACGCTGATGACACGCAAATCTACAAAAAAACTGAGACATGTTCCTTCGCAGCCTCTCCATCCTCATCGTCATCATCATCACCTCTGTCAACTCTCCGCGCTTGTCTGGAGGAGATAAAGGTGTGGATGAAAAACAACTTTCTCCTGTTGAACAGCGCCAAAACTGAAGCAATATTATAAAGAAACCAGTATTACCTTCTCTGGTCGTGACATTCCCTTCTCTTCATCAGTCACCAACCTCGGCGTAAGACTCAACCCTCAACTCACTTTTGAATCCCACATCATACACATCTGCATGAGCTCCTTTCATCATCTCAGAAATATTTCCAAACTCCGTTTTTCACTCACCTTGAGTGATGCTGAGAAGACGTGTTTGTCTCCTCCGGACTGGATTACTGTAACGTAGTTCTCATCGGGATCCCTGATAAAAGTCTTCAAAGACTACAGTATGTTCAAAACAGTGCTACATGATCCTGATGAGAGTTCGTAAACACGAACACATCACCCCCGTTCTTCATTCCCTTCAATGGCTTCCCATCTCCACCAGGATTGATTATAAGATCTCTCTCCTCACTCACCAGTGCATCCATGGTAACGCACCCCCCTACCTTAAAGAACTACTCACCCCACTGACCTCAACACGATCCCTCCGTTCTACCCACTCATACCGCCTCCTCCTTCCCCGGACTAAGCTCAGCACCATGGGTGATCGGGCCTTCTGTTCTGCTGCCCCTCGTCTGTGGAATGCCCTCCCTGACCATCTGCGGGCTCCACAGACGACTGACACATTTAAAAAAGGACTTAAAACTTTCCTTTTTTTCCAGAACCTATAACTTTTAATTAACATTGCTGGTTTTTGATCATGTTTTTATATAGTTATTATTACATTTTTTATTGATGCTTTTATCTGGTTTTACCTTGTAGCACTTTGAGATTTGATCCAAATGTAAAGTCCGTTATAAATTAAATGTATTATTATTATTACCTAGAGCAGCAGTCGGTATACAACCCCTTAAAGTCCGGGCAGCGGTGGAGGTGGTGGCTGATGACTCTGATGAAACGATGAAGATGGTGCATCTGCGGAGATTGCGCAGTTATTGTGGGATGGAGCGAGCGCATATCAGCAGAATGAATGAACAAGAATCAAGGGTAATATTTGCTGTACTTTTTATAAAAAAACGAAATAATGACCTCTGTAGCAACATTATAAAAACCCATTAATCTTATATGACGTCACTAAATCTTTTTTTGAAACTCGCAATAATTCAAACGTTCTGTAGTTGTTTTTTGTTGTTTTTATACTTATATTTAGTGATGATTTGCTGTTTGAATAGGAAATGTTATGTCTTCTGTTCCATTTTATAATATTTTAGGACTGGTTACCTAGAAAAGAGTAGTTTAAGTTCCCTTATCTGTTTGTTCTTGTGAGCTGCTGCGGTTCTTTCGGAAAATAGCATGAACAAAAGACACGGAAAGAGTCACATTTAAAAAGCGCTGATGCAGGACGAAGGCTGATAATGATTTTTTTGCCGCTATTTTGTTAGATAAAGTTGACCGGCTGTTGAGAACAGCTGATATATCACTGACAGCTGCTGACAATGACTGCAGGATCATGCATAAAAGGTATGAAAGGTTAGTATGAGAGACAAACTACAGCTCTTATGTGCAAATGGAAAGTCTCCATGAGCTTTTACTAGAGCTTCCTTTGAAGAAATTTGTTTTGGTTTTTAATAACCAATCATTTGACTTGGTTTATCTGTAAAAACAGCAAAACCATAATTCAAAACGTCAGTCACAGCATTTATAACATCAATCTGTTGAACGGAAATGAGCAATTCTGAGTGTAAATGTCACTGCCGTGTTGATGAAACGTTTCTGCAAGATTTCTTCCTCATCGTCATTTGTCCGAAAAAAAACCAACAAGCGTATAGCCGCAGCCAAACTAATAAATTCTGGGGTCACTACATTATCCTACTAAGCTGATGTCATGATGACTCACAAAGGATTGTTGATTTGTTCTTTTCTGGTCTTAATATGTGTTATAAATCCGAAGAGAGGCATATCAATTATGGAACTGAACTGGTATTAAACATTCAACGAAAAAGACAGTCTCATTAAAAAACATCAAAACAATCCAATCAATTTAGTCACGTTGTCTAAAAGTTATTATTCAGGATCCATTGTTTGAACATTTCCTGTATATTAATTGCTTTAATTCAGCTACCAGATCAGGGTGTGCTGCAGAACGGACTCGTGTGGAAACACATGAGCATTGAATTTGTTTAGTCCAAATATGCAAAGCTCTTATTTCACCAACACAAAGAAGTTCTTTGTCCTCAAGTGTTTGTTTTTGAGTAACTGTGCTTGAGATCTCTCTCCTCTGCCAGATGGTGGTGGTTATTGGCTTGAATCACATACAATGAAGGAAGGAATCTATGCAGACACTTTGATGCTAAAGAGATGCTTATCTTATCGTATCTTAGAGGGACCAGGAAGTTTCAACTTTTATTATTTATTTTTTTTTAATGCGCAAAACCTACCGTACCGCAAGTTTGAAATACGTCAAGTGCAAGATAACATAGAGTGCATCTGTTTGGCGTGCAGGATCTCTCTGAGTACATCCAGATATTCATTCAGTGGTGGTCGAGGCAATAACCGTCCACACAATCACTCACTCACCAATGCAACAGCCATCAGGAGCATCAAGGGGTTCAGAATCTTGCTCAAACACTCCAACATGTAGGCTGCGGGGGCAATGGATCGAACCACCGACCCTCTGATAAGTGGACTGAATGCTCAACCTCCTGATCTACCACAGCCCCTGAACCCATGGACTGAGTAAATTGCTCCTTAGAAAGTATCCCAATTGACCTGATGTTAAAGATTTGGTAGTACCATGTCCTCACAGCAAAAAGGTTTGAGCTTCAAATCCTCAAATCTTGGCGTGAATTTCTATCAAAGTTGGGTGGCAGTGGAAGTGGCAGCAGGCTGAGAGGGGAATTCCAGAGGTCCCTCTCCCCAGCAACACTCTCCAGCTCATCCTGGGGGATCCCGAGGTGTTCCGAGGCTAGTGCGATGTATAGTCCCTCCAGCAGATTCTGGGTCTTATCCGGGGTCTCCTCCAAGCTGGACACGCCTGAAAGACCTCAAAGGGAGACGTTCTTATCAGATAGCGAAACCAACCTCAACTTGCTCCTTTTAATATGAACCTTATATATCTAAGGCTGAGCCCAGCCACCCTTCGAAGAAAGCTCATTTCAGCCACTTATATCCTTGACTTCATTCTTTCGGCCTCTACCCAGAGCTCATAACCATAGGTGAGAGACGGAATGTAGATGAACCGGTGAATTGAGAGCTTTGCCTTACGACTCAGCTCTCTTCACTGCGATGGACCGATACAACACCTTCGGACACCCAGAGGTGATGTATCCCGAAGGTGACACCCGAAGGTGTTGTACGTTGGATTTCGAACAACCGCCCCACCTCGACTGCGCCTTGAGATCCTAGCGCCACTTCGAGCTATGATAATTCACAATGAATCAAAAGAATCAGAAGTTGATGTTGAGGTTACAGGCATTTAAGAAGAAGAAGACTTTCCAAACAATGTGATCTGATGTGGTTTTCAGTTCAGATGTTATGTTATTAAGAAGTATCAATGATTTTCCACATCGAAGCACAAATGTGTCAGGGGGCATGTTTTATGAGATACAACCTAGGTGACACATGGGGTGCAGTGAATGTTCTCGCTTCAGCTGGGCCATATAAATACATTCACCAGGGCAACCGACAGGAGTGGTGCGGCATGTCAGCGTGAGCAGTGGCCTATGAGAAAGTTGGCGTGTCGACTATGGTCACTGGGACTTTCACAATCACAGTCATCTCACCTTACCCATATCCTGAGAGCTTGTGAAACTGAAAGATAAAGCACAGTTTCAACGCCAAAAAAGATAACACGAGGCATAAAAAAAATAAAATTTAATCATGTCTGCTCTTTTACTGGAACTTTTCAATCATATCATTTTAATGTTTGGTCCCATATCTCTGTCAGGTTTTTTTTTTTTTTTTTTTTTTTTGGCTTGTGCTTCATCTTTTAATTCTATCACCTTCACATCGGTCAGGGGGTGTAAAAGTGGTAATGCTCTAAATCTGAATAAGGTTTTTGAAACTTGTCTGCTTTTTTTCTGTACTTTTTTTTAATACGTCTCTTATTTCAGAGAGGTTCTGTTGGAGCATACGCACGTTGTTTGGGTCACCTGAGCAGAAAGTTCAGGTCAAAGATTTGGTTGGATGTAAAAAGCATTAATCACACAAAAAGGCTCCAGTGCCAGAATAAATACTTAAGAATTTCTTTTCAACTTTGCGTAGCAGGAAAGGCTAGAATGAACTCATAGTATTATCAGATCTGTGTTGGACTATATTACAGAGAAGAATTTTTGAATAGATTCACAGTTATGCAGACTGACAAAAAGGAAAAGAGAACTGCACAGAATAAAGAGGTATCAATTCAATTCACACAAAATATAAACACATTGTTTATCATTTTTATCAATTATGTCCCTGCGATTCGCCCTGGTGGACCTTAAAAAGCATTCAGAGAGCGCAAACCTCCAGGAAAGGCCAAAACCTGCCTCTGAACCTTGTCTTAAACAGTCATTGTTTAGTCATTTCCTGTAATTCTCTGGTATAAAACATCAAAGTAACAAGGTACAAAAGTACCCACGGTTTCGGAAATAAGTCACGCAGATTTCTCCATAAATGTCTGAGTTATTATTGTTGGTAGATGTAATTATCTAAATCTACCAACAACTCCAACAAACTCTCTGAGCATCGATCCGTATAGAACCATACCTCTTTATGATGCGTGTTGTGCTATTTCCTGGTTCTCTCCACTAAACAGACATTGTTTCGTGCTTCCCTTCGTGTCTCTCTCCCAGCCCTCAGATCTCCACAAACCCAAAGGACATCAAAGGGATAGAAGAAACAAAGGCAAATCAACCCCCAGTTCCCCCCCAATGAAACATCAAAGAAGCTAAACCACTAAGGGCGTCAAGAGAAGTGGGCACTACTACAAAAACTAACAACAATTGTATCATTTTTAAATGCTGCGAAACTCGTAACATCACCAAAATGTAAACTTCCGTAGGATATCCCAAAAACCTACCTCTGGGTAACATTTCATGCAAATCTGTTCATTTGTTTTTCTCTAATCTTGGTCACAGCCAGACGGACAATAAACAAAACAAATGTAGGTGAAAGAATATCCATATAACCTCAATCCTTGGCGTAGGTAACAGTTGGAAAAAGAAAAAGTAAAATGACACCGAAGAGTAAGACTTCGCACCGGCTCCTGTTTGTCCTGGTTAAGTATCGCAATGGTCTCAAATGTTCATGGAGTTTTGCAAAGAATTTTTCAGGGCGTATCTGATTTTTATTCCAAAAGGGCATATTGATTTCACTCGATCATGTGATGATGGGCGGTGCGCCTGCCTTCCAGGAAGTTACTAAGGGACGTCTGGCTTTCAAGGAGGTGAATGCAATAATTTTGCAGACTTTCCCTTTAAGGGAGCAGGTTTCAAGGATGAGTTCAAATAAGGCACTGCAATTGCGTATTAGGAGTTAAATCATTGTGGAGCAATTCAGTGTAGGCCCCAGAATTGTTGGTCCAAAATTTTTTAAGTATGGCATAGAAAGTATTTATAACATATGCTGTTTCATATTTACAGCGAAGACAGGAAGTGGTTACATTAGGGGTAGTTTTTGCTTCTACTTAACTGACTGTTTTTCCCCAATCAAACACGTCTTATTGTTTCTTGATCATGTTCAAGTATCACAATTCTACTGCCATATTTACCAGATATATTGGGTTTTTGATTATTGTTTGATACTTACAGTTTGTGAAAGGAAAACACAAAAAGGTCATTTTGCTGAATTTGGCTGATTTCGCAGATACTGCACTTTGGCTTTGTAGGGCGGAGCTGTCAAATGCACCATACAATCAAGGCTCTCAATAAATCCATTTCTCAGATCATATATTCACATACTTGGACAACTGTACCCACCTAATCATATAGACCATCAGGTATGCGGTTGTTCTGATGTTGTCTGACTGGACCTTTGCACCTTTGACCAAAAACACCTAATAGCTAAAAATGTCTGGGAACTCCTAAATCCATTTTTCTTCTGGAACAGAGAAGCCAATTCTGCAACCAAATCCATGATGAAATTTTGAATACTCATCACTTCTCTACGCCACAATACCAGCCAAACCATGAGAAAGCGCCCGTCCAACAAATGGCTTCAGGCACTGCTGCATCATTTGACAGCATTTAGCACAGTCCAAACACCAACCAGAATGAACTGGCTGGTTCAGAATGCCAGCTGAAGGACTAAACGCCCTATTCTTATCCCGTCTCTCCCGCCTCGTCTGTCTCTGCAGACTCACCTATGTCCGACAAGGTCTTTATTCACTCTAACTGCCCCTGTCACTCTGCCCACTGCCCCGACTCAGCCTCAGTTGACCAGGCAGCAGGCTGAAGGCCAAACCAGCCTCTAACTCTATCCTAAATTGCTGACACACTCCTTTCCTTTCTTCGCTGGGCCCACAAAGACGGCACCCCGGTGCCATTGGCCCCCTAAGTCTCTGCCGATTAAAAGGCCTGTGAGATGTGTGGAGGGGGAGAGGGAGCTGGGGAGAGCTAAATGTGTCTAATCCCACAGTAATTAAAGCAGCAGAAACAAAGGTGGGCACTATGAACTATTGGACTTTAATGTAAATTTCTAGCGCTAAACTTTCCCATGACCCCCACGCCATTCTTTGACTTTTTTCTGTAACTTACATAACCAAAAGTTATAGGTTAGTGCGTCTAAGCTTATGCAAACAGCTACTGTAATAACTCTTTGGTGAGCGAAGAGGTTGTGTTTTTTTTTTACCGTAGCTGTAATGAAGCTAATTTATACGTCCGAGGAGAAGAAAGGCTTCCTATAGAGTCAGGTCGGGTCATCACTGTCACACTAACTCACCCTCATCATGTAACGGAATGCAGGAACATCCTGCTCACTGTAAAGGCTGTCAGTAGAAATTACGGTAAAATACTGTCACGTGGCACCAGTAAAAAGACGGTAAATCTCAAAGCAGCGTATCGCTCTAGTAGATTCGGTGGATTATCTTATATAAAGAAACAGTAAGTAACTTCATTTTTTGACAGCAGGAATATGTTTAAAAGACAGAATTTTACAGTGAAAAATACAAACTCTTGGTTACATCAATGGAAAAATACTATAATGGTACAAGAAAAGTCATACCCTAAAAGTATAAACTACAGATGATGTTGGAATGCACATTTAGATTTACAGTAAACAAACAAACAAACAAAAACAGTTAGCAAGAGCATACATTTTCTTTCTGCAGTAACCAGTTGCTAAACATATGGTGAAAATCTGTTATAAACTGCTAATTTCAAGAAGACGTTAAACAGCTGAATTTATTGTAATTCACCCGTAACGGCAAGTATTTTACCAAAAATCAAACAGATTTCTGTTCTGATTTATTTACAATGTATTCTTTCGTCAAATTTTATTTTCCACTCTTCAATCGATTGTCAATCAGAGACTACAGGACTTTAAATCCCATCTAATAAACCCTTTTATACGTCATATTTGAATCTAATGGTTCATATTTTACTCATTAGGGGGAGCTGTTATACAAGGAAAACAAATTTCAAACACGACTTGAAGAGATCTAACTTGATACTCCGACCGAAGAAGAACGAGGAGGTTATGTTTTCATCGCTATTTGTTTGTTTGTTTGTTTGTTTGTTTGTTTGTGACCAAGATTACGGGAAAACTACACTGAGGTAGGTTTGGGCATATCCGAGAGATTAACACATTTTGGTGATGATAAATCACCAAAGTGATTACATTTATTTTAATCATGAAGTTGCAATAAAATAAAGAATAAACCCTTTGGAGCTTTGATGTTTGATACTGTGTCCTTTACCGATACATGTTCCTTTGATGTTTTAATACTGGAGAGGACCAGGAAATGATGTAAGACCTTTCATAAAAAAGTAAACCAACGTTTTGGTCCTTGGCAGAAGTTTTTGTCAGGTTCAACTGTCGTCTTCTTCTTCTATGTCTTTTGGTCGTCCCCTTTCGGGGTCGCCACAGCAGATCATCTGTTTCTGTCCAGGTTTCCATCCATGACTCTGACGCTTCATATTTTACTCCTGTAGGAAACACAGTTTGTCATCCGTAACTTCCCAGCCACAAGTCCCATTGTGTCTTAATTTAGCTCATACGAATTGACACGAGGGAATCTGTTGTTTTTTATTTTTTATTCCTGAGCTCAGAAAAACCAGTTAACTGTATTTATCTTCATGATTGAGTGACTATAGGATCTGATTCTAGATCAGACTGCTGACGTCATAGAAACAGTTAGTGTGAGTCAATATGGACCGTTTGAGATTATTAATGAGTCACATTCAATTTCAGTTCAATCAGGGGGATTAATTGTACAACACAGGGGAATGGGGGCATTTTGGGGAAATACCCTTGCTTTTGGAAATGACAGCGTAGTTTCAACCTCAGATCCCATAATACGTCAATAATTCACTTTCTAAACAAAACCGCTTCCCTTGGCATGTTACAGACAAAGATGTCTCCATTGGAATCCTTTTAAAAATCTTTTTGTTTTACAAACCAGCCGAGGTAAAGAAATATTCCTGACTGATGATGGTTTCTCTATTTTAAATCCTAAAAATACATTAACTTTTGATCAGGACTGATGTCATAAAGTCAACCTCAGTGTCAAATAATATTTAAATGTGGTTTAATATTTGATGGCAGTTTGATTTAAGGAGGTGAGGTATTTAAAGCGCCTTAAAATCCTGAAAGTAAGAAAATCTTATTTAAATCTGATCAGTTGGCTGATAAAATCTTTTCAATCAAAAAGTGAAAATCTTTAACATGTAAATTTTTCATGGCAGGTTTAAGAATATTTGTGATGTGAGTAAAACTGGATGAAGTGGAGCACAAGGGTTAAACATGTCCTTCATAAAAAATTAAAAAACAAATTAAAAGAAAAGTGAGGTGGGCATGTTATGATCTCAAATAAGGAGCCCACCTCCCCTCTCTGCTCATCATTATGTCCGATTAGAAAAAGTGTCACTCCCACTGCCTTCCAAACTGGGCATAAAACAAAAACAGATGTCACATGGCATTAGCGCCGTCCTGCAGTGTTTGCTGAGAGTCACTGGAGCATCTCGGCTCTGCAGCACAGAGCCCAGTGAGGTAAGAGGGGGACCGGATCCAAAACAGAGGAGTCAGCAAGTCCGTTGTGTTCAGGGGAGCCCCTTCTCTGCTTGTGTTCTGAACCACACGCCTTTTTTAAAACGAGAAAACTGTCTGATGTAACATCTTTTGATTCATTTCATCATAAACAGGCCGGTCGGTACTTGAGATGAAGAACGGGTGTGAATATTTGGAATTTTTGCTTCAGCCAATGGGGTTTTTACATTTCTTTGTCCGCCTGCCTATGTTATTAAGATTACTGTAAAACCATGCAAAAAGTATTTGCATGAAATGTTACTCAGAGGAAAGGTTGGGCTTATCAAAGAGATGATTACATTTTGGTGATGTCATGTTATGACCTCGTCTTCTTCTGTTGTGCCTTGGCAGACATTTTTCGATCTTTGAATTCTCTCTCGCACGTTCTCGAATTGTACGTAGTTAAAAACGTCCCCGCAGAGACTGTAAAGCACTTTCACAAGAGTTTTCACGGTTTAGAGATGTTAAAACTCCTTTAATGTCCTCACCAAGAAAAAAACACATCTGTGCATATTATATTTATTTATGTACATGTAATAGTTTAATATCTCAGACTAAAAAAAAAAATCTGACTTATAAAATCAATTCTATGAGGATATTTTGTATTTCATAGAAAATAACTTTTTTTTTTCTTTTTCTTTTTTGACTCATATCAGATTCTTTTTTTTTGTTTGTTTTATCAAGTTACATAATCCTGTTTAGTTCGACCTCACCTGCTTTAATATGAGAAAAAGAAGTCCTAATTTTTGAATAGGACTTCCTCAGCCTCCTCCCCCTTGACCGGTGGTGTCCCCCAGGGCTCCACCCTTGGCCCCCAGGGGCAGATCGTACATTTCAGAAGGAAATATAGTACTTTTTACCGCATTACCTCTGTATATTAACGTAAGTCCCTAGTTTTCTGTTTTCTTTTTTTTTTTGCCTCCCCATTAAGAATCCCCATATATCACAATATTAGTGATCAATTAAAAGATTAAACGTTTCTTCACTTATTGAACAAAAAATGTTAATAAACTTTTTAAAATCATCTCTGCGTATCTGGAAAACGTCATCAAGCTTACAACAGACGGATCTCCAGAAAAATTACTTCGTACAGAAATTTGCTTGTTTGAACCACTTAACAGCATAAAGTAATTTGATTACTTCAACCTGTAACGCCCGCTGCTGCAACATATAGTGTGACATAGCAGTGTTACTGATCCAAAATGAATCGTAGAACACAGAGGGAGCATTCTACTGCACAATGAATACTTTTACTTTGGATACTTTAAGTACATTTTGCTTATGGTACCTACACACTTTTACTTAAATAAGGTTTGAGCGCAGGTATTTTACCTATAGTGGATAATTTTCACAAAATAGTCGACTGAAGAGAAGGATCTGAGCCCTCCTTCCCACGCTGTGTGTGTGTGTGTGTGTGTGTGTGTGTGTGTGTGTGTGTGTGTGTGTGTGTGTGTGTGTGTGTGTGTCTGCGCTCGACTAGAGGTTAGTTGAGGTAACCCAGCAGAATTTGTGCAGGCGGATGTGAAAGCAGGTCTTTGCTGCGATATACGAAGTTGCAGTTTGACTATGAAAAACTTAATTTCTCAGAAACCAGTCATGGTTCACTCAGAAAAAATAAAGTTATGAATGCATAGTGTCATTTAAAAGGACTGGAATCTATTTGATTTTTATTTACATAATCATATTTTGAAAGGTTTCTCTTCAGAGTCGGCATAAATCTGTTGAGAACCAGTAAATTAAATCTGTTGAGAAATATGATCGAGGTTCAAACATGTCTCACCGTTAAAACAAGCAGGATTCAAATGGTTGAATGTATGAAATGGGTTTAGACGTCAATTTTCAGGAAATTACAGTATTTTGGAGGAGTAATGTATTTAAAAAGCATCAGATTTATGAAAACTATGAAACAAATATGATTTTTACATGTTTTAATGACAAATTCACAATAATTCCATCAGTTAAAAACATGAATCTCGAATGCAGAAGAGTATTTTTCGAGAGCAGTGGAAGTTTTCTTCACTGCCGTGCGTTCCAGTCAGCTGACAGTAGCTCCATTATGGCGGCCAGCTGCAGGTTGGCGAGTGCATGCCTGCCTTCCTGCACGCACGCAGTTTCTATTTCCAGTCTGAGAGTGAGTGGGGCGTTTAAACCACAGGAGCTTGTGATCTGTTAAGTGGTCTAATGTGAAAAGAGATATAAAGTGTAGGAGGTTTGACAGCAGACTGTTACTCATGCAGAAAGAATGAGGTACCGCAGACAGTGCAGAGTGTCACGTCTCCCATGGGCGGCTTCTGAGGGGGAGCAAACGGGAGATGTGGGGAAAAGTCGATTTCTCTCAATTATGTTTCTTCTCCGATAAATCACTGTCACTGATGGCCATCTCAGAACGAACACTTGAAAACGTGTAAAATCCTCAAACCATAGTGGAGATGTGAGGAGGGCAGCATGGTTGTACAATGGTCAGCACTGTTACCCCACAGCAGGAAGGTCCTGGGTCCAAATCCACCAAGGGACCCAGACTCATCTTTCTTTGATGGGTTGTCAGATTCTCCCTGTGTTTGCATGTGGTCCTTCCTGATGCTCCGACCCTCTAACAGATCATCCATGACATTAAAATACCCTGCCTTATACTGTGTAGGTCCACTTTGCCACCCAAACAACTCTGTGTGTTCTGAAACGTTTCTATCAGAACCAGCATCCACCCTTTCAGCACTTTGTTCTACAGTAGCTCTTCTGTGGAATCTGAAAAAATATTAGGCTTTCATCCCTGCAGGCAGGCAGGCAGACAGGCAGGCAGGCAGGCAGGCACGCAGGCAGGCACGCAGGCAGGCAGGCAGGCAGGCAAGCAGGCAGGCAGGCAGGCAGGCAGGCAGGATGACCTGTGGGTGAACTAAGGTGCTGACAGCATCAAAACAACAGCAGGCGTCTGGAGCAACAAATTGTCAAACATAAAATAGAAAAAGATGAAACTCAAGCCTCACTTTCAGCTCCGTTGAAAATCTGAAAGGTCAATTATTTGAATAGTTCACCTCAGGCTCCATCACAGCACTAGACAGAGAGAGGGGGAGAAGTTTCTGCATCAACTTGTCCTGGACATTCAGTTAGGCTCATTTTCAAGAGACAGTCTTCATTGTCCTGTGATGACCGCTTACACTTTTTACTGCTCCATGACCTCTATAAACGTATTCCCCTCAGGACAACATCTTGGCAAGGGTTAGTCCTATTTGAAACTCTGGACCCTCACACGGTCTCACCGACCACCCTTCCTTAGACCACCTTGGTAGACTCTCACCACTTCTGACCGGGACCAACTGACAACACCAGCAGCTCTGGAGATGCTCTGACCCACTTGTCCCATCTTGATTTGGTGCTCATCTCTGCTGCACAGATCCTCACTATTGACCAGCTTATCCTGGGTCCAAGGACAAAACGCTCATTGATGCATGAATGAATGGATTGAAAACGCCGTTGTTAAGGAAGAGGCGAGCAGCGGAGTTGGAGGTTGAGTGATGGATGGCATGGGGTAAGGAAATGTTCAGAGCTTGCAGGAGGAAGCCAGGGAGACGTTAGATGGAGGAGAGAGAACATGATGGTGGTACCTGTTGAGGATGTAGATGGCTAGTGAGAGAATAAGAAAAACTGCAAACCCCTAATTTGGAATTTCTGAAAGAACTAGAGGAATAAGGGAGGGAGATATAGAGAGAGGGAGGGAGAGAAACAGCGAGTGTGTTACGAGTCATAGTCACATGCCTGAGAGTTCCACTGAATGGTGCTGCTACAGTACTTCCTGTCTCGTAAGGCATTAATCATTCTGGAAAAAGCACCCTGAGCTCAGGCTCAGCTCCCCTTGAGTTCTGCAACAACCAGTGACGGAAACATTAGAAACTCTTGCATCACTTTTGAATTCATGTAAACGTGAAGTTACAATAGTGCCATCGACTGTGACCGGATGACCTGTTCAGCTCTCAGGTCACTCGTTAATAAAATATGTTATGGATCTGTTTGATTCTCAATGGATAAGTCTTGTTTTAATATTAATTATATATCTTTATTACAATGTTATTACACTTTATCATATCTGAAACTGTTATTTCACAGTTTTGATCATCATTCCTATCGATTATGCCTGCAGGTTTTCTAAAACCCTGGAAACACGGTCATAATCTCTAAATATCAAATATGCAATTAGACGATTAGTTATTATGTTATTAAAGTTACAATAGGTCTGTTGCATTCTCCTTTAAGCTATAGTACTACAAACAATGAGAAGTGACAATACCAATATGAGGATTTGAGGATACTTTTTCATGTGTGTTGCCCCGGGTTCAATCCCCAGCATCTCTGACTTGATTTATATTCCCATGGAATAAATTAAGTATCAATTTTTAAAAAATTTAAGAACGTTTTTTATGTCAAGAATGTAAAGTTTCATTTAATTGAATAAAGGTCATGTTTTTGTGAATAATTTGAAAATGTGTTTATCTCCACCAAATTTCAACCTTATTCTTCAGTTTAGCTTTTTTTGATATTTTGACTTTAATACAAGCTTTATTCTATAATGTGGTTTCCATTGAAATGTGTTTTTTAAGGTGACTCTCACATCTTATTCTGAGCACATTTTTAAGGACTATACATCACACAAAAATTAACCCCGTAAGCAGTTTACTGTCTAATAATCTTTTTTTTTCCTTTTCAAAATTTTCAACGAATTATCCTACAAATTTTGATGTTTTTGAGTTTTACAGTTTTAAAAACAAAAAGTGACTTTCTCTTAAAGCGATATAGCTTGTCCTCAGTATCTGGTCTATTAAATGACAGCATGCGTAATAAAGAAACGGAAATAAAAAATTAAAATGACCAATCTTAAGCAATTTAAATAAGAGGAAATAACGCCAAAGAGTGAAACACACACACACGCACGTACACCGACGTACGTTCACTATAATCTCTAGAGTTTCTGGAAAGTCTGTGGTTAAGTTTCACAGAACAGGTCCACCATCACCATTTCAACTGACTATAAACTTCAGTGTTTTTGGGTTGTGTGTTGCTTTTGGCTCTTTTGTTCATCTTTACAACAAAAATAAGGTTTAACCAAGATCTTTACAGCACAGCTATGGTATGACTTTTCCATTTCTTTCGAAGAAACAGTTTCATTGCTCCATTTCAATCAGGGTAGACGGAATAAAGCAAAGATTAATGATTATTAAAACTGATGATATTTGCTAATTAGTCTGTCAGAAAGGCTTGGGTACTGAGACTCTTCGGGGAGACTTTGATCAACCAGCACCTGACCTGATCAGCAGCGCGTTATACCGCCCTTGTACTCTGGACACCGGTGGCGGTGGCTGATGACTCTGCTGAGACTGAGGAATGATGAGGTTGATGGACTATTTGGGGTAAAAGTAGAGGTCAGCTGAGAAGATGAGCACTGCTGATATCAACTGACTCCAGAATGTGAAGTGGTTTCAATTTAGACTGAGTGTGCAAGAGGATAATCTTCCTGACTTAACTCTTAAAGAGAAAATGAATACCATCTTATAAAGCAATACAATTAGCTTATTGTCATCGTTGCATGCTATCGTCCCTTCTCATGGGATATTTTCCCAAATCAGATGATTCTAGTTATGGGGTGTTTAATTTTCCATGTGTACTCTGTATTAATAACAGATATACCGAGACGTAACTGTTTTCAAAAATCCTGCATTTATGGTGCCTGTGGGTTATCATACAGCCATTAGCATAAAACGTTAAACGAAGAAGAGTATGCATGCAGGTCCAAACCAAAAAAAAACCCCCATTATTTCCAATTCATACTGGAAATAGTAACGTGTAGGTTTGTACTTGAATGAATGTTACTATCAAGCACCACGCACACCCAGACCCTGACACACACACACACACGCTTTAATTAATCAATCAATCCCTGTACGGTAAGTACGCTTTTGTTTTTCTTTTAAGCCTGCATTGACCGTCAGCTGTGACGTTTTCGGTAAACTTATGCCCGATTTATTTAGATCACATTCTTTCGTAACACAATTCCTGGCAAAACCCCACTCTGACACCGAACACACCAGTAGTCATTTCCTCCATGCCTTTTTTTTTACGCAAACTCTGTAAATAGATATAAATAAATGTTTTATTTCCATTTTTCAATCTACAGTATATGCTACATAACTGGCCGTCTTCCTGATTTTAGCTATTAGTGTGAATTTATTGAGATTGTATGCATTGTGCTGTTGCAGTTAGAATAGATTAGAATACATTTCAATCTCTGTGTGTCATGAACGTGGTGGACGTGATGAAAAAGTGGACTGGGTTGGGTTTGACGGGTGGAGGCTTGTGGTTTTCAGTGATGAAGACATGAAGCTTATATGAACAGCAAAGTTCTCACAACATGACTTCGCAAACTGTATTTCCTGTTACCTGTGTCTT
This sequence comes from Lophius americanus, assembly GCA_037951165.1. Lineage (NCBI taxonomy): Eukaryota > Metazoa > Chordata > Actinopteri > Lophiiformes > Lophiidae > Lophius > Lophius americanus. The sequence goes on from JBBDHG010000178.1 coordinate 235,058, forward strand.
TTTTTAAAAATAAATAAATAAATCTAAATAATCCCAGTCCTTCCCTCCATACATCCTTTTGCCACATCCCATTATCTCTCAAACACATATCGGAATTATGAGCATAAAATAACCAACGCCAAATTTCTAACAAGGAGGTTGGACAAAATAAGGCATCCCTTCAACCCCGGAAACGTTCCGCACGATGAACTTAACAAAACAAGTTGAAGTTTCGGCTAACTTATGCCCGACTTATTGAGATATCATTCTTGCCTAAGAAAAGAGATAAGAGAGATAAGAGACACCGATCTTACCATTTCTTTCACGCATTTTAAGGAATCGCTAGTATCTCACTGTCACCTCACTGTTACGCCCCGTCTAGTAGAAAACCGGAGCGACAGCTTCAAACATCTCACAAGTAAACGAGAAAAACAAATACGTGCAATTTGTAACAAGGACAAAATAAAGCATCTCTTCAAGCCCGAAAAACGTTCGGCACAACGAAATGAATCACGTGCTTCAATCAGCCGAGGAACGAAACAAGTTAAGCTAACGTCAGCAGAGCGGCTAACGTCAGCAGAGCGGCTAACGCTAGCGAGAGCTCAGCGCCAGCTGTCTGTATGTATATATGCTGCACTTTAGAGTTCTAAAATGTAAGGACAAAAGAAGCTGCGGTGAAACAACCCCGGAAACATTCGGTACAAGGAACTTAATCACACACTTTAAATTGAACCACCTGAGGAACATAGCAAGTTCATCTAACGTTAGTAGAGCGGCTAAAGCTAGTGGGAGCTCAGAGACAGCCGCAAGCCCTGAAGTCCTTGAAAAAAGCCGACATCTGACATATAACGGAGTGAGCGACGCTTGAATAATTTTATTCCCACTTTGAAATGTCATACAGTTGGTTTAAGGACAGAGGGTACATTCATTTCAGCAGGTCAGAATTCATGCACAGTAAGTAACGCTGACCAGACTCGTCACTTCAACTTTAATCCTTCAAAATAAGAGCACTTCCTGTACGTTACGCGTTATGATATTTAAACTTCAAAGGAAAAAAAATCATTTCTAATCATTTTCAAATTTCATTGAACGATATAAAAAAAGTTAGGGAAAACTAGTCCGACGCTGTCGACCCTGACAGCGAGGGTATATCCCAGGAAAGCCTCTAATCCCCTGCGTTGTTCGAGCATTCCCCATGATTGAAATTCCTCAAATGAATTGTGAATTCATTACAACAAAACAGCGTTTTACTTTTTTTTTTTATCCTCCGTCTTGTGAATGAAATATGAACTATTAGAGTAAAGTACCATTTACACACGTTAGATCTTCTCAAGTTGATTCATATGCAACAGATTTGGACTAAAACAGACCAACTGTTAGGAAGTTATGTTTCAAAACTTTAGGGGGTAAGCCTCCTCCTAGTGGCGGGAATGTGCAAAGGACTTTTTCCAAAATGAATCTAGTTCTTCCTCACACACATGTATATATGCGTGTAATAAAATTTGAAAAAGATTTTTGTGATATTGCGTTAACATGGAGAATCCGCAGCAGTGGATGTGATGCCATAATATCCCCACCTTTTGCGATATTGTTGCATTTTTGAGTTGCAAAATCAGAAAAGCTACAAATTTGATTCATGTGTAGGAGAATTGCCAATGAAAAAAAAAAACGTTTTCCAGTTGTTTACCAAAAAAATGTCAATCTGATTTATTTTCCTAATTCAGGAGAGAAAGAAAATTGGCATAAAAGCATCAATGTAATGCACATTTCAGAAAAAAACTATCAGAAATGAGTTCCATGTGATCCATTCAGTCTCTAATGTTTTCAAACACTAGGGCACGAAATGATAATAATAAGTAGTTAAATGTCGCAACCTTCACAGGGATTGAATAATACCTTTCTGCAGGGCCTTTGAAGGTTCAGATTTATTCACTTTAGGTCTTCAATTTGACATTCAATCCCCTTGAGGAGGACGCGGACACTGATATGTAAGAAATGTCTCGAGTCTCAGGTATTAAGTTGCATGAGGAGTTTAATGGCAGACGTTAAATTAGCAGAGAGGGAGAAGGAGGCAGTAGTAAAAACATTCCGTTATTTACTTTGGATTTAAAAGTAGGTCAAATAACAGACTGAAAATGTTTACCTTAAACGTGTCTTCTCCGTGTTTGCGTGAACTTCATGTCTATTTTTAATGTGCAATTTGCTTACCAGTGAATGGAAAATTATGAGAGCAAGAAGAGCCAAAAGGCTAAAAAAACTGAGGCACGGGCCTCCGCAGAACACAAACAGATGCCAGGTCCGTTTATTGGCAGCGAAACCCGCTGAAAACACTGGATCCTTGTTCTTCCTCTCACTGGTGCTCTCCACTCCACATGTCGTAACCCTGATGGCGAAATCCTGATTATTTTGATCGGGTGTGAGGGAATTGAAGTAATGAGAGTGTTCAACGTGATCAGCATGTGAAGCTCTGCCAAGAAGGCTGGAGTCACTAAAAGGTGCCGTGACTCACTTACTGGTTTCCCATCAATTAAACATCACAGAACCGCACTGCCTTCTGGGAAACTAAATACGAGGAAAGGACAGAGTCACAGGATTCAGTGAGAAGAGGAAAAGGAGTGACGCAGAGGAAACACATCATCAGGGTGTCTGAGAGGATCCCGATCTTCGTTTAGTTTGACACGTAATGCAAAATACCAGAAAGAGCAGATAGAGAGAAAATTCTGGAGAAAGTCACAGGAAGCGATAATAGAATCACCCCTATGACGTTAAGTGATGACACACGCATCCTCACGGTTACTGATAATGACATGTAAATACTAGAGTAGGTGATGCAATACTATAGAAAATCACAGCAAAAACAAGATATTGTTAAATCTTACAGTGAGTGATCATTTTCTACTGTCATAGAAAATGACAGTAAACAATAAGATACCGTAACATATTTCAGTAAGTGATGACAAACTAGAAAATGTCATTAACCTATTACTCCTCTAGAAAATAACAGTAAGTGATCAGAAACTGTAGAAAATCACAGTAACCAATGATATACTGTAGAATATTACAGTAAGACATTGCATACTGTAGAAAATCACAGTAACCAATGATATACTGTAGAATATTACAGTAAGACATTGCATACTGTACAAGATCACAGTAACCAATGATATACAGTAGAATTTTACAGCGAATCATCACATACTATAGAAAATCACAGTAACCAAGGATATACTGTAGAATATTACAGTAAGACATTGTATACTGTAGAAGATCACAGTAACCAATCATATACAGTAGAATATTACAGTAAGACATTGCATACTGTACAAGATCACAGTAACCAATGATATACAGTAGACTTTTACAGCGAATCATCACATACTATAGAAAATCACAGTAACCAATGATATACTTTAGAATATTACAGTAAGTCATCGAATACTGTTGAAAATCACAGTAACCAATGATATACTTTAGAATATTACAGTAAGTCATCGAATACTGTTGAAAATCACAGTAACCAATGATATACAGTAGAATTCTACAGAAAATCATCACATACTGAAGAAAATCGCAATTACAGTAGCGTACCGTATAATTAATAAATAAATGTTGTAGTAGTGCTGTAGGTTGACTGTGAGGTGAGGAATCCAGCACAGAGGTGACCCTACAGGAAACGGGTGACTTCTCTGTCGTTAAGGCGCGGGGAGGGGCGGGGCCGTCTGCTCAATCAGACTAAATATCCTTCCTCACAGTAGTCTTCGCTGCTGTACAAACACCCAGTGGGGCAGATGGGAGAGCTCCAAAACAATGAGGAGAAAACGGGGTAACAGTAGAACCAATAAGCAAACTTTGATGCTGGAGGCTGCTCTGTCGTCATTCCTAAGTTCTTTCATGCCAAAAAAAAAAAACAGGAATCAAGGTGGTGCTTGAGTCATTCTCCAGAGAAGAAATAACACAAAAGCAGTCACCAGAAAGGAAGCAACCACACCGGCTCCAACTGTAGGAATTTTACATTGTTTCACCGAGACAATTAAACCTGTTCCAGGAGTCTATTTTGAATGTTTTTAGCCCAAATGGTGAAGACTCAGAGCTGACGTGGGCGAGGCTTTCTCGAAGATTCCGAGAAACCTGTTCCCACCGTCCTGAATGAATAAAAGTAACAAAAAACTACCAAGTTACACACTGTAAACTGAAAATCTCTCTCTTTTTAAAAAAAGAAAAGAAATACGTTTGTGTCAGACGTGATTGAAGATGAAAAAACTGAGACTACTTTATATGAAGCCAAGAGTTAAGGTGGGGAAGAATTCTCGCACATGACTGTGAGCATGAATGTGTGTTTGAGACAGAGCTCACAGTCAGTGTGTGTGTGTGTGTGTGTGTAGTAACACGATGGCGCCTCCTTGTGTGTGAAAGACGCAACGACAGAACTTTCAGTGGACTTTATAAGACCTGTGAGATGACAAACCCCCATATGAAAGTTAAGGACTTTAATCCATTCTTCCTTTATCTGAGTGAGAGGATGAATAAACAGTAAAGCACACGCTCGTCTATTTTATTCAATTGTTTTTATTATTATTGAGAAGTCAGCGTTTTTATGGAATCGTCAACGCCGCCGCTGACTTGAAGAGGTCCATCGTGAAAATGTCGCATTTTCTCTTAATTGTTCATATTTCACTCAATGACCCGGCCACGAAGGGGTCGCAAACCGGTGTCCAGCCGAAAAAAGGAAGAAGAAGAAGAAGAAGAAGAAGTTCATATTTCACTCACTAGGGGAAGCTTCTTTTTTCTTTTTTTTTTTTGCCAAAAACATTTTCGGTCCAATTTAGTCCAAAAATGACCTTGTATGAAACGCCTGAAGGAGATCCAACGTGTATTTGTGTTTCACTTTCCTACCTTCCTGGAAGAGAAGGCATCACACTTGAGCAGCCATTGTCTACAACTTTAATATGGCATAATCGACGCCACGCTGTTTGCTTTTGGCGTGGCGTGTTTGCTTTTGTCTTTTCTTAAGAATTCATCGTCGCGGTGAGAGATGCCCGGAACTAACTCAAAAAACATGACGCAACACTCCGAAGGGTGACGTAATGGTGCCATGTCAGCGATTGAATAAATTCTGTGCGGTTCCTCCTGAATGCGTGTGTGTGCTAGCGCCTCTCCTCATGGTTTAGTGTAGTAAATGTTAAACTACACTGGAGACCAAACAGGATCAAAGCAGATCTTTTATCATGTACTTAATGTTTGAAGGCTTTTGAAGATTCACTGCACACTTTATAGTGAAAGCAGAAATAGAGGGGCTGAAGTAAAATATTATACGATAGATACGGTACGATTTGGTACATACAGTACAATAGAATACATACAAAATGGTACGTTAGATACGATACGATAGATACAATAAGATAGATACGATAATACATTAGATAGGATATGATAGTTACAATACGTTAGATACGATACGATAGATACAATACGTTAGATACGATACGATAGATACAATATGATAGATACGATACGATAGATACAATATAATAGATATGATACGTTAGATACAATACAGTACAATACGATACAATATAAAACGATTGATAAGACACAATAGATACGATACAACTGATACGATATGATAATTCCGATAGCTATGATAGATACGATAGATATGATAGATGCGATAGATATGATAGATACGATAGATATGATACTGTAGATACAATAAGATATGTTACAATAGCTACGATACAACTGATACGATATGATAGATACGATAGCTATGATGGATACGATAGATATGATAATTCCGATAGCTATGATGGATACGATAGATATGATAATTACGATAGCTATGATAGATACGATAGATATGATAATTACGATAGATATGATAGATGCGATAGAAATGATAGATACGATAGATATGATACTGTAGATACAATAAGATATGTTACAATAGCTACGATATGATAGATATGATATGATATGATAGATACGATACGATAGATACGATACGATAGATACGATACGATAGATACGATACGATAGATACGATACGATATGATTATTATGATATCATAGAAACACACAGGAGTAAAAACATAACCTCCTTGGTGGAGGTAATCATTTACCGAAGTACAAGATTCTTGCAGCCTCGACACAGAAATGCCCCGGGTGGATTCGAACCCAAGACCATGAGCAACTTCAACAGTTGTCGCATTGATTCATTCGATCGCACTTGCCAAAGAAATGTGGAATTAACATTTCCTGTGTTGAGTTTGTGTCGACTACATCACTCGATATTTGCTGACTAAAGAGAGGAGGATAAAACCGTCGCTGAACTCGGATCATGGATTTCCTTGAAGTGGCAGCGTTTTTCTCCATGTTGAAACGAAACGCCATTGAAATGAATGCAACTCTGCTGAAGTCCGTCCGTTTGCAGTCACCTGAATCACCCTTCACATCAGGGGTTTTTACCTTTTTTAGATCCCTCAGCTTTTCAAACATGGACCTTGCTTATATTTTATAGATGACGATATATAATATAATCCCATAATAACATATACGTACATCATATCATGACTGTAATGAAAAAACACTTTTGATAACTGGAGAGCATTTCTGACATCACTGTGGTGGAATTTTCACCCACTCTCCCCTGAAGAACGGCTTTCTTGCAGCTGCATTGGAGGGATTGTGGGTAAGAACGGATCTTTTCAGGTTCCCACCACAGGATCTCAGTTCTTTCTTCATGAATAGTCCACTCCATCGCCTTAAATGATCCATCTTCAGTCCTTCAGAGCTACACTTACTCTTCTGCTTGCGATCATTTTCTCGTAGCCTGACCCAGTTGTACTTGAGCTTCAACTCATCAGTCCTACTGATGACCTGACATTCTAATTCGGATTTTTTTTCCTTCTGTTAATAAAAAAAATAAGAAAAAAAATGATCCAACATCATTATACTTCCGTAAAACCATGAAAGTAAACGATCATTGATTATTTTTTTTCTCAGAAACTCTTTGATAACTACTGCAACAAATTTAATAGAAATGCTACAAAGTTAATGTTCTTCTCCGCGGCGTTTGTTGGATCCGACCAGGAGGAATTTGGCACAGTTGGATAGAAAATGGAAAATTTCAAATTTGCCCGGACCGGGATTTTGACCCCAGAGAACGATTTTGGCTGCATAATACCACTTTTCTCCAAGGGTTCACAAGCCGTGATAGATGGCGAGGTTTGATGTCAGGACAGGCGTCGGACTGCCACAACAGAGACGATCCCCCGTCAGGTAGAACGAGTTAAATGAGCCTTCAATGTTCTCATAGATTTTACCTGGCCAATCCATTATAGGGGACATTTTTGCTTCTTTCTTTTAATCGTGGAGCCTTGAAAACTGATCTCTTCTTTCGTTTTTTCCAAAGCGATAGAGGCCTGGGTTATGATGGAGATTTCCGTGTTCACCTCCTAAATTATCCTTTACCATGTGCCTGGAGGAGCACACAGCCCTAACGATAGCGTTGATATCCATTAGTGTCCATTAGTCTGTGGTGGTTTACAATCACCCTTTTTCCACATCTCTTCAGGTATTCTTGTTTATCGGGTCATAGTGTGCCACTGGTGAGATCTATGGTCCAAAATCCTGAATCTGAAGCAGGGCTGGAAGTCTGGACAAGCTGCAACCAGTCATTAATGCAGTTTGGTAGTTTTTTGGCTTTAGTCTCTAAGGGAGTGAACGCTTCCTTGAAACAAAGCCCGGCTGGTATTAGATAACATTTTTGAACCGACACAATTGGATATTAGACACACCTTAAAACAGAAGAAGCCAGGAGGGGTCCAATACTTCTTCACATACAGCTACAGAGGAGCGTATTTCAATTTCCCACTTGTTTTATTCTATTCGCTTTAAAGCCCACGAGCAGCACTATGGAAACAAGGACTGATGCTAATGATAGAGAGAAAAGAAAAGAGAAGCAGCCTATCCCTGACTTTGTTGAAACGCGGGGTCAGCCGAGCTGAACGGGAGCCGCCATAAATATTCCATTAAGGTCCTCATGTATTATCTACACACCATTACGTCTGGCACATGATATTGTGTAAACACCCCTTTGAAGGTATGTTCCAGCCCAGCAGAGCGGCGCTTGAATCCACCTTTATTACAGCATTAATATCGCGCAGGCCGGGTTACCAGTCCCCCAACGTGTCCTCGGGGATTCACCAAGTTATTGAAATGATAGTGTGTTCATGCTGATGCTGCGAGTACGGCATCAGGGGAGCTATGACAGAGCAGATGATTAACTCCGAGGCCAACCAAATAAGTCATAATCGGATAAATTATTCAGTATTTGCATTCGGTTGAACGCGCCGCCTTCTTGTATTACAGGAAACATGAGACTGACTCCCTGAAAGAATTAGAGATTAATTGCTGTCCATTTTATTTCCCTGCTCCCCCATTTCCTTTCAGATTTGCTGTTTAAATCTAATACAATGTTGTCTAGTATAGTTTTAAGACTTCTGAAAGGGGGACGTTTACCACCACTAAAAGCACAAAATTATCTTCAACAAAACTATAAAATATGGAAATTATTGTAATGGGAAATGAATGTATTTAAATTAAATGAGACGCGTGTACTGGGTATATCATGCCAACCGATTTTTACGAATCCCCTGGGTTGTACAAGCAATCCCCACGACTGAACTCCTCAAATTAAATGGGACTCATTAATCATTTCAAACAGTCCATATTGACCCAACCTAACTATTTTTATGAAGTCATCAATATCCTTAAAAGATTAGATTCCAAAGTGACTCACTAATGAAGATAAATACAGTTGTTACGTTTTTCTGAGCTTAGCAATAAAAGATGACAGATTTCCTAGGGTCAATTAGTTAAATTTATACACAATTAGACCTATTGTTGGGAGAAAACGGTCAAAAAACTGTTTCCCTTAAGAGTGAAATGTGAACAATTACAGTAAAATATCAACTGGAGGCGGGTTAAAAGTTAAAAAGTTATGTCCGAAAAACAGTATTTTTTGTGAAACAGCTCTCCTTAGGTAGTAAAATGTGAACAGTTAGAGTAAAATATGATATATGTCAGATCTCCTTGAGTCAAATGATTCGCCATTCATCATTTGGACTAAGTCAGACCAACGGTAGAGAAATTATGGCCCGGAAACTGTCATTTTGGAGATAAAGTTCCCCCTAGTGGTGGAAATAGGCAACTGACCTTTCTCAAAATCAATCCAGCTCTTCCTCCCACTAAGGTCTATGAAGGTGTATAAATTGGAGAGGATCCATCTAATCATTTTTTGAGTTATCTCAACACGAAGGCAGAGGCAGACGTTGCAGCATTGATGATGATTCTCAACTTTTCGGGGATATAGTGAATATTTGTACAAGAGTTTGAGTTGCGGAGACAAAGTGTGCAAAGACTTTTATTTCATTGTGAAATAACATGTTTTTATTTCTGTTCTATTCTATTTGTACAGCCCCAGGTCTCAAAAATGTCCTCAAGTAGCCTTTACAATTTGATTTTCAGTCCTTGGACCCTCAATTTAACTCATCCAGTTCCTGAGTTCTAAATCCATGCTAATTATTTTTGGTATTAAATGTAAGTTTCAATCCATTCAACAATTCTTATGCTTAGATTACATGTACTTATTTACATTTGACCTGTTCTGAAAAAAATAAATAAATAAAATCGAATTAAAACAAGTTGAGAAAACAACAATTTCATTTGTGGTGCAAAACTTAATCAGCAAATGTTTCAATATGTGGAATTGCAAATAAAAAAAGAGAAATCTGTGTCAATCAGCGAAAAAAATGAAAAAATGTCCAGATGATTTATATTTAATAATTAAGAAGAATATTGAAGAAAATAATAATAAAAACAAGTGATTTTTCCCTTGTCAAAAAACACAAAAAAAAGGCCTTAATTTCTTATTGCTTGGATAATGGATTGTATATTGCCTGAATGACCTATTGAAATTGCTGCTGCTGTTTTATTGATCCTAACCTTCCAAAAGGACATCATTATTAGAAGACTAAAAAGTTATATAAGATTTAGTGTAATTTCTCTAATAATAATTGGAGATCTCTCTCCTCACTCACCAGTGCATCCATGGTAATGCACCCCCCTTCCTAAAAGAACTACTCACCCCACTGACCTCAACACGATCCCTCCGTTCTACCCACTCATACCGCCTCCTCCTTCCCCGGACTAAGCTCAGCACCATGGGTGATCGGGCCTTCTTTTCTGCTGTCCCTCGTCTGTGGAATGCCCTCCCTGACCATCTGAGGGCTCCACAGACGACTGACACATTTAAAAAAGGACTTAAGACTTTCCTTTTTATCAGAACCTATAACTTTTAATTTACATTGCTGCTTTTTGGCCATGTTTTTTTATATAGTTATAATTATATTTTTAGTGATGCTTTTATCTGCTTTTACTTTGTAGCACTTTGAGATTGATCCAAATGTAAAGTGCGTTATAAATTAAATGTAGAATTATTATATTATTATTAATAGATGCATCCTTGTTCCTCCTTTTACTCTGTTATCTATACCAATATGAAATCCTGAGCTGCAAAATATAAACAACTTTATACAGGCTGCAACGCAAACAGACCACAGTGCTAAAGGGGTTAAATCCCTTTAGTTACCATGGAGACAGCGGTCTGCTCTTGACAGGAGCATGGAACAAGAGAGAAGAGGGTGGAACCTTGCGGTTGATTGACAGTAAAGGGGGCAGTGCTTAAAGTGATCCTTCACGCTGATTGGTCAAATCTGGCTCACATGTCTAGTGTGGAATGCAAATGAAAATAGTTCCTTTCGCCCATCCCTGCTCTGCTCCTCTGGCTGCCGTTGGTTTTCAGAGCTCAGCGGAACCCCATCCAGAAATGGTGTAGAATATCAGGAAAAACAGCAAGGGCGAGTGGACACAAACTGGAGCTAACGTTTACGGTAAGGTGGCTTCTGGTTTGCCTCTCGGCTCAGCTTGTCACGGTTGGCACGAGGGCCAGTGACTGTGCGGGTTTGCGTGCGGTGGAGCTCGTGGGGTTAATGGTCGCATGGGCTAGCGTCCTCTGGGGGCCCCAAACAGCAGCAGCATTTGGTTCCGGTTTGCCTGTCTGCTAATATTGACCTCAGTTTAACCGCTAAGTTCAGCTCACATACAGTCACGAGCTAACAGCAGTGTGGAGGTGCAGGAGCTAAGAGGTCGGGGCTAACCTTAGCTACGGCAGTGAAGGAATGCATGTTTTTCTATGACTGAAATGAGCTAAACATGAACACTGAACACACTTGGACCAGCTAATAAGGCTAAGTTCATCTTCACTTGTCTGGATCTTCATCCTCCTCACTCTGCACTTGCTGCCTTAAGTTAGCCAGGGGCATTCTAGGGGAACTTTGGTCATGACACTTGGCACAGAGTAAAGGCAGTGGCTATGTAACCAAGTACAAAATTTGGGGTTCTTGGGCTTTACTTGATAATTTCCATTTTGTAGTATGTTATACTTCTACTCAATTTCATCTTAGAGGAAGGTATTGTATCCTCTACGCCACTAATGATTACTTTTCAGAGCCCCTTCATTTATACTCTTTCTGTTAAGTGAAAATCATGTTTCTCTAGATGTGTTTATTTTCTTCTGTTTGTGATTAACTGAAGGGTTAAAGGTGCAGTGTGTACAATCCAGTGACATCTAGTGGCAAAGTTCCCGATTTCAACTAACTTATACACCAGCTAACTTGTCGAGTGAGAAGAAAAAGCAAAGGAGCATCGCGCCTTCGCCGTCAAAACCAACTGGAAGACCTAACTCATCAAACCGTTTAGAGGTAAATGTCTACTACAGTCTACTCCGCTACAGTTCAGTGCGGACTGGTCGCATCCCGGTGGTCACATTTCCTTCACTATAGTGAGATGCGACCCCGGGTCCGCTTAGAAAAACTTTTGAGGAGGGGATGGAGGTTGTAGGCTTGGGCCGTGATCTTTAAAGGGCCTCTGTCTCCACCTGGACCTCGCTGCTTTCCGGAATTGTGAACAGAGTGCTCTCTGTGCCGTCTCTACTCCTGGGGAGCGGTCATTCCAGTACTGTGCAGCCCTCTGTAGCCCTCCTAGTTGAATTCCCTGGGTGAGCTGGACGGACCTAACACGTTTACTTCCGAAAGTTTTCACAAATAAGTCGGGTCTTCGTGCTTTCCTCCTTCAATACAGAGGTTTGAAGCCCAGTTTCTTTATTGTGCCAAATAATAACCATATGGCAGTTTTTCTTACATGTAGACTTTGTCCTATTATTAGAATAAATAAGTAGATACATTTACTAAAAAGAAGCATTTCCTAAATGTATTCTGCAACTTCACCACTAGGTGCCACTGAGTGTCACACACTGCATCTTTAACCAATTAGCATTTATTAACCAACTTGGTTTAAATGGTAAATGTCATACAGCGGAATGCATACTGATTTTATGTCAACACCCAAGACTTTGACATCTACAGCAGTGACATGGACTTGTGCATTGATTAAAATGATAGTAAAACACTGAGTGAAAACATATAACTGCACTAGTACTTTTACTCTGTTACTTTAAGGTGAGAATACTTAGTTTTGAAGGCAGGGCTTTTACTTACCGTAATTTCACAGTATATTATCAGTACGTTTTACTGAAGTGTTGAATACTTAGTCCAACCCTGAGTAGGAGTTATTTCGACAAGTGGAGGTCATTACAGAGGTTGAACCTTTTTTAGATCTGGAGGTGTGGCCATTGCTCTCCAGTGACTCATATGTGTTCAAAATAGTTCTATAGATCATTGGTTTGGTTTTCAGCAATTCACCCATTTTTAAAAAATTTTCAGCCGAGTAACCCCTGATTAGCACAAAACATCGTTGCCGGGAAGAATCTCCTCTTAAAAGGACATAAAGGACAATAAAGAGCTGTGACATCAGAGTCTCATTGTTAAATGAAAAATGTGTGATTGACACTACATTCTGTATTTCAAATCTTTTCAATCTATTACTAAAATCATAACTGAGCTATATTTTTCACCAGGTAATGAGAATTAAATCGCATTTTTGATACAAATGCCAGTTTTGTTGGCTGTCTTCTTTTTCTTCTGTACTTCTGTGCAAAGATTATCAAAGTTCTTTCAAACATACTTTTTCCAACCAGGAATCCCTGATTTAAAGCACAACACATTTTAGTAAGAAAGATTTCATTAGAGGCTTTTTAACCACGTGTTGATGCAGTGGGAACGTAAAGCTCATTTCATTCAGACGTACAATCCTGAAATTCTTAACATGAGATCACATTTGCCTGTGGGGCATCCAGCTTCCATAGTTGTTGCCGATAGTGTGTCCGATCTTGCACAGTCGTTTCTTTCTTGCAAATATGAAAAGTCAGTCGGGAGGCTCGTGGGTTTTCTTTGCAATAATTCCCCTACAAATATGAAAAGCTGTATCTTCCTAAATATAATGACTGACTATTAAACCTGAGACCACAACGCCTTGAAAGGTTGGACAACTTTTTCTATTTGCACATGTGTCATGGAGGAGACACCTGGATTAATGCAGTCATCCGTTATTCAAATCAGATCCACTGTGATATTTATTTTGAGTACTAGAAGATGCTCATTTGTTTGTTTCACATGATTGTGAGAGTCACACATTATGATCATACTTTGATTATATGATCATTAACATATTGAACTATACTCAGTTTCACATATGGCACCCCATCATCGAGCTAATAGTGTACTTAAAATGCCTTGATTGATCGGGACATATGTTGGGGGAAAGTCAAAGAAAATATGACCATAAAAGGAAAGAACCCTGTCCAGTTTTGACCCTGAATGGGTGTTCCATCGGTCCGTCGGACTTGAATGGAGTCTTGTAATTCCTCTCCCAACAACGCTCCTGTTGAGATGATGGATGGTGAGATGCATAAGGGCTTGACTGTCTGTGGTATCAGATCCATGGACACATAAAATCCGAGTGGATATCGGTTAGATTCAGGTCTGGGGAACGTTAGGCTCAGTCAAAGGCAAAAATGCCTTCATCATCCAGGATCTGCCAGCACACATGAGGCTGAGTATTTTCCTTCACAAGGACGCAGCTAGGCTAAGGATCTGATTCTGGTACCTCACAGCAGTCGGGGTACTCTTGACTCATTTTTGTAGGTCTGTGCAACCAAGAATATGCCTCCCCAGACCGTCACAGACCCACCACCAATCCGGTCATGCTGGATGATATTGCTTTCTTAGTAATGTTCACTACGACATCTTTATACTCTTGCTCGTTTGTCACGTGTTCTCAGTGTGAACCTTCTCCCCTCTGTGAGGAGAACAAGGCACTAATGGCTAACCTGCTAATGTTCGCAGGTGTTCTCTGGCGAGCTGCACAGTGAGCACAGGTCCCATTAGAGGATGTTTGACCCTCATTACACCCTCATGGAATCTGTTTCTGACAGTTTCTTCAGAATCATGCTCACCTGTAGCTGCTGGTAGTCATTTTCTATTGCTCTGACTGCAATCTTCCTCTTCCTCCACACACAAAGGAGCCGATACCGGTCCTGCTGTTGGACTTTGCCCTTCTAAGACCACGTTTCATCGTGTGACAGCCATCTCCTGGTATCTCCTCCACGCTCTTGAGATTGTGCTGGTAGACACAGCAATCCTTTTTGCAACAGCACATATGGAGGTGCCATCCTTGAGGAGCTGTGCAACCTCAACGGGCTGCTGGTACCATCATGCTTCCAGTAGTGACAAGAAAACTCAAATAACTAAAACAAGAGAAAAATCAGTCAGGAAGGATAAAGTGAGAGAAATGGTCTGTGGACACCACCTGTAAAAACCATTCCCTTTTGGGGGTTTGTCTTGCTATTGCCTCTTCTGTCAACCTGTTTTAGCTTTCATTTTCACCTAAGCAGGTTAAACTGCTTCCCAATATCTGGACTGCTCCAGAACTTTGATTGGCATCGTGTTATACTGTGATGATTAAGTGTTCATAGTAGTGTTCCCTAAATATAAACCATTATTTGCAAGGTACCGGTTTCAGTCACTGCAACAACTGTTTTTTTTTCTCCATTTATAGTCGCATACACCCTTCATATGGGAAATTGACTGTTGAGTTTTGTTGTCTGTGTGTGGATGGTATGGAAGTCATGGTTGGATCAGGTTGTGAAAGACCGGCTGTATTTCCATTTACATGCACATATGTGTGCCTATGTTTTTAGACAATATATTTAAGTGCGACAATTATTAGCTTGTTGTAAATAGTTGAAGAATAATGACTATGGCGATGACATAAGTAAGGTCTGGCTTTTAATGCAAACGTTTTTTTTTATCACTTACTGGATCAAAGCATGGAAGCTGTGGCGTTTTTATTCCTCTGCATGGATCTGAAGGAAGAGGCGTCCAGATTGAGATGTTGTCCTTTTATAATTCATTTAACGTTCTCCCATAATCCGAGCAGTAAGTTTTCTATCAACTTACGAGGATGTGGCATATTTGTAAGAAAAGTGTTTCTGTAAACAAGAGGAACCATCTCAGTCCTTTCAGATCTCGTTGCTGGCTTCTCCATGCTTAATGGACGGTAGGTCTTGTGGGAATTTTTTGGGAGGTCCTCGTTGTGTGCTTGTGTGGCGTGAAGTAGAAAGGGTAGTTTGTGATGAGGGCAGTGAAGCAGTACTTTCTCTGTGCTGCTGCTCATCTCGGTTCATAACTGACCTTTTTTTTCTCTTCGCTCTTGGCGTGATCAAAGCCTGACAATGATGCCTCAGAGACTGCTTTGATGGTGAAGTGTGGGATGATGAAATCTTATCTGGATGTTGTACTCGAAACCATTTAACCGTTTATTTTTAGATCAGGACGAGGACTACTCCTCCTAGTCCGGGCTTTTCTGGCCTCTTCTGCCATTTCTGCACCCAACTTGTTCGGGTCTGGACAGACTGGGGCCACAGTTCACTGTGGAGGGCCAAGTCAAAGTGTTTTGTATCTTAACAGTGTGATTCTGTGTGCTGGTAAAGTGGACACACGCTCAGCACACTTGACCTGGAAAGCAGCCAGAGTGTCTTTGTGCTGGTCTACTCATCTGTGTTAGGCAAGGCCAGTCTGAGTCAATTGCAACTATGCCTTGCCTCGGGATCAGAGGGAATCTCTTTCTTACATACCGTAACAAAGGCAATGCCCTCCATGCTCTGTTTTGACCCGATCCATCTACCATCATCAGCCTCGGGGGGGATGAACCCTGTATCACTAAAGATATGCTGCTTTGTGAAGCAAAGGATGTGGAAGCGGACTTCTCACCGGTTAGTGTCATAGTTTAGGTCTGTGACCATAAATAAAGCTGCCTGTCGTAACTCCACTTCCCCCACACTGTACAAAAATTAAGTCGAAATATCCAGGATATGCCATCCTACGACAAAATATCACAATCTTTTGCATTTGGAATGACTGAAATGTTTCATTAGTTACCTAAATAGTAGGGTTGGGACTCACCAGAGCCAATTATATACTTAAATAAATTTGCGATCTATCACCTATCACAGTTTTTTGACTGTAAAATATGTCCCCACTGAGAAAGCTTTTGTAACAAACCATGTTTATCCAATAAGATAGTTACTAATGATGCTAATGTAAACTCTTTTATTATCTCATTGTTATACACAGTACGACACTGTGACGATAGTTATCTGCATTTGGCCCATCCGTGAGAATAAGCGGGCAGCCCCTTTCAAGTGGTCACGGAGCAAATTGGGTCCATGGACTTGCTCAAGGATCGTATGACATACAGGGGACAACAGGGGCTGGGATCCAACTGCTGATCTTTCAGTTGGGTGACGCCCACTCTACCCACTGAGGTCCACCCAGCGTAATAGTATTTTAAACTTGTGATTAATCACAGCCCTTTTAAAAAAAAATGTAAAATTTGATTGACACCACGACTACAAAACTGACAGCTTAAATCCTTTCGGTCTGATTAATGGATTGATTGTTGTGGCTGTAAAATAAAAAACAATAGAAACAAAGCTGTGAAAATAGATCACAGTGATAAGAGATGCATAAAATCACAGCTTGAACGAAGTACAGAAAATGTCTGGCAGGCAGATGCTACATCTCTCCGGTGTGGTACATAGGCAATCCTCAAAGGAAAAACTGTTCAGAAAAACATAGAATACATATGGCATCATTATATTCAGCCCCCTAAATGAAGACAAAAAAAAAATTCTGCCTCATATTTTCTTTTCTTTCTTTTTTTGAGGGCTGTGATGTTTAATCATTCTAGGAGAATAATTATTTTGTGTTCTGTGTTCTTGTGTGGATACCGTTCAGTTTTTGTTTCATTGTAATACTTTCAGATTATGAGTATAGAGTTGATTTACCAGTTGGTCATAACATTAGAACCACCTGCCTTATATTTCTGACGTTCCCCCATTGCTCCTAAAACAGCTCTGATGCACTCTGTGTTCTGACATCTCTCTATCAGAACAGGCACTACATTTTTTTTCTTCTGTGGAATCCGACATAATTTGTTCCCTTCTCTCCCCATTCATCTCACTGAGCCTTGGGCACCCATGACCCTGTTACTGGGTCACCAGTTGTCCTTCCTTAGACCATATTAGGTCAATAACAAAGTTCATGAATTTTGATGCACTGTAAAAAACAACAACTTGTGTTTTTACCATTTTGTTATCTTTTTCCCTTTGACTACATAAGTAAATAACTTAAGCATGAGTGTGTGGGATAGACATCTGTTCAGATTCACAGTGTCAACATTTCCGTTCATATTTATTTGATGGTGGCTAGTGCCACTTTCATGGAATTGGCTTATTTTGATTTATAGTGCAAAATTTAGTCGACATTGAACACATTTTTGGAACTGTATCAGATTACATCGTATAAAATTGTATTCGTTCTGAGTGATTCTGGGTAAAATGAGAGTCCGATTTTTCAATTGATTTTTTTTTTTTTTTTACTTAGAATTGAAATTACGGTTGTCTTCCGTGATTTTACCAGTCAGTTTACATCCTATTGCATTTTGTTATGGACATGAGAAATTAAAAAGCCTCATGCGCTGTCCGTGTTTACGCTGATGGATGAATGTGGGCCTTAAAGTGTTACATCCCTGTGGATCTACTCCATGCCGTTATGAGCTAGAGATACGTTGCCTTCGTGAAAAACGGTAGAAATAAAGTGGTATGAAGTGACCTGAAGGAGGAGTATAGGAGTGATAAGATAGAATAACTCATTTTTCTGTGCCTGTCTTTTATAAGGGACAATTAATCTTATCTGACTTCCCCTATCTGTGTTTATAATGTTATGGCTCGTCGTTTCATTGTACATTTAGCTGTCTCTTATGTTGGAATCGAAAGCTCAGCTCACCTAGATAATTAAATTTGCTGTCGTACATCAGAGGAGCGTTTTAGGCCTCGCCGTTTTTGAAATTGAACTTTGATGCACTTTGAACAAAAGGCAGGGTTTATTTGCCCCCCCCCTCTTCAGCAGCACCCCTTATGCCTCACTTCACTGTGACCTCTGTGTTTATCCTAGAACGCCGTGGCGGTTCCGGCTAGCGAGCTGTCAGATGCTGAGGTTGGTCATCAAACACTGCATACCAAACAGAGCCCATCCATTCATATTCTTGGCCTCTTGTTTTGACCCCCATCTGCCGCGCGGTTCTGTTCGCTAAGTGAGAGTCTCGAGGCTTGTGTTTCTGGCTGCACCGCCAGCTAATCTATATGCTAATGAGAAGATAATAATCAATGACACCCATGCATGGTTGGCCCCAATCAATACCACCTCGCACCAGCAAATGATTCAAATGGCTACATTTCATACAGGCAGACAGTTTGGTGGCGTGTTAATGTGGTGGGACAGATCATAAGTATGCCATTATCCCCTGGTTTTATCTACTCCATTCCACCTAAATGAATCCTCTTGTCATAAAGGTAAGCTTTCAATTCAACGCCAAAGCTATCCTATTTCATTTTTATGAGGGGATCACAATTATCTGCCCCTATTGTTTTGGGTTTAATTTCCATAAATGGGTGCTGTGACGCTTACCTGCTGCGGCTGGGTTAGCCCTTCATTGATGCGGTGTTAATGGTGCCGTTTTTAGGATTGCGGGATGTACTCTTAGAAGGAATGGCCTTTTTTTTTTCTCTCTCTCCTGCCTCAGAGTCAGTTTTTGTCACAAAGTTGATGGCAATTACTGTCCTAATAAGAGAATCGTTAACTATGTTCAGTCTGAAAATGGGTCCCGACTCTGGTCCTTAGCTGAATTCTGTTGGGATGGAGTGACAAAATTGGGCCACTGAGAATGGCACAAGGGATTATTAGTTCAAATGGGGCCCTCTATGAAATGCTCAAACATTCATATAGCCTTCAGTTTACTGCTTTACAGTCTTAGACAAATAAAAATATTAAAGCATGAGCTGTGAATAAAAAAATAAATTTTTTTTTCATATGTTCAATGCATTATACAAAATCAGTATTGAGGCTGTAGCAGAGGGGGAGGGGAGAGACGTAGGAAAATCATTACCATCATCTTCATTAGAGAGGGTCCCGTTGTCCAATCAGCACACCGCTCTGCACGGGGATTCCATAGGCACCCCGTTGGCTGTCGCTAGGATACCACATAATCAGGAGGCAGGCCACGGCCTGGTTGGTGGAATGGGTTGTTGATACGGGGACTACGAGCTTGCTTCGCGTTGGGGGTAGACGAAAGGGTTTTGGGGGTTTGGATATAACGCATACACACGCTTGCACACGTTCACTCGGTCATCCAGCCAGCAGCCTCTCAGAGAGGCAGACAAAGAAGAGCAACATCCTGCAGGAGGGCAGCACACTCCCGGGGGATGGGGCATCATACCCCTGCATCACGTTGGGGGTGCTGGAGGAGGTAGGAGCATCAGAATTAGGGGGGGGCTTTGTCTTAGCATCAGAGCACCCCTCCACACACGCACACACACACACATTTACAAGCATGTATTCTATCTGTGTTTGTGTCCAAGCTATTAGAGCCATTATTTCACAGAAATCAATTTTTGCAACTGACAAGTTTGTTCTTGTGGTATTTTTTAGAGGGTAATGAGTTTTCCTGTTTGTTGACTGAGGGATGGACTCTGATAGAGGCTCCAGTACTTGACTCTGATTTGAGCTGTGTAGAGACAGCCAGTCTGTCTGACAGTCTGCTAACAGCTCCGGTCTTCCTGCAGGCTTTGCAAAACACAAGTCTGACAATCAGTTCTTGTGGTCTTGTAATAGCAGCTGATTAGATCAATATGTTCCCCCCGAGGGCCAGAAACAGTTGAAATTGTTCTGTTATGGGGTAGGGGGGCTCCTAGCGATGTATTTATCTCCTCCAGGCTTCCAGCCGCTGCTTTGATGCATTTTCAAACGCATTGGTTTTACCACTTCTCACGCATACAAGCAGTCTTTTAACCCGTCCAAACCATAGCCTGATTACAGTTGTAGATGTGGAAGAGGGGTTCAGGATAGGATTGGGGGTGTTCTTGATTGCATACCCCCACACTGATGGATGGATGACTCCTCTCAGAGAGACAGTGTCCGGAGGCATCATTACCAGAGGGGATTCCCTCCCCTCTCTATACATGAGGCAGCGATGGGATGTGGATTCTGGGATGTTGGCTAATGACTACGCACAGACGGTGGTGGGGCTTTGTTTACAACCAGAAACTCACTCTGCCTGACTAG
Organism: Lophius americanus; assembly: GCA_037951165.1. Lineage (NCBI taxonomy): Eukaryota > Metazoa > Chordata > Actinopteri > Lophiiformes > Lophiidae > Lophius > Lophius americanus. Next base: position 255,736 of record JBBDHG010000178.1, read on the forward strand.
ATTATGTTGACATGAAATTGCGATTTCACAACAGGCACTGCATTGAAAATTTAAAATTGCCTTCAGATTTTGTATGTTTGCAAAATCAAATTCCTGGCACTCTCCGGTCTCTTGGGGTGTTGGAGCTGGTTCTTGCACTCATGTTTAATTTAAACTGGGCTCGTTTAATGACCCCCAGACATTCTTGCTTAGAGGAAAGTATTGTTCTTGTTCTGTTGAAACACGTAAGCTATCTCATTAAAAGATGATGTCATGATTTATTTAATCAGAAACATGGTCTGCGGTCTGATTTGAGATCTTTGTTCTTAATTCAAAAAGCCCTGTAGACCGCGGCTATACTTGAAATAACAAATGATCCCCTCTTATTGGCAGCATTAAAGCACAGTATTATATTAAAGGCCCTTCTTTTCACGCAACTCTTCACCACACGACTGTAATGTTTGCAATACGTCACCAAAGAGGACCCACAGGAAGTAATTTATCCACTCAGCATGGTCCTATAGCTGTCACAGTTTTTATTGTTTTACTCAGTGCACATGTGCTGGTCAATGCGGTGAAGAGTAAGAAGGCATTACCCACACTCACCACCAATCCCCTTAAAAGATCGCAGAGATGAATCAGTATCCAAAATTGTCAGCTCACCGTCTGCTGAACCGTCTAAAAGTTGAAAAGTTGGGGATGTTATGGAGTCATCGCCTCGTCTGCCGCAGATCCTTCATGTTAACATGATAACTCAAAATCTACTTCATGGATCATTTTCATATTTTATTACTGCGCTGATCAGACTGGTCAGTTGGATATCTCCATCACAGGGAGGAGCTTGCTCTCCATAGTATTTTTTTCTCAACCGTTGGACTGATTTGTCAAAATTTGGTGAACTGAGTTGAGGAGATCTATCTGGTACGTCTTAAACTTTACTGCTGGTTCATATTTCACTAACGGCTTTTAATTTTGCGGAAAACAAGTTTTTTGAGCATAATGTCCCAACCGTCAGTCCAATGTAGTCCTTATTAACTTCATATGAACTGCCTCAAATATATCTAACTTGTGTTTTGTCCGTAACTTCCCAACCGTAAATCCGATTGTCTAAAATTAGCTCATATGAATTTACACAGTGAAATTTGTGCTCTTTTATTACTGACCTCTTCTGACAGTACTTTGGGGCGGCTGTAGCTCAGTGGTTGGACCGGACGTCTCCTATCAAAGAATCGGACGGTAGCCGGTTGGAGCCCCAGCAGGTGTAGATATCGTAGGGTCCCTGAGCAAGACCTCAAACCCAATATGCCCTCGGAAGTGGTAGAGTTTTATGCATGCACAGTTCTGAAAAAGACAGTCTGAACTCACACCCTGCCCTTTTTCTCATTCAGTGACTGATTTGTTTACTCAGATATTTAGCGCTGATCTGGTTCGGCTAAAATAGCATATGGTGGGGTAAGATTGCGGCGTCCACGCCTGCTTTGTGGCATAAGTGGGTTATAGAGCCGTGCTTTGGCCCCTAATACGTTCCAAAGAATAATGAGGAGCAGGAGGAAATGGCTTTAGAACTGCAGCATGGCGGCAGCACTACTCCTTATTTAATTACTTCCATCACACCAGCTCTCTACTCTTAACCCATTTAAAGTCCTCAACCTACTCCCTTGACCTTCACCCCTTAACCTGCTCTCGTTCCTTTCCAGCCCACCTTCTACAACGTCACACCTCTAACCTCAAGGCTAGAAATTCCCCCCCCCCCCCCCCCCCCACACACACACACACACACACACACACACACACACACACACACACACACACACACACACACACACACACACACACACACACCAACTCATTAATACCACCTGTTCTACTACCATCTGAAAATTCTCAGATGGTACCTTTTCCTCCTGTGCTAATGGTTAGCAGAGCACCAGCAGACCCACCTTAAAAAGGCTTTTACGGAAGGAACTTAAATCATTGACTCCTCTGTGCTCCGTGCTCACGACTGACATGAAAAAGAAGTCTCTGATTCTGAGAGTCATACAAACATTTTCTTATACAGTACTTTAGTAGGATCTAGGAGCCTCTAGGAACCTTTGAGCACTGATCAGGCTTATAGCTTTAGTGAAGTGGGTGACATGGGGTTTGGGATTTTTTGAGGGAAGAAGAGGCGGTTTTGGTCACGTGTCATGTGCTTCCTTCTCAATTAACTGGAAACAAGTGTGTTTGTTATTGCACGTTTGAAACACTCCAGTGTGGAAGATATAATTTTGGGTTCCCATTGATGTTAGTCAGCCAGTCATCACGCCTTATTATGCGACATTCACTGGATTTCATTAGCTTCCTCAACTTGAATTTTTACGTTTCTTCTCAAAGCAGCTTTGTTCTGCCGTGCCTTACTTTTTGTTTTCTGGTTAATGAGGTCAGACACACTGTAAAAAGATTTTTATTTGTCTGTGTGCAACTTCAGAAAGTGGCAGCGGCAATTCATTTGAACTAGCTACAAATTAGATTTTAACATGACTGTTATGAATTTGTACAGGGAAATAAATAGACTTCAAAAGAATTATTCATCACCCTGCCAGTGCTCATATCCCACTGCAGATTATTGTAATGAGGATTCTGCCGTAGTATTTACCACAATGAGTATCTGCAGTCCTACTGCATATTTCCTCTGGGAATAAATTGGCTTTAATTAAAGGATGTCTTATAGACTTCACCTTTCTGCAATTTGAATCTAATTGTACTGTCAGTGTTTGCTGTGAAGTTTATTAACCTTTCCAAAGCGTTTGATATCATTAAAAGAAAAGAAGAGATTAACAAGGTCCATATACAACAATATTAACAATCAACCATAACATTATGACCAGTGGCTGGGGAAGTGAAAACATTGATTAACTTTTCACGATGACCCCTGTCACTGGTGGGATGAGTAAGACTTCAAAAGAGGATTTTTTCCCCTGAAGTTGATGCATAGGACACCTCGTGTGGATGGTTGGATTCGTCATTCACTTGGAGTAACTATGGAACCAGGATGCATTGTGGGAAAGGGACAAGCCAGACAGGCTTTTTGGTTATTTTCTGCTGAAAGCCCTTGGGTCCTGCTATTCATGTGGATGATTCTGTGTACCAGTACCAATCTTGTTGCACACTAAATCAACCCCTTGATGGAAGCAGAATGCCTTAAAGGTATGAGGAAAACAACATCAAGATGCAGGTGTTGAGTTGGCCTCAACTCCAGTAGATCTCAGTCCAGGTGAACATCTGTTGGATGTGCTGGACAAAGTCTGATGGATGGAAGCTACCCCTCAAAACTTACAGTACTTACAGCTCACAGCTTAGTGCCAGATACCACATCACCACTTCAGGGGTCTTGTGGAGTTCATGCCTTGATGGTTCAGAACTTTTTGGCCACAAAAGGGTCCTTGCATAATACAAACGTGGCTCGGGCTGCATTTTTCTGTCAAAGCCCAACCGAGTACGAGAGACTAGTAGCTGAACTAGGTCTGAACCTGGCAGGCCTTCTGTTTTTATGTCTGAACCGGATCAGAGTCCAACACAGTTAATAATAATAATACGAACTAGCTGAAGCACTGAGTATTTACGCTGCCACACAGTTACTCAGTTACTCATGTTGGCAGTGTAAATGTCTGTAATGGGTCTGTTTTTTTGGCTCTATGCCAGTAAATCTGGCGTTTTAACGCATTAATCAAACGGTACACTCTCATTAGCAGTTATAAAGCTGCTTTGTTAGACTGTTTATCCACAACTAAATAAAAATGCCTCCAAACTGTCAACTTCCCTGCTTGGTTTTCAGTGGTTGTGAACTTTCTCTATAACAAGTTTGATTGACGTCCTCGATGGTTTAAGTTAGGCTACACATGTGAATTCAGAGAGTTGCGCCGTCGCATAAATAAACGTCCTACAATACAAAAAAATGACGTATGCCGACACGGAGAGTGGATCAATTATTTGAATTAACTGTTACACTGGGTTTTCACTCATATCTTGAAAACATGAGGTCTATTTGGCTACATTGACTGAACCCAACTTTAGTTATCCCTGATGTGACCAAGCCCGATTTGAACGGATTATAATTTCTAAATCATTCTCCGAACCCGGACAATTGGGCTTCGGTTAGTTATGCAAACTATTGCACAATACCAGCCAGGTGGTTATTATATCATGGTGAATTGTATGTGGCTAACAGTTATGATGTAAAATGCTGAGCGGGAAAATAAGCCACTACAAAATCTACATTAATTGTTCCATTTATTTGTCAAGCAAAATATACCAAACAGTCTGGTGACTTTATACTTAAAACTGACAGCTTTTTATAATCTTTGGTTGAACAACACAACCTTTCTTGATAGATCTCCTGTGTCATAGAAGTATTCAAGAATTAATAATACTCTCTATTTACATTCCTGTTTTTTTAACTCTTAGTTACTCCCTTTCTACATATGTATCGCATCAAATGAAAAGTCTTGCTGATTTCACGTTTCTGAGAAGATGAGCAGCTCGTGAGTCCTGGCGTTAAGGAGTTCCCCGGCTTCTGCTGCACTTGTCTTTCCTACTTTTTTTTAAAGGGTTTGATATAAAGATTGGAAACGGGTTGTCTTCTTTCAACTTCCCTCTTTTTTTTTTTTTTCATCTTTAGGCACAGGAGAGCCATTCAGAAGAGCCGGGGGTCAAAGGTGAGAAGAGCAGAGGGCACCATGGAGAGTGAGCCTGGGGCCGCTGCCTCCATGGCCAACAACACCGGGACCACCACCTCCTCCACCACCAACTCCTCCTCCAGCACCGCGGCTGTCACCAATAGTATCACCCCGATCGCTACTGCTGCTACTCCTGCCTCTACCACGTCTACTAGCAGTGCTAACAGTGGTAGCACTAGTACTACTTGCAGTACTTCCAGTGGTGCTACTACTGCAGGAAGACAGACAGCGCCTCAGATATCTGTATACAGTGGGATACCTGACCGACAAACGGTGCAGGTGAGCTGCTTTGTGTTGGAAGTATTGAGTGCCAACAAACTAAGATCACACTTTGGTTACAAGTTCAGTGATCTCTTTTGTTCTGCTGCCCTCTGTTGGTATGAATACAGTCAGATGCATGCCATAGATATCCTAAAACTATGTTTGACTATTAACTCTCGGAGCAATTGCATGGTTTAATGAGGTGTTTGCCTTCTAGGCGAACACACGGATGTAGGAATCTCAAATAAATGCTCAATTCACAGGGTGTGTCCGAGATGACGGAAGGAATTCTCTCTGCGCTTTAGTGCTCTCGACCCTTTGACCTGGGGATAAGCCTCTACACAGGCTTAACTGCTCCGTGAAAGAGGTTCATACAACCTTCAGTTGAGATACTTTGACAGCAGGGTTTTTGTTACACCCAGCCGTTCTTCTCCAGAGCTCAGCCCGCTGACAGTTAAAAGGCAAACACTATCGTGACGAGCGGACCCCCTGAGCATAATGGACGCCCTGTCCTTCAGGGTCAGCCAGACTTGAATGCATGTACGCGGTGCATCCATGCTAATTTTTCCCTGATTCCAAGACGTTTGGGTCCGGATAGTTCTGTGACACACAGGTCAACATCCTCTCTAGTTACTGGGAAACAAGGCAAAGGGCGCTTTAAGAGGTGAAAGGTGAAGAGAGCCAATTCCATTGGCTGCGTTTAGCGCGCTTATAATTGGCTCAAGCAATCATTGAAACTTTCCTTGCAGAGAATAAATGAGAGACTGGGTTCATTTATGTCCGCCAGCTTGCAGCGATCACGGGTTTTAGGCATGTTGAAGCATTTAACTAAATATGTGTAAGACTTGTCTTCGATAATTGCACACAATTTTAGAGCCCTGACGTGATTTAAAAAAAAACCCCACACAGATAGATTAACGATACCGTACAGACATTCTAACCACCTTAGATTCAATTATTATTGTTGTTTGTTTTAGAATTTTATTAAATGATGACAACGTATGGCGAACACAAACTGGATAAGCTGAATCTAATGAGGTGGACTGTTCCTTTAAGTTGCTCCTGAGTTGAATTTGTTTAACTTAAATTGGTTTTCGTCCCTAATGCTTTGTGGGCACATGTCACCTTTAGAATCAAACAACTCCTAACAGTTTAGCTTAAAACCTGTAAAAGTGGGTGCTTGTCAAAGGTGGCATTAGCTGCTAATGCTAGCAAGACTTCCTCTCTGTTGATTGTTCCTCAGTATCCATGAGCTCAGATTTCACCATACATGCATAAATACATACATATTAGAAGAGAGGTTATGAAGGACTTCCTGTGATAAACAGCTGCATGTTTTGAATTAAGGCTGTTAAATTATGGTGAAAAAAATAACAACCAATCATGATTATCTTGTTCCGTGTAGAGATCATTATACTGTAATTAAACCCAATTATAAATCCGGCTTTTGGGTGCACCTGACAAAACAATATTATCATAAAATGGTCTGTAGCACCACAATTGTTCCAGCCTGTGTTTTTGTAATCATCGGAAACTGAATTTATGATTGAAAATACAAATGTAATTCATTAATTTTGTAGACCATAATATATATGGCATGTGGTGGTTAACAGTAATTTTACATTACCTTAATGAGGAAGTGCTTTTTGTTGACTTGACCCATCTGAGGGATGGGTCAATCTGTCTGTTAAACGATTAAATTAACGTTATCTCAAAAACTATATTAATTGACTTCACCAAACATAATGTTAATATTTAGATTTTCTAACTCACAAATTTAATTTTTTGAGTTTTCCATGGAAAGATGATGTTAAAGTGACTCTAAAGGTCCGTCATTTCCTCCGGAGATTATAACTCAAACAACGCACACTGCTCTCGGTTCACCAAAGGCATGTAGTACATGTCGGACACTGATGCATGTGTTGAACAAAGTTCTTTTTTTTATGTGGATGAAAGGCGAGTACTTTTTCACCATGATTAAGTGAAAAATATGCTGTAATTTTTCATCCGGTTGATTACCCCACTAGCCTCCGTGTCTGCTTCTGCGTGCACATGCAGGTGTTCCAGCAGGCGTTGCACCGACAGCCCAACACAGCCGCCCAATACCTGCAGCAGATGTACGCTGCTCAGCAGCAGCATCTGATGCTGCAGACTGCAGCCCTCCAGCAGCAGCACAGCCTCAGCACCGCTCAGCTCCAGAGCCTGGCGGCCGTACAGCAGGTCAGCAAATGGTCATGGCATGAAAGAATCACTCTCACAGTGTAAAGATAATTCTGTTACGGTTGACCTCCTGCAAGACATGGTTCAGGAAATAGTACATATATCTCCCTCTCGCTTTCTCTCTCGCCTCGAGACAGGCGAGTATCGCAGCTGGCCGGCAAAACTCTTCGCAGAACGGCACTTCATCCCAGCAAACAGGATCTACTCAGGCCACGGTAAGAGCGGGTTTGAGTGTTTGGTCCGTTACGTAACGGACCTCTTTAGTTTAAGTTATCTTTCTCCAATAGATTGTGATGGAACTAAGTTGATTCTAGCACCAGGATATTTCTGTATGTGAAACATGGCAGGGCATTACAGCTCTGTGGGTTGTGTTCCTTTTTTTCTGACTTTGAACAGGTTGAATTGTCTGAGTGGATTCCCATTCATCCGGATCAGTGACCCTTGAAAGTTCAATCCGAAGAAACTGGCCTTCCTCAGTTCTGACTGACTGGTTGGGAGTCAGGAATTTAACCTCCATTAGGTGTTTGATACATAGAGTTGTTATCTTACGAGCATACAGTTGACTACTGTGAAATAAATTAAACCGATTGATCATTCATCTACTTTAAGTAAGTTCATATCCTCTTTTGGTTCTTAGACTCAGTTTATGGTTTTCAATTTGAACTTGGGGCTAAATGGTTTGTTCATTACTCACAGAGCCGCTGACAGAGAGAGATAATTAGCCAAAATACATCCCATCTAAAGCAAAAGAATGCAGTTACCTTTAGAACTGACCATACGAGTTCTGACCCAAGAGTTCAAAGGATGGACGACATGTTCCTGTCTTCCTGAGCAGTTACACAATGTTCTATGCCCGAAACGATGGCCAATCAAAACGCCTGTTTCTTGTCTTGAGACTTTTCTCTGTACGACTATTTTGAGAGAGAGACTTACCGCCGCTGTGATAAGGGTTCAGATTCAACTTTAAAGGAAGAGGTTGAATTGGTAGCATTAAGCATTAAAATTGTAACACGTTCCTTTATCTTCTTTAGGAAACATATTGTTCAAAATCTGTTGCATTAACAAAAACAAGATGTCTAGCCTCTAATTCTCCTGTTCATCTTCTCTCGGTAGATAAACCTCACCACCTCCCCAGCGGCAGCTCAGCTGATCAGTCGAGCCCAGAGCATTAGCTCCAACCCCCCAAGTATATCCCAGCAGGCTGTTTTGCTGGGCAGCCCATCCAGCTCCACTCTCACAGCCAGCCAGGCCCAGATGTACCTGCGAGCACAGATGGTGAGACTGGAGACACCAGGAGCTTAGCCACTGGCACATTTACATGAGTGTGCATATATGCATAAATAAAACCACAGACACATACGGCTTACATAAATAAACCCACTCCAAATTGCTTTTTGGGACTGGCGCAGGCATTATGAGTGTTGTGTGTGTACTCTGTCATTGTAAATAGAGTGCTTTATGCTCATCTTGCCTCCAGAGGAAGTGGTCAGAACAATCTGTCTTACCCAGGGGTCTCATTACCAACACAGATGGGAACATACTGAGTCTGTACCAATGATGGGAAACTCTACTGCAGCTTAAAGGCACTCACACACATTGGCTTTAGCTTAAGGTCAAGTTTTTTTATAAATAATGTTGCAGAAGAATGTGGCTCCTGAGCCTCAGCGAATCTGGATCCATCTGGTTTGTGCGTAACTTGTTGGTTTCGCTCCGCGGTCAGTTGTGCAGCAAAATCTGTCTCTGACACATCATTGCAAAGCACTCTGAGATCTGTGTTGTGTTGCTTCTGGCAGACTGTAAAATGCATTTGTCAGTTCATATTTCCATGGCTTTTATCTCAGGCTGCTCTGGTGTTAAATTCATTCATATGACTCATAAAGACCTAAACATGCATTTTGTTCTTTTTATCTGCTTGTTTTTCCACACTGACACCTACTACAGGTTCAAAACTGTTTATGTATACAACCACAACCTGTCAGTATGTTTTGCTTTAAGGATACTTACAAAGATGGAAATTTAAAAAGAGTAACATGGGACATGTTGTAGAATCGGATTCAAACGTGTTTCGCATTCTGGCCAATAATGTTGAGTAAGATATAATTAAGCTTTGAATAATTCACATATAAGACTTTGAGCTTAATGTTATAATGATGATCTGTCTGTAGTTCTATTGTAATGACTGAACATTGCAAAATCCATTCATAGGTATATTCTCTGACTGTGTGTGACGCTTTCCAGGCCCAGCAGAGTAACTTGGTGCAGGTGGCCAGGAGCCTGGGTCGGGCCGTACCTCTGTCTCCGCAGCTCATCTTCACTCCAACGGCCACGGTGACAGCGGTTCAGTCAGACAACTCCACGCAGGCTTCATCACAGGTGGGTTCATTTTATCCCCGAAAAGACTAGGGTATCATGGAATCCTCGTCACTTTATCCACCGCAGATCCTTCGTGTTGGCGCAATAACACAAAAACAAGTTCATGGATAATTTTCAAATATTTTACCCCCATGAACCTAAGTGAGAGGAGGAACATCATTTTTGGAAAGGTGTAATGCGTGTTTCAGCCTCTAGGGTGAGCTTTATCTCAGAACATTTTGAGCCATATTTTCACAACAGTTGGTCCGGTTTTCTGCAATTTGGTGCAAATGTATGGTCTTGAGGAGATCTATCTCGTACAGAACATATTTTGCCTTAATAGTACATATTTTCCTCATTAAGAGGAGTTTTTTTTGCAAAAAATCTGTTTTTTTAACATAACGCGTTCAAAATCGTTGATCTGATTGATCCGATTTAGTCCAAATTTTGTGCATATGATTCGAGGAGACCTACCTTTTATATGTATTATTTCACCATTATAGTTGTTATCCTTTAACTTTTATTTGTCATATTTTGATTTAATTTTTCCTCTTTCACTCACTGGGGGGCTTTTTTGCACAATGAGATCTGTCCTGTTTTATTACTGAGCTCAGAAAAACTAGTGAACTGCATTTATCTTCATTATGGAGTTACTATGGAATCTGATCTCAAGCAGACTGCTGAGTTCATAGAAATGCTTAGGTTTGGTCAATACGGACTGATTGAGAGTATTGAGTCACATTTAATTGAGCCCCTCCCATACTGATACATAAATGTTGAATGATGTTGAATGATAAATGTATAATCATTGAAAGCTTCAAGTCATGCATCAAATTTAATGCATATTAACTAATTCTTTGATTAAAAAAGGAACACTGTTCTGACCCGTTCTGAATTTGTTTCTGTCAATAATCTCTTGAAGAATCAGGTCCAGAATCTGGCCATCCGTGGCCAGCAGGTGGCGACCACGTCCTCCTCCCAGACTCAGACCCTGCAAGCTCTCAGTTTGAAGCAGAGCCCTGTCCCCATCCAGCCCGCATCACTGATCAAGAATCCCAGCCAAGGAACGCAGACGTCCACTGGAGGGAAGGCCAGCTCCTCTGACGGCGTGTCCGAAGCAGGGAAGAAGGGCGACGTTGCGGCAGTGACAGAAGTCCGAGCTATAAACATGAGCCGCAATGTCACCGCAGTCAGCGCTCCGCCCCTCATTGCTCCAGGTGAGTGAAGTTTGTAGACTCGCACCTGGAAATGATGTTCAAGGGAGAAGGAGTGTTATTCATGTCAAGCCATATCATCATCATCATCATCATCATCTGGGCAGACAATATTATTGCCCAGATGAATGTGAAAATTCCCTTCTTCTATCCTCTCACTTGCTGCTTGTCTATATTTTATTTCATACTTAAGTTAATATATATTTAATTAAGACTAAATCAAACTAGATTGTGTGCTTGTAGTTTCCTGGTTTAGGAAAGTTTTATATTTTAACAAGCCACAAGAGATAATGAAAATGATTATGAAACGTATCCATTAATCCTAATGGGTACCAAATCTAAATACTCAAATTAACTGTTTAGAAAAGTTTCTCAGTCCCATGGGGACTTTATAGCATACTGATATGAATCAGTGTTGCTTTATATTATTTTAAACATGAGTTTGGTCTGATCATGTTGCTAGCATCCCTGCAGATTCTTGATGCGGCTTTCACTAACAGTCTCCAATGGTTACAAGGGAAATGGCATGTTCTACATCAGAAGTCCACTTGTTAAGAGGTTCCGTTTTATTTCTGCTTCAGACACACACTCGATATTACATAGGAATTCATTTTGGTGGACAGCTAGCTTAACTTTGGAATTGCCTGCCAGCTGCTATGGGCCTCCGTGTGCTGACAGATGTTCTGTTCAAACCTTAAAATAGACTCTGGACCCGAGGCAGTTGTCTTGTATACAGTAGAAAGGCATTCCCTTGTTTATTGTTACATTAGATAAGACATACTTTACACATTACCTGTGCCATACGGTGCCTTCCAGAATGATTTGCCCCCATTACAAAAGTAAGTTAAATGAGATGCAAAAAATGTCTTTGTTGTCCATACTCATCATCAAATTATTCAAATAATTCACAAAAATCTCCTTCTCCAAGTAACAAAATGAAAAGAACCATTAAATTCGTTAGAGATGACACATATTTTTCTCCCTTAAACGTGTGCCAAAAATGTTGGCACGCCTATCAAATCCCATAATTAAAGGAATTGAAGCATATTTCCAGTCTTATGAAAGCCAAGAATTTTGAGTTAAAAATTAGCTTGGAAGAAGATGTATCTGCAAACTGACCCCACTCACTGTGAGGAGAGTGTTTTGACATGCTCCAAGGATTACAGCCAGAGAATTTTAGACGTAAGTTGGATCTCGGAGTCAAAAGTTCTCCGTAACCATCATCAGACAGCAATTAGACCAACTCAAGCTGTTTGGGAGGCGAGCATGAAAAAAGCCTCTTCTGTTGTCATGCACACACAAGCTAAAGCATATAAAGATTTCTAGACACCACTGGGACTCAGTGGAGTGAGGTCAGAGGTCAGGCAATACTAAAGAAGAGCTTTTTGGCAACAAACACCTAAGATGGGTGTGACGTAAGCAAGAAAGACAGCCATAGAGAAAAATACATCAAACCCACTGTGAAGTCTGGTGGTGGATCTATGTTACTGTGGGACAGTTTTTCTTCTAAGGTCCATGGACATCTTGTAAATATACATGGTTTTGTGGATTCCATTAAATACCAGCAGATTCTGGATGAAAACCTAAAAGCCTCTGTCAGGAAACTTGAAGTGGGCCGTTGGACCTTCCAGCAGGACGATGATCTGAAACACACCTCAAAATCAAGAACCCAAGAATGGTTCAGAGATCACAAAATACAGGTTTTGCCATGGTCATACTAAGCATCTGACTTAAACATCTGGGGGATGTGCTGCAGAGGAGGGTCCAGAAGTTTGGACGTCAGGATCAGGAGAGTTTCTGTATGGAGGAATGGTCGCAGCTCTCCTCCCTGTGTTCTCAAACCTCATCACACACTGCAGAAGGAGACTCAATATTAGATTCAGGACGCAATAATTGTTGCAGACGTTCTAGAGAAAAATATTGGTTTTATGTTAATTTTTTTTTGCTTGAATGAAGGGTGAGATGTTTGTTTTGCATCTCATTTTGCTATACATATATTTTTTGTTAAAGAGTGCCAATAATTCTGGACGGTGCTTTATATTTCACCGTGGTGTGAGTGTGATGTATCGGCGCCAGCATCACAAACACATTCACTCATTAATGGGCCGAAACCAGCTTTCGAAAAGACAGTGTGTTGGTCAGCGTCGGGAACAGTCAAGCTGCTTTGTGTATTAAAAGCTGTGAAAGGCACAGTGCCACGACTCTTTCTGAACCACTTACTGTGAAATTGAAAGTCAGCAGCTGTTTGTTTTTTCTTTTGGTGTGAATCGCTGTGAATGTGCCAGCAGTGTAAGGTGATTACATCACATTAAGTCTACTTTGTTTGCAGGGTAAGACCCTACATGTGCATTATTTCATATTCAGGAAGGTTCTGACATAAATGTTCCCGAAATAGTTTCACCAAGACCCTAAAATGATGTGTATCATGTTCCTGTGTGTGTGTGTGTGTGTGTGTGTGTGTGTGCGTGTGTGTGTGTGTGTGTGTGTGTGTGTGATGGCAGTAGTAGCAGTATGTTAATGTGTGTAAATGATTGTTAACCGTAATTAAGTATTGCTTTACACTATGTTGTGTTTATCTGCCCTACTACTCAGATATGTGTGTGTGCATGTCGGGGGGGGGGAACGGGGATTATCTGAGCGTGTCGGTGCACAACTGCGTCCTGCTTTGTTGCAGTAATGGATTCACATAAAATGAAAGGGAGGATGGAAGCTAAAAATCTGGCGGAGTGCTGGCTGGGAAAATGATCATGCGTTGCCATAGCAGCAGGCCATGAGGGACAGGTGTGCGCATGAGATGCTGGAGAGCTGATACGCTGTGGAGAAGGAGAGGCTGCACGGTTAGCTGATGGGATTCAGATTAAAGTCTTCAATACCACTCAACTGAAAATGGGTCATTATACCCCTTTGATATTCAGAAGGGGAAATTGAGAAACTTTTCTGTACTGAGGGACAATTGTCTCTTCAAATATTCACAGCTATGTTGGGGAAACACCAATGATTGGGCTTTTAGTAGAGCTTTTCTGGTGAATAAGCACAACGCAGATACAGTTTTTAAGTTTTGTTTCATTCGGTTCTGGCAAGTGTTTTTAAAATGTCTTACAATGCCCTCAAATGTCTGCGCTAATAGATGACGTAGTGCCAGAGGAGTGACACCACATGCTTTTTACAATCCTCTTCATTTTTTCAATCTGGTTTCAGTACAAACGTAAGAGAATCCCAACAGATTCACTTCTCTTGACTCCCAAACACTGAGGCGTCACTCCTACAGGATTCTGTTAAGATTCTCGTGCCTGAGGGATTAATGAGTGCACTGCTTAGAGGATCTGAGACGCAGCTGTTTAACGTACCCACGAGACATGAAGACCCCTTTCTAAGATGCCTCTTTTTCTTTACACTGAATAAATGAAAGACAGGACAGCAAAAAAATAAAAAAGGAGGTTTGACTTATTGCATAATGACAAAAGAGGCGTGACGCTTTACAGATGATTCAAGCAGTGCTTTCAAATAAAGGGATTAACATAGCCATAATAAATAATTTGTCCTTAACTGTTACATGGCGACTGATCTCGTCCTCTGGTCAGAGGGCTAAAGAGATTTTGCTCAGTCTCTAAAATTTGACGACATTTTCTGTTGATTTATTTGAGTTAAATGCCATCGTCTGGTTTTTAGCCGCAGACCTAATCGCAAACATAGTCACAATTCTGTGCTGCCTTTCTGCCTTGGCTTTTTAAGATGTACAATTCCTCTCTGTTACCACCTCCACTGCCGTATCGGAGAGGGAAACTTGAAAAGAATGTGTAGAAGAAGAGGGTCTGAAATGAGTGATGAGGGATATTACAGTAAACAAACAGAAGCAATGCCAACATCTGTCAAAGGTAGTGTGCAAGCCAACGTTTCCCTTGTACGCTTAACTACTTAGTTCTTGTAAATGCTGGAAGTAGGCGTCTTATTTTCAAGCACATGATGGGTGAGGAGCTGTTTTGTTTTTGCTTCTCTTGAAATGTGTTTAAGATGCAACCAGTCTGCAGCATAACTCCTTCACTGATTCATGACTGTAAACTTGTCCCAGATGTAAATACGTCACCAGAGGCGAAGGTTTGGTTTTTCCCACTGCACGAGAAACGATTTCTCATCAGATGAAGAGTTGCCAGAGAGTTGCCATGGAAACATGAAGCGGTACCCGGGCCGGGGTCTGGTCGTACGGCGCTGGGTTGAAGGGGGCGGGATCGGCAGTGTGTCAACATGCTGGTCTTTTTGAAGAAGACTGTTGCTGCAGGGAGCTGTGGTGTCAGGCCGACAGTAATTGTATTAACGTGTGATAAAGTTGTATGTGTCATATTCTTTGTTTATCACTGCAGTGTTCCAGCTGTCGTTCACACAATGATGAGGTGGGTCATTGTCGGTACAAGTTTCTCTGACTCATTCAGGAAATGGTCCACAATACTGGAATGGGTGAAAGATGCTTTGGTTTAGAACTTGGAGAATAATCGGCGTGAACAACGTAATCCATAACGGAATATGTGGATTTGTATAATTGTCATAGCCGCGCCTTAAAGGGGGCTCGCTGCAAAACACGAGAGCAAGAACAGGTTCGGCAAACATCACAGCTCCATCCTGTTGAGCTTTATTTCACACCGAAGCGTGATGTGTTAGATCACACACACGCACAGGTGACTGTTGTAACGGTCACACTCCATTGATATGCTTATGCCTTTTAACATTTAGAACGGACGACCGTGTCAAAACAAAGTGACTTCTCTTCACGGCCTTTGTAAGTTTAAACAGAAGAAGAAAAAGAACCGGACATGACTCTGTTCTAGTTTGTGATTTTAAATATCAGGCTGGCACGCAAAAGAGAGATGTGAAAACATGTGTAGCTACTTTTCTTAGTCATCCTGTCGTTGCTTAATGATACTACCTCTCTTTAAATCTCTCGGCTGTGGGTGACACACTTAATTAAAATGTCGACCCCGTCATACCTCCTTACCAGTTTATGTTTTTACACAAATATTAAAATGCCGCCATGACTTCGTCATCCTCACTACTCACGAAGAGACAAAAGATCAACGACCCCCGTTAAAATGTTTACAAAGAAATGTTTGGTGTAAAAACTTCCCAAACCAGAGTCATAAGGGTTTTACTTCTTTCTTCGTCAGTCCAATCCTATTTATGATGACCTAATGTCACACCATCCTTCACTCATGTAGTCATGTAGTTATGTAGTTTACTGCAACGTCCAAATATTACACAGAAAAATTCACCGACTAATAATTTGTGCAATTTTATATTTATATTCTTTGACCAAATGTGGAAAAAAAAAAGATTAATTTCATGGATTACAGAAATAGCTCACACAAAAAAACATTCATGTCAGTTATTTATTTTAGACATGAACGGACTATTATATGCTTTCAAAAAGGAATAATATAATAAACTTTTTTGATATATTTGCATCAAATTTTTTGATTTTTATTTGGGCAAAATCAATTGTTTTATTTATTGAGTAATCAACAGTTTCTACAGAATAATCAGTAAATTAGATCTTAGGTTAATCGAAAAATTCGATAAAAGATATTGTTTGGTGTAGCCCCCCTTTAGTTACATTTACTTTACTGCACCGCATTACTTTTGCTGTGCATCCAGAATGGATTCTGGTGGGACGTTGATTCATCGGATCTTAATCTCTACTTTAATGGGATTTTGAAATCAAACACATCTTTATTTTTGTGTTAAACTTGACTTAACAATAATCGGTCTTGGCTGATTTTAGAGAACGAAATTAGTAGGATTGTGATTATTACTTCTGCCGAGGAGGTTATGTTTTCACTCCTGTGTGTTTGTTTATTTGTTTGCAAGCAGAATTACAGAAAAACAAATAGTTTTCAAGAAATGTTACAGAGACGTTGGTTTTGGCATATTCTAGAATGATTAAATGTTGGTCACACTATGTGTTTCGTAGCATTTAAAATTGAATAAAATAATAAGCCGCTTGGAGTAGTGACGTCACAATGTGGCCATTCCTGCCGTTGTTCCTATGATTCCTTCTATATTTCTTTGGGGGTGGTGCTGGGCTGAACAGGGACACTGAAGTGGAATGTGCATCAGAAAATCGCCTATAGAGTATTGGAGAGAATTTGTCAGAGGTGGTGGTAGGTTCCGAGGCTGGCAATGACTCGGAAATTAGTGGAGAAATCTGCGTGCATTTTTCCCAAACCTAGGGTACTTTTAATTGGTACAAAATGGGTAATTGTGTTTCCTGCTTTTGAAAATCAGTTGAATGAAAATGTTGAGCAACGTCTTTTTTAAACATTTGACACATTATGGGTCACTTTCCTTGAATAGAAATAGGGCGAAAACCAATGTTGAGCCGTCTGGCTTGTTAAGTTAAGCCTCTGACATCACCCTCTTTTTGGCAGGAAACGGCCCTCACCTTACTATAAAAGCCACAGCGGGGAACCCGAGGGCTCAAAGTAAAGGAAAGCTGCACACAGCCGTTGTAGGCAACCCTAGCCTCCGCCAGAAAAGGGTATCAGGTGCCACTTTAACATAAATATGAAAAAAAAAATGCCTTACAAGTACCCGCTTTGAGCTTTATGAAGAACTATATGGTTTCTAATAATCCACCTCAACGTCTGTTCAAGCAGGAACTCAGTCTCTTAATCTGAAAGTATACCCTCAGTATGTAGCGGCTGAATTGTGGGCACTGTTTTTTCCCTACTGTGGAGCTGTTACAAGCAATCAAGAGCCGGGTTTATTATCTAGATTGTGTTTCCTTATTGCTAAGCTGGGCTTGATGAGGTATGCACAGGCCTTTTAATAAGTGAGGAAAGATTCTGTTCGTCATGCTGCATTGTTGTTATAAGTCGGAATGTCTTTCATGAAAGTAAGCCAAGGAGGCCGCCAGTGAGAATGTGGAAACTCAGGGATTTTCCAGGACCCGCTGCTACGAACCCATCGGGAACGTATATGGTCTTCATCCTGGGGACATTGCGCAACAGCACACTGAATAAGAAGACGACGGAGCGTTCTGTCTGAGAGGGAGTGGAGGCAACTGCAGCATGCTGAAAATTTCATTTGTATATGTGTGTGGGCGTGGGGGCCTGAGTCATTCAGTGCTTAATCCCAAACCCTTGAGGGGGAATGGCATTTAAATAAATTCCCATGTCTTCCTCCTCTTCCTGGACTTCTCTCTGTTCCTCATTAGGGGCTTGAGAAAGTTCTAAGGATTCATGGGGAGTGCTGCCTGCATCCGGTGTGCGCTGATTCCAAAGTCCCCTTCCTCACTGAGACCAGAGATAGCCATCTGCTGCGATACAGTGAAAGTCTGACTTAATGTGTGGCTTTGTTAATTACGAATGTATTCTTAGTGCGACAAAGACTATTACTTCTGTCTGTCACTTTTTTTCCCCTTATTTTCCAATCACATTTACAAAAGTATAATCACTAATATCCGGCGTGGAAACGGCCAGATGAATAAACTCTCATGAATAATTGTATGTAGATAATCAGATTTTTATTGCTGCTGTTGTTATTTATTTACACGTGCTTGTTTTTTCATCTACTTGTAAAGCAACTTTGGGTATTTATGAAAAGCGCTCTTTAGATAAAATGTATAATTAATAATAATAATAATATTAGATATTGCTGTAGTGTTTTATCTGGTGATTATTGTCCCATTAATGGATTTCCCAAAGCCAAGCTGGGATGTCAGGTGAAGAAAATGGAACACCAATGCAACAAAGTTCCAACGCTACTGAATACCAACTTACTTCTATGTCGAAACGTATCATAGACTCTAAATAAAATTCCTTTTTTCTGATTATACATTCAACCATTGGTCCGCTTCTCAGCATCACAGTCGAGTGAAACGCTACCACACAAAATGATCTTGGTGTCCCTGCCGATCATCCTCTTGAGGTCCATAAAACTGATGCTCCCACCTTTCCTGACTCTGACAGTGACGTTGGACCAACTGTGAGTGTCTACTACCTTCGTTTCTTACCGCCTCTCCTTCACCATTGGCACTAGTCGGCAGTCCGAGGGGGGGGGACACGCTTAGAATTCTTCACAGATCACACGATTGAGGCAAGAGTTGGTTTCACCCGCTGATCGTTTGTTCATGATGGTTTGGTTGTGTATGATGGAGGGGAACTCCTTACATTTTGTGATGGATCCAGAAAAAGAGGTTGACTCCGGATTTTGCCTTATTTGTCTTTAATGTTTTGAGAAAGGGCCTGTTTTTTCCTCCATCATGTCTTTTACTACTA
This sequence comes from Lophius americanus, assembly GCA_037951165.1. Taxonomy (NCBI): domain Eukaryota; kingdom Metazoa; phylum Chordata; class Actinopteri; order Lophiiformes; family Lophiidae; genus Lophius; species Lophius americanus. Next base: position 274,744 of record JBBDHG010000178.1, read on the forward strand.
TTATGCTTTACTAGTGCGATAGATCACAAAGCTGTGGAATATAACATTAATACTTGAAGGTGCTTGTGTATATGTGTGTGTGTGTGTGTGTTATGTTTGGAGTGTGTATTATAGGATATTGCTTTTGGTGAAATCCTTGCGCATCTACCTTTTTTGCGTTTTCTGTAAAAATGCAGCTGGAAATAGTCCACACCAAACTTTTCTTCGGGAACAAAAAAGGTGTGTCTGATCTTATCTTACTACACAGAAACTACCTGATGTATTTTGATTGACCTTGGAAGAAGGGTTGTTGATGTACCGAGCAAGAATCCAGTAAATGTTAGCTTGGATCTGGATTACAGGGTGGGACACTACAAGATAACATTGGAACATTTTTTGTCCATTGCACATAAACTAGTTGATTGGGTGGAAGGGTGAGGCATGTGCCATGCAAGAAAACATCAAATATTTTGACTAGATCCTCAACAAAATAGCCATTTGTGAAATATCCCTTTCCTTGAAAGACTTCCAAGCTAATAATGATACCAGTGTGGTTCCAAATGGTAGTGGTTGGGTTTTGTGGTCAAAGTGGTATTATTGAGGGTCCAGCTATCATGGGATTGTTGCTTTAATGTGCAGAAACGGAGCTTCCTTTGGTGGAGGTTTTTTCTCTGAGTGTGGGAATGAGGTAATCTGATTTTGATTTTTTCCAGCAATTCAGTCTTCTAACTATGTGTCCCATAAACACTAACCCTTTAAATTAAGGAAGTAGGAAGGTCCCACTTACTTATTCAAAACCTTGGTCTCTAACTGTGTTTTTGTCCTGATAGCGGTCCTTGAGTTTTGCTTGCTGATTATTTTCAAGTCAATCGATCCTTTTAACTGTTGCTGCCTGCCACTATTCACAAGGTCGATTTCAAAAAGATTTATTCCAAATAAAGTTTGCGTAATATTACTCTTTCGTCTTCAAGATTTCTTCCTCCTTTGAACCGTACGGGGGGAAAAAAACTTCTTTTTTTTTTAATAACTGATTTCAGATTCAAATGTAGGTGTTTTGTGCATCGTTATGGAGTTTTTCCAGGATGATGCGTCTAATAATAGATGATTTCTGAAGCTCTCAGGCATGGCTGCTGAACCGATGGATCTTGTTATCCATTGCGCTTACCTTTCAAGCGTGCACCGTCTTACAGGTTTTTAATTATCATGCTGCTGGCTCTGCCCACCTACCCACAGCTCTTATTCCCCCTGCTCTGAGTGTTGTAGGTATGAGCGAGATCAAGGCCGTCCCTGGACACCGTAGCTAACCAAACCTTTCTGTCAGCGGGTCCTACTGTGTCTGAGAAACGTGTGAAAGAAAACACATTTAAGCAAATCCCGTAGGATTAGAGGAACTGATGACATGACGCTGCTGGATCTAGACGTCTATATATTCCACTGCGGGGTGCAGACTGTGGTTAGTGCCTCACAGGGAAACTTCGAGACCAGATGGAGCCTATTCCACACAAAACATCATGAAAAGAAAGGAGAGTAGGAAGAGGGTGGGGGCCAGGGGGATTTGAGACAAATGCTGATTTACTTGGTGGTTCTCCATGCTTGAAGTTATTTGGGGGTTTATGAATATCACACACTCGCCTCCGTGTTGAAACCTCTCATGTAGCAGAAGCGACTGTTTAGGAGTTAACCAACTCATTTCCTGTTTGGGGTTTATTGATGTGACGGAGACGGTTCAGTGTTTCCCCGCTAGAGCTGTTAGAGACCAAATGGGCTCAGGCGGCCCAACTTCACCTCGGCTCCGTTGAGAGTGTCGTGGACAGTTGGCTCTGCGTGTTCATTCCTGAGGCATTTCTAACATTAGACTGCCTTCAGGCTATTTCCACTCACACAATTTCACAATTCAAGATTGATGGGCTCCGTCTCTCGCTTCTGGGCAAGTTATGAGCTCGGGACGCTTTCTACTCACTGCAGCCCTGACAGGTGGTGACAGGCCATTTTCAAAAGATTTGTGAGGAGCTGTCAGACAGAAGTGCGACAGCGGGGGCCCTCCGCACCTTTCACCAAGCGCTTACTGTTACATCCCACTAACACCGAGCACAAAGGTGAGGAGGTTGCTATAAAACAAGCTCTGTCAGATGTCTGCATTCTCCGTGGGTTCTGGGTCCACACTCAGGTTGGACAGGTCTCAACGGATTTGAAAAATGATGTTACATTTTTGGACATTATAAATTAGACAGCAGCAATTGTGTGATAAGACTTTTCCATGTAATGTGTGGTTGGACAGCAGTCTTGCAATGTTCTACCTGTTACCTGTGAATATTTAACCAAAATTGATGATGTCATTTTTTGCGGCTTGTTTAAATGACTGATTGATTTTAATGCATTGTTACATCTTTGTTTTGCATTAATCTGCGAATTTCAGCGCCAGCCAATGCAAAAACTTCTTTAGTTTGCCAATTGTACTTTAAGTGTTTGTTGATTGTAGCCTAGACATTATGAAATGGGAACGGATTTTCCAGTTCAAAACCAGTACAAAAAATTGTTGTCTTAGTTATTACACAAATATTAGTAGTTGTGCTATTTTTGATATTGAGAATTTTTAACAGATCTCAGTATTGAATTTCCCTCAGAAAGATGGTTTTACAGTAACTCTGAAGGTCAGTCGTCTTCTCCATAGTATACAATAAAACCAACTTCGTAGTATGCCTGTCTAGTATAAAGTTTTGGATGATCTAAAGAAGAACTCTGTTGAATAATCAGTAAATATATCCTTTCATCCAATAATCAGCAGTCATGAGACTTTGATTTGCTCACTTCTGACTCATATTAAGTAAAGATAAATCACCTTGACGTCCCTGGCGTTTCTCGTTTTAACACATGATGCTGTGCTGTCAATGCTGTCCTACCAAAAGAGATAACAACTCAGATGGCTTTTTGCTCTGAGTCCATTTTTCTTCCTCCTCCATCTGTGGCCAAAGTGGCAGAGTGGAGAAACCACTCTAGAGGACGTAGCAGAAGTGTCTGTGGCCACAAAACACGGCAGTTAGACGAAACTCAAAAATTAAAAAACAAAAATCTTCTCATTCCAGCGTACACTCAGATCCAGCCCCACTCCCTGGTTCAGCAGCACAAGCAGCAGCAGCAGCAGTTTGTGGTCCATCAGAGCCAAGGTTCCCAGAGGGCCACGGGCCAGCTGTTGCAGACCGCCTCCATTCAACCGTCACAGCACCCGGTCCCTGTCCTGCCTAAACCTGCTCCACACCAACCCTCTACGCCCAGCCAGCAGGCCACCATCTTCCACTCCACCATCAGCCCACACGCCCTCCACTCCTCCCTCAACCACGCTAAAGCTCAGCCCGTCCAGCTCACTGCCATCAACCTGCAAATACAGCCAACGGTGAGGACAGCCACACACTCCACCGCAGAGTCTCAATAAACTCAACAACTACATTTATTTCTGGTTAAAATGGTCCAGAGGTCAAAACCTCTGGCAGAGCTAAAGATGTTAGGTGGTGTAAAAGAACATGAGGGACTTGGATCATTTTCTTCGTCAAGTTAATGTCGGCATTTCAGTTTAGTTTAGACTTCGTGGGCAATACTTTGACTGGTACTGATATTGCCAGGTGTCTCCAGAATCCCAGAGTATGGGTGTTATGTTATGATCGTAACCACAAGAAACCTTGTTTGTCTTTCTGTTATGCTAAAGCTGACCGACTATCTTGGGCTCAAATGAATGGCTCCCAGATGACGCACTGGTTTGACTGGATTGGGGCGCGTGGAGCATGACTCCTAGTCATCCATCCCGACTTTTTATTTTTCTTCAGATCCTCAGTGTTTTTTAAGTGGTGACAAAACAAGAAGTACTGATCCAACAACACCCACCAAATTCCATTCTACTCCAAGACACACAAAGAAACACACAGGAATCTTCTGACTTTGGGATTTCTGATGTTTTTTCCGAGCAGTGTGATATTTTCCAAGCCTGTCGGTTTTCAGTCTTCGAGACGGTGACTTTAAAATTAGAGACAGTCTCTGATCTGTCTGTTTCGACACTGGTTCCGATGTTCTGTCTCACATTTTCTCTCTACCTTGTGTTCCCCACACACGCCATAGGCTTCTCGGATGGTTCAGGACTGTAAGGACAAGCCAACATCCCTGGTGGTCAGGGAGACCTGTCCCACCCCCGTCACACAACAACAGCCGCCGCCCCCGCCGCCGCCACAACCTGCGCCGTCGCCGTCGCAACCTGCCAAGCCTGTAGAACAGCCCAAGGTCGACCCTGTCCCACCAGCTGTCCAGCCACAAGGTAATTTTCAGAGCGTCGGAAATATTCAGGCAGTTTGCTAAACAAACTCTTTAACCAGTCGGACGTTAGATGACCAGACGACTGGCAGCAGTTTGAAAATGACCCGACACAGAAAAACTGCCATTGTGTCTCTTTAAACTTAACAAATCAGTCTTCTACGGAGGAAAAGAAAAATATGAATAGTGACGTTCAGCTGGAATTCAGAACATGTCTGAGCAGAACATTTAATTCAATTGTTCAACTCATTTCAATGTCCCTTGGCTCTTACTGCTTCATAACTGTCTCCATGTGGCCCAGTACACACTCAGGTCTGAGGAGTGCAAAAATGGACTGTACACCCACGACAACGGAGAAAGGCCTACTATAATGGAGGACCTGCTGAAATGTGCATTCATAAAACCGATCCATCTTTTAATCATCTCGGTGTCGCTTTCACTGGCGTCTTTATCGCCTCTCTCACAGCAGAAAAACCAAACGTCCTTCTGCGGAGACTTCTTCCGCTTTGTGCTGCGGGGTAAAAGGTCATAAAAATGCGAGAATCTTGTTTTAATACATCTGAAGATTCTGCAAAATGGGCTTTATGAAATCTTACTGTTCTTGTGAGAACTGTTGCATGAAAGCACAATGGTGCTGCTAATTTATGAACAATAAGAGGACATGAAAGCCATGTGAAATCAAAGTTGTTTAAAGCCACCTGATTGTGTTTTTGGAGTGATTTCAATGTTTTAATTAACATTCACTTTGTTTATTATCACAACTCTGTTAATGTTGCAGAAAATTTGGTGGAAGGTGGGAACTTCTCCGTTGTTGGACTAATAAAAGTTCTAAGGAAGTTTTATCATTATGTAAAAGCATAAACTAAAACTAAATCTTTAGGGAGAGCTCCCCACAGGTAGGAGGGTTCAGAGAAAACCCTGAGTTACATAAAGTTTTTATTAATATGTCATCTGTGTATTATGTTGAGTACATTTTGGACATGGCCGTAAAGAAACATGAAGATACTCAAGTATTATAATCTTATATTTCATAAAACTATTAATTCTCCAAAAATGGTATCTACTAAAGGGATTTAAATGTAATATTCTGTATATTCAAGTGTGTTTTTCATCCTATGAACTTTTTCTTCAGATTCAGATCCAAAAAAAAGGTCACAATATATTGAACCGTATCCTCTGTATCATGATACATGATATTGTGATATTATACGTGTATGATTCTCCATACATTGGCATACAGTGTTCCTTGACTGTCGTAGTTGTGTCGTAGTTGTGTCGTACATGTGTCATAGATGTGTCGTACATGTGTCATAGATGTGTCGTACATGTGTCATGGATGTGTCGTACATGTGTCATAGATGTGTCGTACATGTGTCATAGATGTGTTGTACATGTGTCATAGTTGTGTCGTACATGTGTCATAGATGTGCCATAGATGTGTTGTACATGTGTCATAGATGTGTCGTACATGTGTCATAGATGTGTTGTACATGTGTCATAGTTGTGTCGTACATGTGTCATAGATGTGCCATAGATGTGTTGTACATGTGTCATAGATGTGTCGTACATGTGTCATAGATGTGTCGTACATGTGTCATAGATGTGTCGTACATGTGTCATGGATGTGTCGTACATGTGTCATAGATGTGTCGTACATGTGTCATAGATGTGTTGTACATGTGTCATAGTTGTGTCGTACATGTGTCATAGATGTGCCATAGATGTGTTGTACATGTGTCATAGATGTGTCGTACATGTGTCATAGATGTGTCGTACATGTGTCATAGATGTGTCGTACATGTGTCATAGATGTGTCGTACATGTGTCATAGATGTGTCGTACACGTGCTGTGGCTAATATACCGGGGTATATTAATGCTATGTACTGCATTTTGAAATGCAGGATCCTAAACCCCAGTTTGCTCTTCTGGGCTTTTCTAGCAGCATGTAACTGTTGGTGTGATTAGTTACACCTGAAGAGCAAGTATGGGGCATTTAATGGTTTGCTTTACCACCAGTGGATGAATGTACGTGGATGGATTAGTGCTGGCTTGCGTTGTGAGGCACTTCTGAACATTTGATGAGACCAGATAAGTTACCACTTCTAACTATATTATCCAGGGCAGTTTATAGGCTTTTAAAGAGTGAGCAGAGACCGTTGCATCATTTTCTTCCATGGAGATTAATAAAAGCAGTACATTATCACCCATGACTGATGATTGTTGGTGTGGGACCAATGACTCCTAAGTAACCGACCAGATGTTTCCGTGAGACGTGTGACACATGCTAGCCTAACAGACTGTAGCTCAGTAGACCTAACGGTTTGACACGTGGGTGGACTCTGAAGTGCTTTTATATGTAATCCAGTTAAAAAGCTTTTAGAGGCATGTGTCGATGACGTCCCAGAAATGTTTCCTGGTCGGTAAAACATATTCTCCCAAAACCCTATTTTCTGCCCACTGTGCACTTTTAATCAGCCAGCTGATTTGGGTCAGCCAGGGATGGAGCTGATTCTCATAAGTGATTTTGGCTCCTGATCAATCAGCCTTGAGAGCTTCTTGAGTGCATGATTATACGGCAGATAAACTCTTCCTCTTGAGCACTGACTTATTTGGAGTGTATTTTCTTGAGATGTTAAGTTTCTATGGTGATATTTCTCTTCAATGACTGGAAATTGTGCTCATGCCACGTTTCCTGTAAAATGAAACATTCGGCCGACCACAAATTGGCTACTGAGCTGGGTGTGTTGTGCTGTGGAGGTGCACTTCTCACCACCACAGCAGGAAACCATTTCTTTAATCCACTCTGATAAGAATAGGTTTCAGAAAAAAACCTGACCTTTTAAGAAAAAGCTGTTTTTCACTCGAAAGTGGTTTATCGAGTAAACAAGGTAACGAGTTCCTAAAGAGAATTACCTGCTCTGGGTTTCTCCGGCCCCCCCGTCAGACTGTATGACGTAATGGTTGTTGCATTAATAGCACACGGATCAGCCAAAACATTAAAACCAACCATCCATTTACTTCACTTATCCGGGGCTCGGCCATGGTGGAAGAAGGTTATTCCAGATGTCACTTTCCTCAGCAACACTCTGCAGCTCATTCTGGGGGTCCTGAGGCGTTCCCAGGCCAGATGAGATTAATATATAGACCCTCCATAGCGTTCTGGGTCTACGCTGGGGGTCTCCTCCCAGTTGGACGTGACTGGAAAACCACCACAAAGAGGCATCCTGAAGAGACATCATGATCGGATTCTTTACCACCTCAGCTGGTTCCTTTTGAAACGAAGGAGCAGCGGTTCTACTCTGAGCTCCTCACCTTATCTCCAGCCACCCCGTGAAGGAAGCTCGTATCCAATGACCTCATTCTCTCAGTCACTATCCAGAGCTCGTGAAAATAGGTGAGGGCTGTAAAGTTGGTGGGCTGTAACCTAACGGCCCTCTTTGCATCAAACCCCCCCCCCCCCTCCAGCCCCCACCCCCCTCCAGCCCCCACCCACCAGAACAGAGTAAACCTATACATAAAAGGAGTATTTATATTCCCAAAAACTTGTGATATAATATTATTGCCAACGCTGCAGATTCCCAGTGTTAACACCATCACTAAAGTACTAAACAAATAAATAACTTTTCATTCATCATAATGAAGGTCGTTATTTGAAATCGTTTTGACAATGATTTAAAGTCATAATAGCACACTTCTGAGTGTATTTTCTGAGGGGGTACACAGATGGGGGCACTTGGCCTCCAGACCCAGACGGTGTTCCTACGGCCCTGCTAACAGCGCGCGCTCGTTTATCTGCAACTTTAATGGCGCCGGTTTTACCAGTCCGTGCAGAAATAAAAACCGTTCGGCGTTGAACCAGGGCTGGAGATACTCATGTTAGCCAAGGAGGAACCCTGCAGTCGGGCAGCCTTCGTGGGATCGGTGTTGTGTAGCTGGTGTGGGAGGGGACCGGGAGGAGGCGGAGAGCTCCTCCTCGTGAGAGGAGAGGCGATCCGGTGTCAAACAGCAGCAGCAGGTCGCGGTTCGTGGGAGCTCCGCAGCAGCGAACTAACAAACCCACACGTGTTCTCTCCGTGAACCACCGCGGTAAGGAAAGTTTTCTCGCTCAGCGATCTCAGGAGGGTTGTTCGTGGCTCAGACGAGAGGACGGAGTTCGCGCTGCTGCTCCTTCCCGATCGGCGGTTTGTCACTTTAATACCGGTTATCATCGGATCGTCCACACCTGTCGGTACAGCGCGGATTAACGCACGCAGGTGGATTTGGAAGGATATTGTTTTTCCAGCAGGTGTCTGCAATGAGACTACTAGTCTTCCTCCGTGATTAACGTAACTTCATATCTCAGGTATCTGATCATAATCCGTGTTGATTTCGAGACAAACCACTGCTTAGTGCCGAAGATTTAATTAAAGCTCTGTTTCTAGTCATTATTAATTAACATTATTGATCCTCCGACGTTTTAAACTCTTTCCCCAGTTTGATGTAGATTGATGTGAGTTTGCATCAACTCTTTCATTTTCCTGTCAGTCAATCTCACAATTGGCTTAATTGTTTTATCCATTAAATGTCAGAATATACTGAAAAATGGCCACAAAAGATTGTTTGAACTGTCTTAAAAATACTGGCTCAGCAATCATATGTCAATAATTAACGGGTAATAGTCACACTGAAGAACAACTGTATCAAATGATAAATCTTGGGGTTCTATTATCGTATTTATATATTTTGCCATGAAAGTACAGAAAGATGGCCATTATAGATTGTTGATGTGTTTTTATAAAGATTATCTAAAATTAAGTATTCAGTTTTCGGTCAGATAAAAGTGAAATCCAGCTAGTAATCACATGGATGGAGCTGGAGTGAGAAAATGTGGGTATGATATGTTACAGAACACTTACAAATGATGAGATATTCAATCAATGAATGAATGATATCGATGAGTCTTTTTCCTCTTGGCTTTAAAAATGACAGAAATGGTTGATAACCCACTTTTTTTCGGTTCTAATATCATTCACACTCAATCCACCAGTGACTCCCACACAGTGCTTCCTCTCGTGTATTAACAGGATGCTGTTGTATTCATTTCTTGCTCAGGAGGGGGCTCGACCAAGAGGCAGTGCGCCGCACCTGGGACCCCACCTCCGGCCATGACCTCAGGAAACGAGAGCGGGGCGCCCACCGTGACGGGCAGCACGCCACAGAACGGAGAGAACAAACCGCCCCAGGCCATCGTCAAGCCCCAGGTCCTCACGCATGTCATTGAAGGCTTTGTCATCCAGGAGGGAGCCGAGCCCTTCCCAGTGTGTGTAAGTGCTCCGTCTCTGCTTTACTAACAGCGAGACATGATAAACAACCCAGAAACGGCGCCCTCTACAGTGAACTCGCCCCCTGCAGGGAGCTATCGGCAGGCGAACGCAAGCCCTCCGTTACTACGGAGAGTGACAGCTCACAGCTTCTGTCTGATTCAGTCATTAATTATCCTGAGCTCAGACTCTGCAGGGGAAGGAGCACAGATGGGTGGAGGTGTTATAGCATTTAAAGCCCTCCTTTATTCTAAATCCCCTTAATCTAAGTCTTCTTTTAAAAAAAAAATGTATTTAGTGCATCTGTAAGTCCCTGTGTGACATTTATAAACTCAGTAGCTTTTTGTTAAGGGGCAAAATAAACGCATGGGATTTCTGTAATTTATAGGATTGGTGCTCACTGCCCCCTGCTGGACATTTGGTGTTTGAGTTTCTGTTTACATTCAACTGGGCCAAACAAGAACCAAGAACTCATTATCAGTCAGCCTTAAACAAAAGCACTAAACATGGCAAAGGCACTGAAACTGTACTTGTGCTCTAATATATTCATATTTAAATATTGATTCTCAACATGAATTATGTATTTGCATTTTGAAACGTCTGAAATGCTCAAATACTTACTTCTAGGTAACCTCTTTCGATTGCATGGTTGATGGAACAAAACTATAAAGATTTGAGCTATAACTGGAACTAAATAGAGAGGCAGCGAGACAATGAATGGCTGAAAGCAGAAAATATTTGGTTCTTAGGTTTGATTTAATGATTTTAACACGTAATCCACATCTAATTTTTATATATATATATATATCTGTATATATAGATATACGCTTATGTAAATTAGTCTTTGTGTTTAATATTTATGGTCTGATATTTGTCGAAATTGAATGCATTGCTCAAATGAATTCGGTCACAGGTGTCTCACCTGTTGTGTCTTATTCCTGGAACATTTGTCCATTCCTTTTGGTAGTTTTTAAAAATATCTTCCACATCCGATCTACCCAGGTGGAGCGTCTGCCCATTCTCATCAACAGCCCAAAGAAGCTGGACTCTCAGCTCTCCTCGGACCCCGACAAAACCCCCGTCAGCAACACGGCGAACAGTGACTCTGAGGCTGAGGACATGAACCAACCAGGTAAGACCGACGCCGTCCAACAAGTAGAGTAGGTGTGAATTTTGCCTACAGAATTCTTCTGTATTCATATCTCAGACTAAACTGTTTCTGATCTTCAAACTAAATTTCAGATAAAACGGAGACAATCCGAGTTAACGGAAAAATCAGGTTTATTTTGTCTCATATGGTTAAAATGATATCCGTTACCTGAAGACCAGTTTGAGAAGACGTCTTCCCTGAGCTTAAAATCTAGTCGTACCTTTCTTCAGCAGCAACAACTGCAACCAAGCGCTTGTGATACCTGGATGTCGGTCTCTGTGGTCGGTTCACTGTGGTGGAGTTTTGGTGCACTCGTCTTTGCAGAGCTGCTAAATAGAGCAAGGTCATGACCCAGTTGCCCTTGTGCTTCAACTCACAGACTGAGATGACCTGACTTTCTCTTCAGCATGTAATGGTGAAGAGCAGGATATACGTTTCCCCTTAATTCTGACTAGTCATCCTGGCCCAGCGCCTTTTGAATAGTTGAGCCAGGACCTCTGACCTTTATCGGGGTTAAAAAGTCCTGAAGTTCTTTGGGTGGTTTCTCTGCATCTCTTGTGACTCCCTGAATGACCTTTGACCCATTCTTTCAGAGGTATTTAAGAATGCAGTCCAGTTGATTGTTCCGTGTCTACTCCATGTCTAGATAATTTGTCTCACTCTGGATCTGTGGAGTCCCAGAATCGTAGAAACAGCTTTGTAACCCTTCAGACCGGGCTGGTAGTGACAGTTCTGGGTGTGTCTGGCCCAGTCCAAGCCAAAAAAAGTTTTGCGTGGCTTACATTTTGCCCTTACAGGACATCGTGTGTCCACTCAGAACCCTCACCCCAACACATGTGAGTGAACATTCTAGCTAATTACCTTGTAAAAAAAATCCCCAATTGCTGATAAATCTCTGGATAGAGGATCAGGTGGTTATTCCACAATCCCTTATTCATCGTTTTAAAATCTTGCTTGTGAGCATTAGTCACGTTTTGGTGCCTGTCTGAGCACATGGATCTGGACTTCCTGGAGACATCCTGACCTTAGTCGGTCGGCATGAATCCCAGATGATAAGGTCAACGTCAACATTCGTACTGATGCTTCAGATCAGATCAATGCCTCTCTGAAAGGAACCTCTCCAAAAGGTTGAAGCTAGGGTCGACACAATAAATGACTTTTGAACATTTTGTCTACTTGTTTGAGTCGGTTACTTAGTTTAGATGTCTCTGAGACAAAAAATGCAGGTAAGACTATAAAGTTTGGCTTAAAGCCTGACTATCTCCTGGAGCAGAAGTGGAGTATTTAATATAGAGTAGAAATCCGCTGAACAAAATGTTGAAAAGGAAAATGTTCAGTTATGCGAGTCGGTTGAATACATGGATTCTGATTTTCTTTTGTACAGTTTTCTATTTTTGCACTTCTCTGTTCAGACGGTGAAGGAAGTCTCACTCTCAGAAGAGAAACTCATTTGTTGTCCCGTGTTTCTGCTGGTTCCTTTCTCCCAGATAAAGAGCAAGAGCCCAAGCTGACGTGCGAGTACTGTGGCTGGGTGGACTTTGCTTACACATTCAAAGGCTCCAAAAGATTCTGCTCGGTGGTTTGTGCAAAGAGGCAAGTCTCCTTTTAGGTTTTTTTGCATTTCATGTAGTTTATGGAAAAAGGAGGGGCACCGCTGACGCTCTTCTCTGGACAGGTACAACGTGGGCTGTACGAAGCGGATAGGCATGTTCCGTCCCGAGCGGAGCAAACCAGCGAGCCGCTGGCGTCGAAGATCTCAGGGCCGCTCCAGTATCGAGGCCAAAAAGCAGGTATGGAAATAAACGGGTTCATCAAACGCAATTGCAACCCGCTGCACATTTCAGGTTCTACCGTTTTTATGCCTCGTGCCTCATCGTTTGTGTCAGAGCAGTCACCACCCCCCTCAGTCGTTAGGGGTCATTAAGCACTCTGTGATCTTTGATCATGATGGATGATGTCTACTGGTGACCAGCAGGGAGAGAGAAGAATTACATTTTTTTTGCCTCCTCCATAAGTTATACACTGGACTTATCACATAACTCCGTCTTAAGCCCCGTTCACTCCTGGCATAAAACGTGCCTCAGCTGACCATTTCTGATACGCGGATTAACATATTTGTTAACAAAGCCCAATCGTATTATTGTTTTAATCTGGTGAACTTCCCAGCAGAGAGATTCTGAGGGCCGGTCCTCTTTGGTTACAAAAACACAAGTGAATATCTGAACCAACGCTGGTAGAACTGAACAATACTTTCTGGAGGGATCGTTTTCTGGCCTTACCTTTCATGTCCTCCTCTTCCTCCTCTGCCTCAGGTAAAGAAAAAATAAAAAAGGAGCTGGTAAAATAAAGACGTTGTTAGTTGCGTTATTAAACCATGTCGTCCCGGTGGTCTGAATCTCCAAAAAATCAATAATAAGGTTTTATCAATCTGTCTTAGGCAGTCTATCTTAAAACAAGTAACACTGCATTTAAAATAAGTACATCTCCGCCTCGATCGAAAGAAAGCATTTAAAAATGATTTTCTCCCAAGGTTGGGGGAAAAAAATGAAAAGAATAGAAAGCTTGAAAGGAGAAAATGTTCCCCGTTGTTGATCAACAGCTTTATAATTACCGTGACTCTAGTTTCAAGCTTTAACTCTAAACCGCAGATTTAAAATCTCAGAAGTTAAAATCCCTTTATGCTCTTAATATAAATGCTCTTAACATAAAAAAAACTACCTGGTAAGACCAAACATCATGTCAGACAAAAAATAAGAGAGACTCAGTTTTCAGTTTTTGCTGTGTAAGTTTGGTCACGCCATTAAATGACGCAAAGTAAAAACATCTAATGTCTCATTTGGGATGGAAAGCAGAAAAGAGTGGATTTGGATATTTGGCCACACGGGTCTCAGACCTGGCTTCATGTGTTGGACCCATCCAACCAACTTACAGCAACCCCCCTCCAACTTTTCCTCCTCTTGATACGACCCAGAATGTCGCTGAATAGGCATCACATTTAGAAGCAAAGGGCCAAGAGACCAGGCTGCCAAGAGAATCCAAAGTGATTTTGTGGCTTTTTCCCGTTGTTTTGAGTCGGATTAGTCCACACCCTTCTGGAAGACCACATGAAGGCCAGACCACTCAGCTGTCGGGTCTCGATGCAGTGTTCAGAGGACATTTGAATTTGCTGGAGCCTCTAGTGACACTAGAATGTTACATTTTTACACGGGAAACACGTCTTGTGGAATTTAGATATCACAATATTTGAAATCTGAAATCTATTCAACAGGTTTTGTTTCACCTCTACAGCAAGACGTGAGGTTTCTGATCCAGAATGTTCGACCCCCTGACCAAATGATTTTTGTTGATGTTGATATGGACCCATCATTCCCGGTGTCCAGCATAAATCTTACCTATGTCCCTTTTAGTCCCAGCAGTGTTTCACTGCCGAGTCACTCAAAGCCAAACCCTGACGTCTTGCCCGCCTTTCCTCTTCAGAAGCTGTCCCCGTCCTCGCAGAAGACTCAGGGCGGTTCCGTATCCTCGCCTCATGCCTCTCAGCCCAGCCAGGAGGAGTCCAGCCCGTGCTCCGACATGTCTAGCTACGAAGAACCACCGTCTCCGATGTCCGCAGCCAGCTCGGGACCGCTGGCTCCCGCCGCAGCTCCGGCTCCAGCTCAGGTCCCCGTCCGCAGACACCCGAGCAGAACCTCGGACCAGGAGCGGCGCTTCTTACCCAACGACCCCACCAAATGGAATGTGGAAGAAGTTTACGAGTTCATCCGGTCACTGCCAGGTCAGTGGAGCAAACGCAGGGGTCCGGTTTGTTCACTCATCCAACATGACTCAGACCACTTAAGTGTGACTAACTGCAGGGTGTCTCTCTCCCTCTGATCCTCATGCAGGCTGTCAGGAGATCGCGGACGAGTTTCGTTCTCAGGAGATCGATGGACAGGCTTTGCTGCTGTTAAAGGAGGACCACCTCATGAGCACCATGAACATTAAACTGGGGCCGGCACTCAAGATCTTTGCACGCATCAACATGCTCAAAGACTCGTAGCAGGAAAGGGTGTTTGTGCACGGACGGTAAAACTAGGACACAGGTCAAAATGATTCCTCGTCTGCACTGACACGCAGACATCACAGAGCGGCTGCACTATGACTCTTCCCTCCAAACCCCCCCCCCCCGCCCTCCTCAGCTGGACTGGTTCCTCTGATTGAGAATCTCCCTTTAGCTGCCATTTTTATTCGCCAGCATCAGCTCCGTAACGCTCTGACCCTGTGAGCTCAGTGGTTCTCAGGACCGATGGTGTCACTGGTGTTTCAGCCGGAGCGCCGGAACCTGTGGGTCTGTGTTTACATGCGTCTGAAGAGGTGGAGCAGTTCTTTGCCAGTCAGATTATAATTTAGTCATTGGGGGGAAATTAAATCCTCAACTGTGCCAAATTCCCTTTTAGTTTCTACTCCCCTCTTACGTTTGTGAGTATCTTGGATTCACGTGCCGGATGAGTCTGGAGATCCAACTTTGGGTAACAATGCTTCCCAACAGCAGGAGTGTAAATACGGGCAGAACGTATTGGATTTAGTTTGGTGTCGTCGCACAAGTTTTCAAACGGGGGTTGTGCTCATTATAGTTTTCCAAAGTGGCATCAGCAGAGAGCCCAGACCAAAATACTGCCCACCCCCATTGGAGAGATGCAGTAAGATACTTTTTTGTGAATTGCATTTTTTGCAACACATCGACATGTTTGGCAGAAATCTATTTAAGAAAATAGGGTCAATGCAAATTTAAATTGAATAAATAAGTAAAAATAAAACAAGATCAAAAGTTAACTATAAGTTAAGGGAGCATCAATTTAAAGCGAGTTGCCATTAAAAGTTAATTTGACCAGTATTGCAGACAGTAGAGTCAGAGTTATTTCTCTTTGGACAGCAGCAGGGATTGGGTCCAAGAGTTCTGCTGTCTGTCCACAGTCCCGTGGAAGAAGCTGCTCTAAAGGCCTCTGTGCCTGAGGGCAGGGTGGAGAACAGGCCATGAACAGGATGTGAAGGGTTCCTCCTGATGTTCTCTGCACGTCCGTGGAGATGGGTAGAGCGGTAGTGTTCCGGGTTTGAAAGGGGAGCGCCAATAATCTTCAGTGCAGCTGGAGAACCGGACAGTACATCAGTACGTCAGTACGTCAGGATACGCTCCACTTTGCAAGGATTTGTTCAAAAATGTTAGCGATGCATAATTCTACAGACTTGAGGTGAGCTGTGCTGGTGTCGCATTGATTTGTCTATTTACATTAACACAGATCTTGGTATCTAAAAGAACAGTAAGTACAAAACCTTCCCTCCCTTCGCCCCCGAACCTTTCCTTGCCGACCAATCCAAGGAAATGCGACCAGCGAGAACTAGAGTGAGGTTCCTCCCACACCGTGTCGCCGTCCCTCGCCAACAGAGTTGAAAAATATACTGCCTGACAACAAAAAAAAAGTCACCACCTGGATTTAACTAAGTACATCCATTGGATAATTACTGCGGTGATTAATGTTTCAGCCGACAATAAGTTATTTAACTCTTAACTGATGCAGTGGAAAGATGTCACTCTGTTTCAGATTAGTGGCCTGCATCAAGCCAAGAAAACTACTAAGGAGATGCTGTAACTACTAAACCTGGGTGTAGAACCTGGGCCTGTAGATCATGGGGAACCATCATCTTCCAGGAAGAAACGTGGTGGGAAAAGAATCTTGAATGATTGGGATCAGAGATCACTTAGACGTTTAGTGAAATCAAGCCGCGGAAAATCAGCAGCAGAACTTAAGAGTGAAAGTAAAAGCTTTTCCACACAAACCATGTAAAGAGAACTCAAGGGATTAGGACTAAGCAGCTGTGTAGCCTTAAGCCTATCAGTGAGGCTAATTGGAGAAAAAATGTTCTGAGTCCAGATTGACCCTGTTCCAGAGTGATGGGCACATACGGGTAAGAAGAGAGGCGGATGTTGTGATGCTCCCATCATGCTTAGCGCCTACCGTACAAGCCTCTGGGGGTAGTGCTATGATCTGGGTTTGCTTCAGATGGTCAGGTCCAGGTTCAGCAACGTTATATGCCCAACAATTAAAATGATTTTTTTTCTTCCCTGATGGCACAGTGCCAGAATTAATCGGACTCAGATTGTACAGGAGTGGTTCAGGAAGCATGATGGACTGGCCTCTACAGAGTCCAGACCTAAACCCCACTGAGAATCTTTGGGATGTGCTGGAGAAGACTTTACGCAGCGGTCCGACTCGCCCATCATCATCATCATCAGCAGCAGAACTTGACGAAGCATGAAGTAATCTCTGGACGGAAACGAACCTAGTGACAAGGATGTGGGGCCGTAATCAAAGCTAAAGGCGGTCCAATGAAATATTCGGGAGTGTGACTTTTTTTTTAACCAGGCAGTGTAGTTAGGCAGCAACGACATCGTCGTTCATTTCTTCTTCTTTGTTGAGTTTAGAGGCGAAACAGTTCTTAGTACCTACTACCTTAGAAAAGGTAAAGATTCCCTCTCTTGAACCGTGTTTTTCCAATTAGGATACCGTACAAACATGGTGGACTTCACTGAAGGGAGCCTTCTCCCTCTGTGGATATAAAGGGCTTTTACTAAACTATAAAAACACAAAAAAAAAGATTATTTTCGGATGGAGAGAAATCTGTCCGAACTTGATGCTTCTACCGCAGTGAAGAAAGGGTCCGACCACAGACTGATCTGTTCTCAGGCTGCAGCGGTATCACCCACATCTGGTCCACCACACCGCTTTGGTTGTTTCTGGTTTACATTATGGACAGATTACAACCAAAGATTAATACCCGCCAGACTTTGTGTGTGTGTGTGTGTGTGAGTGAGCGAGCAAGAGAGATAGAAGAAAAAAAGCAAACATCAACAAGCGTGTGTTGTCAGCACCTTTAGTTAATATGTCAAGCTGCCTTCAAATCTCTTCCGCCGCAAAGGAGACGTGGACCCTCACAACAGCATCGCTCTCCTCCTCCTCCTCCTCCTCCTGAGACGTGCCATGATACGTTCCTGTTTTGCATCTGCCAAAATCTTTGCATTTGCGATCCGTTCAACAATGTGGGCCGAGGCGAAACGACAAGAATGCTGCTTAAAGTCTCTTTATAGAATGAAAATATCCACACTATCCATCTAGATCCAGACTACAGGATAGGAGCAGGTGTGAACGGAGACTCTGATGTGGCCTGAGGGAAGGAAAAGTGTTTTTGTTGTTGACTTTGTTGTTCTGAAGGCCACTTCCTGTTCATTTGTGCCCTGCTGGGGTCACACTGCAGCACTGATGTAAACAAACCGAGGCGTTGAGAGACGTTTTGAGTTCA
Source organism: Lophius americanus (assembly GCA_037951165.1). Taxonomy (NCBI): domain Eukaryota; kingdom Metazoa; phylum Chordata; class Actinopteri; order Lophiiformes; family Lophiidae; genus Lophius; species Lophius americanus. The sequence goes on from JBBDHG010000178.1 coordinate 292,805, forward strand.
TTACAACATTAGCGATGCTCTTTGTACAGTTTCTTTGCCGTGTGAAGGAAAGATAAACGTCTGGAACAGAAGATTGCATTCATTAATTTGCTCATTTTCATTCAGTAGATGGTCCTCCTGCGTTTCCTCACAATAAGACACCCTCAGCTCTGAATACAAAAGCTCGGAGCAGCTTTTTCTCTAACATTGATTTGCCTTTCATGAGGAACCCGCCAGCTCTCTCCTGCATATTTAAAGTGCCCGAAAACTATTAACTAAATTATGACGTTGGTTTCCTGTCTCGATTTCACTGGAGGACAACAACTTATCCTAGCAGCTTTTTTGGGGGGGGGGGGGGTTTCTGCCCCACTTCTGGCACTTATTCTGCTTTTATGGTATGAGATACTCCACTGAAGGTGAGCGAGGCGCTGGAGTCGCAGCACAAACACGTTTATATGTACATAGCAGCGAAAGTCAGAAAAAAAGACTAAAAATCTGTGTGAAAACTTTTTTTAAGTTATCATTGTTATAAAACGGAAATTAAATAATGTCTCTTGAAATATGCAAATTTGTAAATGTCACAATGCAGGAGTTTTTTTTTTTATGAACATATGATCATATCTATTTGTGTTTTTGTGGCTGTGATGGAAGGTCAACTTTTTTAGATGAGGCTTTGTCAAACGCTTGTATTTATCAAAATGGTTTGTAACGCAACATTTTTCAATTATAAATAATTTGCAATACATTTCTGTGTCTGGGTTTATTTGGTTTAACTCTTAAGAAGGTCATATTATGTTTTATGTGTATCAGTGTGTGTTTTGTATTCTTCAGAAAGTAGAACAATCAGGCTCAGGGTTTCTAGTGTGAATGAAAACAATCATTTATATTGTTAGGTCAAATATTAAAACATTAAAAGAGATGACGGCGGCATGTTTTTAGATTTCTATGTCAAGTACCGCTGCTTCCTAATTTATTTGAGAAATGACTAAAGCCATTTATTGATGGGGGTAGATTTAATTTATGTAGATTGATCTACAAGCAGTTTCTGGAAAAAATCATCTAAATGAGTAAATAAGGGTCAAATCTATGAAAGGTTTCAATTAAAATTGAAAAACTCAAATGAAAAAATAGCACCAAAGTAGATGGCATTCTGATTCACCGTTACCACATTTTTGAAGTGTGTGAGGAAGCTGGTATGGACTCAACACAGAAATGCCTCGATCCACAGGTGGATTAGAATCCAGAACCTTCTTTCTGTGAGGCTACAATGTTGTCAACCACTCCAAAGTCCTCCCTTCAAGGAAAATCTCCCGGACTGCGGATGAAAAACAACCTTTTGGCTAACTGGTACAATAACAGAAATGTTTATTAATGTACATTGTCATGTCAAATAAAATAATAAATAAAAAACTGTCTTTTAACAGGCAGAAACATCAAGCAGATCCCAAACCAATTTGGGCGGCCCGCTGTTTGGACCGATGGGTTCAGACAGGATTTAGGAACACTTATAGCTTCTACAGTACAAACAAATAACAATAAAAACAAACAGTCGATATAATAAAATAAAATTCAGTGTGTCTCAATCAGGTCCACAGCAGTGGGTCCAATCGAGATCCATGGGAACCTGCGGGAAGAGAAAACGCAAAGACTGCTGGGAAGACGATGACTTTAGTTGCGTTAAGGAGATATGAAATTGTAGGAAAAGGAGAAAGAGAAGCAGCATGGGAAGACACAAGCCAAAACTACAGCAGGATAACTAACAGTTAGCCATAATTATAAGCCACACAATCAGTCATAGCATTAGTAATTGTAGAATAGCATTGATTATCTTTTAACCTTTATACTATAAATATGATGCACACGCTGAGAGCAGTCTGGGAGTCTCTAGATTCTAGGAAAAATACATCTGACTGTGTGTTTCACAATAAAAGCACTGCCACAAAGACAGAGAACCTTTCTTCTGCTGTTTAGATCAACAGGGGTGAACACAGAAATCAGGTGAGTTTGAATTTGATTGACACCGTAGCTACAGGAAGAGAGGCGAGGAGGCCACGCCCACTGTTTGTTTTGACAACGGACCAAACCAAAAGAAGCCGTTGTCCTTTTTTTGCTTTTGATGCCGCAATACGTTAAACTCATCTCATGAATGTAGGCAGAAGTACGTTTTTTTTACTTTAAGCTTATGCTTACGGGGCTAAATGATGTGTTCAACGATATTAAAGTCTGTCACTCTTTGCGGACTCCCCCATACCTCAATGAAAATGGAACAGTCCAGGTTTAAATTTGAACGGTCGTGTTGTTATTCCTGTATTTAGCTTTAAACGTCTCACCTACAAACTTTTGACATTGTTAACGTTAAAAGACGTCATCAATTTAGCAAAATACCAACATCAGGTAAGTTCGACTGCAGAAAAGTGTCTTATTGTCTCTACTTTGCAATTCTACGTTTACGTTTTATATTTTTAGTATTTATTTAGTATAATAAAGTTAATATTTCATGGTGCAGTGCAGTTGTGCTTCATGGGTTTAATGTTATCAACCATAACCAGCTTCATCCAGCTTCTTATACTGTTTATTTATCTTCAAACGAAGCTGTTGTCTGTTTAAAAATAAGATTTAAAAAGTAAAAAAAAAAAAAAAGCTACTTGAGAAATCTCAAAAATCACGTTTTTGAATTATTGTTGTATTTATTGACCAAAACTAGTCGTGATTGAAAAAGTTAAACACAGATAACAAAACAAAAACTACCGAACTGCGTTAATAAGTTAATGAGTTAACGAGTTAAATTAGAGGAAAAATGTGCCAGAAATAAAAAAATGTTTCCAAATTAAATAATGATTTACCTTATAAAATGTTTATTTTAATGTCTCACAGCTTGTTGAGAAGTAATTTTTTTTAATTTGTTTTATTTGACCATCACTCCCAAACTCAACTCCATTCACTTTATTACAATACAGAAACAAAAACAAAAAAAGCATCTGAAAACCTTGATACCCTGTTTACCTTCATGATCTCTTACGTTGATTATTTATTGGATTCATTGAAATTTGCAGACCGTCTCTGAAAATGCCGAATCAAGGAGACGAGGCCGGCGACGAGTCGCCCTCTGACCTCCCACACCTGGAGCGGCTGGACTCTCCTGTGAACGGTATGAAGCTTTAATACAGAGGTTATTATTTCCGAGCACGTTCAGGGAGCATTAGTAACTGAGTTATTACCACCGTGCCAGTTCTAATTATCTGTGTGTGTGTGTGTGTGTGTGTGTGTCCTGTCTGTGGTGTCAGGGAGCCCACCCACCGCCTCATTATCCGGCCTGATGGAGCTGCACAATTGTGTTTCCAACCTGAGCCTCGCGCACGAGATAGTGGTGAACAGAGACTTCTGCTTCAAAGCGGAGAGCCCTCCCACCGACAGGCAAGGAAAAAAAACCTCCAGCCCGGCCCGACTCACCTCGGTTCCTCGCGTTCCCGACATTAATTAGCAGTTTAGACTCGATTGAGTTGAGATTGAACACGTTGTTTTCCTTCTGTAGCCTTGAGGGCAGAGTGACAGAGATTGTTCACCGGGCGTTTTGGGATAGTCTTCAGGAGCAGCTCGGCGGGGATCCTCCCAGCTACGACCATGCTGTCGTTCTCCTCCAGGAAGTCAAGACCGTAAGTGTGTGTGGCGTCACATGAGAGGAATCATCATCCTCTAATATATAGGGTAGATTCTACTGGACCCTCAATCATGCTCATTGAACTGGAAGAGTTAAATGCGACCCATTAATAATCTCAATCAGTCCATATTGACTCCACTCTAGCTGTTTCTGGGAAGTCAGCAGTCTGATCTAGGATCAGATCCCATAGTGACTCATAATGAAGATAGATAGAGTCAACTTTTTTTGACTGAGCTCAGGAATAAAACCAGACAGATTTGCTCCTCTCAATTCACAGGAGTTGAATTTAGACACAAGTGGAAGTTAAGGACATGTTTTCCACAAAAAGCGTCTCCAAATGAGTAAAATATGAACGTATAATAGTGAAATAATATATATTTATATATACAAATGCAATATTTAAAAAGAAAAGAAAAGAAGGGCTATACATAATTGTTTTACAGTTACACCACAAAATGAACAATCAGTGAATTGTGCTTAGAAATTCACATTTGTATCAAATCAAATTTGTTAGAAATACCCCAAAGTGCCATTACTGGGAATTTGTGGGCAAAGTACCACATATGTCCACAAGGTGGAGCCATTCACACATCTGGAGAATATAAACATAGAGTTGCGCACATTAAAAAAGAAATATATATATATATATATATATGTATATATATATATATGTATATTATTAATGAATTGATTAATTTGTAGGCTGACTTTAATATGCATTATATTACGACATGCAGGCTAATCCTTGTGAAGCTCCAAATGTAAATGTATTTATTTCAGAAATGTATTTGTTTGGCATCTGAAGCTTCGCTAAAGGCATCTTCATGCTTGACCCGTCAGATGCTTCAGTCCCTGCTGCTGCCAGCTCACGTCAGACTGAGAGCGCAGATGGACGAGGTGCTGGACACGGCGCTGATCCAGCAGGAGGTCGACCACGGAGCCCTGGATCTCCACCGACTGGCAGCATACATCGTCAACACCATGGCGTCTCTGTGTGCACCCGTGCGAGACCCAGAGGTCAGGGCCCTGAGGGACCTCGAGAACCCTGTGGAGCTCCTGAGGTGAGGGGCAGGTTGGGTTGATACCGGTTCCAGTCCTGGCCTCCTCTCTGGACATCAACCTTAAACTGCATTCTTACGTCAAATCTATACATTTAATTTTTAATCATTATTTTTTGTTATTCCTCCAACGTTCTTTCTTCAGCCTTTTCTTCAGGTCTGAATGGCTGACATCTGGTTTCTTGAGCCTGTTGCTCTGAAGCCTCCGTTTGGTGGCTCCCGTCTCGCAGTAATGGAGGCGGCCATTAATTCCTCTAAACGATAATCACGCATGAGATTGTTTGAAGACACTAATTGCTCTGCTGGCGTTATTCTTTTTCCTTTTTTCTTTGGTCACTTTGTCCACATGACCATAAAGCTCTATAATGATGCTGCTGTGGGCGCATACATCCAGCCAGAACCTACATCATTACGCCGCCGCCGTCGCCTCCGACTGTTTAAACGTACAGAAGACATCTTTTCGCCCTGTTAGGGAGATAATTGTCAATTATCTTGTTAATTGTTTTGAAAAACAGCCTTCGTTTTCCAAATCAAGGAGATAATTATCCTTGTAATTCAGAAAGAGACATTGCGTCGTTCTCACATAACGAGAGGATAGTTTAATCCTGGGTTTAATTTTTTGGTCTTGGTTTTGACCTCCCTGTCTGTAAGTTACACGGGTGGTTTGGTTTTTATTTTTCCTGACTTTGCACAGCCACCTGAGGTCTTTGCGGTTGTTCAGACAGGAAGTCCCGTTCGGCTCTGTTGGACGGAGGAGTATTCTCTCCAGGATCAGTTGAACCGAGGTGACATGTCTCATGGATCAGCCATAACTTTACCATCACCAGCCTAATACTGTGCAGATCTCCATTCTGCAGCTCCGCAATCAAACGTGCCTTCTGACACCTTCCTTTCAGGAACATGCGTTCACTTGTTCAGGAACGTGTGCTACAGTAGCTCCTCTGTGGGATCACGACTTCAGAACGGGACGCCCACACGTGGCATTACAACGAGATAATCAAAAATAATACTGACTTCAACTGTCAGTGGTTGTAATGTTATGGCCGGTCAGTGAAAGATGATACTTCTGAAATGCATTCAGGCAACACGGTGACTCAGACATTCAGGAAACTGAAGAAAATACTAAATCTATGCTCTCTTAAAACTTTCCTCAACCCTTCGTCTTCCTCCTCTACGATAATGCTTCTGTTTTTTGGGCAGTGCAGGAAAAGTTTGCTAGTGTGTACGCCAGAGGACATTTTGGGTCTAAAACGAATTCCCTGTTCCGTTCACCTCAGAGAGATCTTCCGCGTCCTGGGCCTGATGAAGACCGACATGATAAACTTCACCATCCAGAGCCTGAGGCCTCACCTCCTGCAGCAGGCGGCGCTCTACGAGAGGGCCAAGTTCCAGCAGATCCTGGACAAGCAGCCAGGTGAGGAGGGCTGACCGACCATCACGATCAATCCGTGAAACTGATTCTAAAGATTTGTGGCTCCAAAGCAACAACCTGCCATTCCCCGACGAGCTGATCAGCCAATCAGTGAGCTCTATTCTGCATCAGCCGGATAATCGCTGCTGGAGTCTCTCTGGTGCTCTTCTGTTTTTGATGAGTCAGCATCTGTGCTACAAGAACAGTTTCACTCGCTTTTAGTCCCAATGCTCTTTCTATAACCCCAAAATTATATCTATATATTCAATATGTATATTTATATATATATATTTATGCATATCCACATCCATATATGAAAAGAAAAAAAAAAATACTCATGGATTTAAATATAGGAATAAAATGCAGAAAAAATAAAGTAAAGGAAGAGTCTGATCTCCCAAGACATGTATAAATATGAATTAAATATAAATCAAAGCAGTGCAGATGTGCAGTTAGCGGAAACAGACGCGGTGTTTAGTCAGTAGTCTTGGCTGCCCCAGATCCTTCGTGTTCACGCAATAACTCAAGAACGATACCATGGATCCTTTTTTTGAATGTTATTCCCCCTGTAGACCTTACTGTGAGGAAGAACTGGATTGATTTATGGGAAAGGTCAGTTGCATATCATAGTTCCAAGGAGCTCTATCTTGTAAATATGATACTGATGAGGATGCTGATAGTTCATATTTTACTCTCTAGGAGGAGCTTCTTTTTTTTTTTGTTGAAATCACAGCCTTCAGTTCTTGATTTCTCAGATGAACCGCCTGGAGATAATTTTATCAACTGTGTCCGAATTTTGTCAGTATATAAATCGACCTGAAGATATCTGTCTTGTTTATATCATATTTTATTTACTTAATAGTTCATATTTTACTCACAAGGGGAAGCTTCTCCTTTTTTTTTCTTCAAAAATACAGTTTTTTCAGACATTACTTCCTAATCATTGTTCCGATTTAGTCCACATTCACCTCATGTGGGCCGCCTCAAGTTGATATAACTTGTGTTTGTCATTCTTTACTGAAACTGATCATATTTCACAAACTGGGGGGGGGGGGGTTATTTTACCAAAAAAAACACACTTTTGACTGTTACTACATTTATTTTTAGTTAAATTGACAAAAGGAAATCTGTCTTGTTTTATTCCTGAGTTCAGAAAAACCAGTTAACTGTATTGAGTCCCTCTGGGATCTGATCCTAGAGCAGACTGCTGACTTCATAGAAACAGTCAGGTTGAGTCAATACGGACTGTTTGAGATTATTAATGAGTCACATTTAATGTGAGGAGTTGCTTGCTTGTACATCGCCGGGGATTGGGGGGCTTCTGCTGTCGGCGAAGACAGCGTAGGCCTACCTCTACTCTGTTACTACCTTCCTGTTGAGGACATCGTGGCTGCATCGGTGTTGTGCGTGACCCCGTGAACCTCCTGCTAACCTCACAGTAGATGTTAAACATTATTATTATTATTTTAAGGTTTTTGTGTGTTTCACTTTTTTTTCTCCTCCAGCTTCTCTGGACAACACCGCGGCCTGGATCCAGGCGGCGGCATCAGAGGAGGCGTCGGCTGTCACAGACCGGCTCGAGTCAAACGGTCCTGGCAGCGGCGGTCCTGTCAGCGCCGCAGCTGTCCTCAACCGGGCCTACATGCGTTTGCTAAACTGGGACCCGCGAGAGCAGAAATATCCCGAGGTCAGCTCCCGACTCTGCTCCGCGCCTCGTTAGAGATATATTTTATTGATTATCAGGGAGTCCGGAGTCTCCATGCACCCTCCTCCTCCTCGCCAGGCTGCAGGGTGAGACATGTGACAGTGCATTAGGGCTCGTGTAGCGCCGCGGAGCATCGGTTCCCACACGCCGGGTTCCGATGTTCACTCGCCTCCATCAGCTTTTAAAATCTTTCTGAACATTATTGACTTTAGGAGGCAGACCTCCTTCCACCTCTACCTCTCCGACACACTCGGCTATTTCCGTTCTTCATCCTTCATCGGAATCCTCTTTTCTTTTCTTTTCAACAATTTGGCCGCCGGGCTGCTTTCATCCTAACATGTCACTCATGACTTTTCACGTTTATCTCATTTGTTTACGCGTTCAGCTTCAACCCTGCTCACGCAATAAATACACCCATCAGCCAAAACATTACGACCATCCACCCGCTATTGTGTAGATCCAACTTTTGCCGGCAATACAGCGCCGACCCATCGAGGAGTGGACTCTGAACGGGTTGCTGCGGTATCTGGTGCTACTTTCTTTATCCACACCCCTCCACTCCTGTAAGGTGTGAGGCGGGCCTATGTGGATCAGACTCACATATCAAATATACGCTCAGCTGAACTGAGATGGACTTTCTCATCAAATACTCATGGATCATATTTTAAGCGAGGAAGGACGCATTATCCCGCTGACAGAGACTTTTACCGTTTACTTCTGACTCCATGAAGGAGGTGGTGATGCTCCAATGCTGATGTGGCCATCGTAGAAGTTTCGCATTTTTAGCGATGCTCTGATCCAGTCGACTGTCAATCACAACTTTGTCCTCGTCTAAGACGCTAGGATCCTCATGTTCCTCTGAACCTCTGATTCGGGTTCTAACTATACCTTCATGTTTGTTACGTAGACCCGCAGCAGCAGCTGCTGGTTTCCCTGATATTCATGATGACTCCCTGTGTTTTTTTTCCCATATGCCGCCCCGACCCCCGACCCCTGACACCCAGACTGTGATGATGGACCGAGCCCGTCTGGACGCTCTGGCCCGGCGGCTCCAGATGCTGGTGCTGGAGGCGTCGGTGCTGCTCCTGACCCACGCCCAGTGCGGCGCTGGCGTTTTCTCTGTGCAGGGGTTTGTAGGTAAACTCAGGCAGTCCGCCGCTGCCCTGCTGGAGGGCAGTCACACCAGGTAAGAGGAGGTTCTGGTGATGCATGTACTGGCTGTCACGGAGAACAGGTACTGTATGAGGAGGAAACCGATGGAGGTGACAGGAGCCAACTAGCCTGTCAGAACGGATCCGGCTAACCTCATTCTATCTGTTCAAGAGAAGCGCCGTCATGATCGGGGGATGCGTGTGGAACCAGGCCCACCCCTCCTCTCCGGTCGGGCCGCGGCAGAGACTGCGGCACACGTTTTCCTCTAGTTCAATCCCATTTATTAAAATGTCACTCTATTTAATCCAAACGGCTCTTGAGACTTGACCATTATTAAAGACCCGTATTTATTAACTTCCACCAGTGTCTTTGTTCATCATCCTTCATAATTGCATAAATTATACGGGCCTAATGAGGCCCGCCGGTGATTTGTCTTACGCTGCTTTCTGCTGCTGCTGCAGGGAGGCTGACCTGAAGGGAGCGCTGCCGGGCCTCGGGGAGACGGTGCTGCAGCAGGTGACCGGAGCCCAGAGCGGCCAGGGAGGAGCGGCGCCGCCTCGGGAGAACCTGGAGCTGCTGAGGGGACAGATATCTGAGCTGTGGAGGGACGACCACCCGGTCCGATCGCTCATAGGTGAGGCTTCTAGGGGCTTCTACGGATTTAGGTGCAACGTTCAGGCTGAGGGCAGTAACTGAGTACATTTACTCAAGCTCTGTATTTGAGCGCAGGTTTGAGGTTCTTGTACTTGATTGTTTCCATTCTGTGTAACTTTATTCTTCTTCTCCACTACATTTGTCTGATAGCCGAAGTTACTAGTTACTTTTCGTGTGACAGATTTTTGATACCTTTTCCCTCCAGTGAAAACAGCTGGCTGGACTGGTTCTGGCTCTGAGGGGCTCGGTACCAACGTCAGAGATCCTTTCTATCTAAAAAAACAAACTCACATTTGGGATAAAACATGCTGAAGAGCTTTTAGCTGCAATGTTGTTGCTTTAACGGGTGATCAGATCAGTGACGTTATGTTTTCAACGTCGCAGAACCTCCAGATAAACCTTTGAAGGCTCATTCAGAAAACCTTTGATGAAGATATGAGGGTGAAGAGTAATATCCAAACGAGCCGATGCAGCATTTTAACAATATAATACAGTAGGATATAATTCAGTATGTGTCATCTTTACGTCCTCATGCATGTAGGTCTCTGACCTCTCTCCCTCCCTCTCTCTCTCTCTCTCTCTCTCTCTCTCTCTCTCTCTCTCTCTCCTTCCACCCACTCGTCCATCCATCCTTCCATCACCACAGGAGCGAGGATGCGGGGCTTCCTCCAGGCGATGCTGCAGGGCGGCCCGGCTAAAAGGAGTCCAGAGCTGCCCTCTCCCCTGGGTCTGGTGAGCGCTGAGCTGGCAGAGCTGGGGACGGCCTTTGGGCGAATCGTCCACTTCAACCGGACCGTCTTCGGTCCCTTCTACGCACCCATCCTCGCGAAGCAGCTGTTCCCGCCAGGAGAGGCCGAGACCGGGGAGGACTCGCGCTGAAGGCTGCGGGCGTCACCACGCCACCTTTGTTGAACGGTTTAATTAGAACCACTTTATTATGCAATATCACCCTGGAGCATTTCAGCCGCAGCGTTGAGGCAGGAAATATCAGGAAACGCCGGGAGATGCTGGAGCGACAGGAAACTCAACTCCTGCTGTTTTCTGTTTTTTGTTATTTATTTTTCAGACCATGACTCAGCCTGGGTGACGTACCTGTAAATAATTCATACTCGCTTTACCTCGTCTGGAAGATAAACACCCTCAGGAAGAGAAAAATATATATATATATATCACATACCAAAGATTGTAAATAATGTTGTAGATTTATTTTAGGTGTCTGTTTGTTCTTATGATGGTGGCAGACGTTTATGTTTAGGATCAAGCAAAGACGCAGACAGTTTGTGTTGGTTCTTCCCTCGTTTTTTTATTCCATGTGATTATATGTTGGTATGACATGCCCGACTGCTGGATTTATTCTCCTTTTAATGTCTTGTAGGCTTAGTTGTCTCTTCATTCTATTACGTCCTCGAAAAAAAGGGGGACGTAATGGAATCGTCATGGTCGCCGTGTCCGCCGCGGCTTTGTCGTGTTAACGCGATAACTCACAAACCATTTAATGGATGATCTTCAAATTTTATGCCCCCGTAGACCTTAGTGTGAGGAAGAATTGGACTGATTTGGGAAAGGTCAAATTCACTGTTACACAACCGTTGGTCCAAGTTTGGTGGATGTGAATGAATTCGGGCGGGGTCCATCTTCAAAATGTCATATTTTACCCTGATAGTTCACTTTTTACGAAAAGGTCTTTTCAACATAACTTCCTACTCATTGGGCCGATTTACTCAAAATTGACCTCATATGAACCGCCTCAAGGAGATCTAACTTTAATTTGTCACATTTTACTGTAATTGCACATATTTCTCTCACTAAGAGAAAAAACTAAGTTTTTTTAACGTTACTATCTGGTCACTTGTCTCAATTTAGCTCCAATGAATTGATTCCAGGAAATCCGTCTTGTTTTATTCCTGAGCTCAGAAAAACTAGTTAACTCTATTTATCTTCATGATTGAGTCACTGTGGGATCTGATCCTAGAACAGACTGCTGACTTCATAGAAATAGTTAGATTGAGTCAGTACGGACTGTTTGAGATTATTAATGAATCACATTTGTTTTGGGGAATTCAAGCAGGGGGCATTGCTTGTACTACGCAGGGGATTAGGGGGCTTAACATGGAGTTTTTTTTTTTTAGGTCAACGTAACATTATCGTTGCTCGGTAACAGCAGGGTTTCCTGCAGAGCATCACGCCAGAAAAACAAGAACGTTTGCAGAAGTTTTTGAGTTGCTGTCAAGATCACTTTCATTTTTCAGCGAATAGAATTGACGATTAGAAAATGGATTTTTTAGTAAAGTCGGTGAAATTCACTGAAAACTGGGCTTGATTTCCACCCGTTCTTCTCTGTGGGACAGTTTCCGACCAAACTGAAGGTCCGGAGTATCACCTGTAAATAATCTGTATCCACTTAAAGTCTTCTACGAACCGTTTTTCAGATAAATGTAATTCATCAATCTTCCTGCCTCATTTGGGGCAACCGTGTTTATTTTTGGTAAATTTTTTTTTGCTACACTTCAGAACTTTATTATAAAAATCTGTAAATGTGTTTGAAGCAAAAAAGTCTGCGTTAGAAAAAAATAAAGTTTTAACCACCATCGTGACCCTCGTCATCACTGGAGGGGGTTTGATTGATGGCAGAGTGTGATCCCTACATCTACAGCCTCATCCGACAACCTTATCATGTCTGGACTTCTTTTTAACACACACACAACACACATTTACAGAGTCACATAAATAAACACGCGTCATTTCTGATTTCATACAACACGGACATAGTTTATTTTGTATTTTTGTGAAATGGACATCATTTATGTTTTTCTTACATGCACATTTTGTTGAGTTTGTATATTGAAAATGATGTCAAATCAAGTTTTTTTTTCCCGGTGCTTGCTTGTCCGTTCTTCTGCTGCTGAGTCATCCGGGCAAATGATCAGAACCGGGGGGGAAACGCTGGCTTTTATACAGGAAATGCTACTTTTGGCCGTAACCACCGAACTCAGACCTCAGAGGTTTGATTTGATTTGTGTGTAGCTGAATTATTTTGTTCATTTTACTTGGCTTGCCTTTTTGTTGTTTGGATACATTTGGATTTTGAGTCGTTCGGTGAGAGAGTTAATTATCCAAGAGGCAGAGTTGTGTTTATTTTTGTGTGGTTAATTAGTGGGTTTGTGTTTTGTTTTCCTGCCGCTTGTATTCATTGGGTTTGAGCAGCTGCCTTAAATACCCCTGCAGTCGTTTCTCTGTCAGGTCACTTGTTCTCTCTTAAATCATCGTCAGCTTGATCGTGTTAATTACTTTGCTTAAATGCGTTGTTTGTAAAAATCCTGAGTTTAGTTCTGTGGGTGTTTGAACTCTTTTATGGGCTCAGAACTACATCGCTGGTTTCGACTGACGCAGGAAACCTGCATGAGTCACAGAGAGAATGTGAGGTGGATGCCTGAACTTGTTTTTTGGGGGAAGCTGTAAGGTATTTTAAAAACACTTCATGTGCGTCTGAAGGGATTTCCAGAATCGCCAAACATCTTCTAACTGTATGAATAAAACATCGCGACTGCAGCACCACTGAAAAACCTTTAAAGCCCATTTTTCAGTCGGTAACTTGAGTTTGTGATTCAGGTAGATTTAGTTTGTCCGAAGAGAAAATAATCGTGAATTCAACATAATTATAAGGAAGTATAAAGATTTTCTTTTTCTATCTTCAAGTCAGATTTTCAAAAAAAGAACATCAGTCTTTTCCTTCCTTTTTTGTTTTTTGGAGTTCAGGGGTCACAGCTGAAGTGAAAGTCGGTGGAAATCTTTTATTATCATAGCAACTTACACACACTTATCATCCATAACATTATAACCACCATTCTAATGATGCGTAGGTCCGCTATTTGCTGCTAAAACAAATCAGACACGTTGAGGCACGAACCCCAAAAGTCCTCTGCAGGTGTTTTTTGGTGTCTGGTACCAAAACCTTAGCGGCAGACGCTTTGAGTCCACTAAGTCGCCTCAATGGATTGGATTTTGTTTGTTGTGTTTGATTGATGCACAGTTCAGAGATGTAGGATAGGATTGAGATCTAGAAGCCAGGTCATCATCATGAACTCTTGATTACGAGACTGAGAAGGGTCATGGTGGCAGATTTCTATTTACTGTAGGTTCTGGTTTTTTAACGATAAAACAAGCGGCCACGTTGTCTTCCGGTGTTGCCATGGCAACGGGAGTCAATAGGTGCAAATTTCTAATGGTGGATAAGAGCTTTCTTGTTTCCCAATATCGAATAACGTTTTATTAATTACATGAGTCACATGACCACGTGAGGTCGGTAGGATCAGCAAAAATATGAGAGCATGAAAACAACAGATGAAACTTAACAATTAACATTAGCTGCTCGTATTGACTTTCAGCGTCGTCACGGCAACGTCTACACACCGGTCAAAAGACCGTCAGCTTCAAAATTGATTTCTTCGTTTATCCATATTGGAAACCCTGAATCTGCCACGTTTGTCTTAAATCAGCTGCTACAGCTGTGAGACGCCGGATCTCTGATGAACGTTAAGAATGAACGTAAAGAGAAAAAGTTGAGAAGGTTGCCATCAGGGTTGAGTGTTTCCGGTAAGGATGTATTTGTTCTGCAACAAAGTTCGTGTCGTGTCAAAGCAACGTCTACATGAACGTCAGGACCAAGGCTTTCCAAACAGACCACACATGGCGTGGGATTATTGAGGAATGGTCTATCCTGCCTTCCACACGTCTTTGAATGAGCCTTGGACCTGGACCGGGTCACCAGCGGTTCTTCCTTAGACCACTTTGCTGGGAAAAACCACTGTTGGCTGAATACGCCCGACAAGACCCGATGTTCTGAAGATGCTCTAACCAAGTCGTGTAGCCATCACAACCTGGACTTTGTCAAAGTCGCCCGGAATCTTACGTATTCCTATTTTTCCTGGTTCCAACATCATCTTCAGGACAAAATATTTATATATATATATATACTTTGAATTTCACGCAGATTCCTCTCAACCATGAAAGAAAAATCAGTGCCGACAACAAACGTAGGAGGGATTCTTTAGCCATTGTATTATTTAATTTCATGAATATAATATTGCTTTGAAATTTGAAACAGCATCACATTTTCTTGGACAAACCCAACTCAGTCCACGAAACACGGGCAAAGCGTCGTATGCTGGTACAGTTTCTTTTCTCCGACATTTTTTTAAGGTTTCTTTTTGATCATTCCTGGTCGTTATCTCCAATAAGGCCTGAATCAATAGAAATGCTCTTTAATATCTTCAATGGTGCTCAAAACATTACAGTACCTACATGACGGGATCGGGGAGTCACATGGAGGCCAGGAAATAGACTGGGCCTTATCTAACTTTTCCAGGCGACAGGAGTGATACACAGGCCGCCCCCCACCCCCCGCCGTTCGGCCGGTGATGAGGGAGGTTCGGGTCTGCGTTGGCGTCCGGGGTCAGTGGAGGAGCAGGGATATACAGAGGGGGATCCAAATTGTCGGAGCGGCGCTGGTTTGGCCCGGAGCGGCGCCGCTTAAGGCTTACCTCTACCTCTTTTCCACTCATCCGCCCACTATCACAACACACGCAAACACACTCACATCACGGGCTGCTCCCCTTCAACTCACAGCTTGGTATCCGGAAACTTGAACGCTGGGGCGAGCTACACAAGGAGAACACCAATGTTAAAAGAGACCCGTACATGCAGCGCCATATCATGCCACCAAAATAGCTGCTGCTCGTTAAAGTGTTATACTTTTTTTCCCCCTCTTTTTTTTCTAACATTATGCATCCAAACTAGAGCAGGTTGTCTTTGTGACGCACAAAATGGAAGAACAGACGTGACAAAATGTTGGCGACAACGGAAAAAGCGTGGTGGGATGAGGATGAGTCGCTGTTTTTGGCGCGTAACAAAAGGGAGGGGAGGCTGGAAGCAGATGGGCGGATGAGACGGCGGAGACGAGACACGGCTACAGAACACACGGCGACGGCTCAGGCCGAACGCCTCAACGGAGCGGCGAGGAGGCACTGCCATCATGCATTGTCAGTGGAAGCTAACGGTTAACAGTCAGTCCGCAGCAGCTCGCCGTCTCACTCCTCCTGCAGCACACGCAAACCACAAGGACGGTGATGTCACGGCAGAGGTCCAAACTCCCATGAGGACAGACACAGAGACACGGCATACAGCGAAGTGCACACCCACAGATAACGTGGCGACTCCACAACAAGCAGATTTCAATCACAGTACAGGAGGGGAGGCGTGTTTTTTTTTTTTCTTTTCTTTTTTTTTTTGCTCGTTTAAAAAATTGGCGTCATGTTCTCAGCAGAACAAATCCATTCCACTTTAACGCCACGCCAGATTTGGCTGCTCCTGTGATGTAGTGGAATTAAATCTTCATTTTTTTTTTTTCATTTTATTTATTTGTTTGTCTATTTTCATGTGCCGTCCCCGATTCTAAATCAAACAGCGTGTAATCGTGATAATAAGATGCTATGTTGGGAAACCTGCACCAAAATGTGCATTTAAGTGGAGGATTATTGGGCGCCGTTTGATTCCAACAGCAAGGTTTTTGCCACGTTTAGCTCCATCAGACGTTTAAAAAGCGGGGTCAGATTTCTAAAGTCACTTTTAGAAACATCACATTTACAGTAATATTAATGTACTTGGTTATATTCAGCTTCCTAGGGAAAAATATTTGAATAAATGTTACGTCTAAATGTTAAATCTGAATGTATATGTTAAATCTAAATATTACATCTGAATCTAAATGTTGAATCTGGATCTAAACTTTGAGCCTGGATGCTTAGAAAATATGCAGGAGTTACACTGAAGTCATCAAAAGCACCAAAATAAAAGCTTGACGAAGAAAAAACACAATTTTTTCGTCAATTGTAAACAGGTCGTCTATAATATTTAGAAATAACATTTAGATTCAGATTTAAAATTTATATGTAACACTTAGATTTAACATTTACATATAGAATTTAGATTCAGATTTTACATCTAGATGTAACACTTAGATTTATCATTTATATATAGAATTTAGATTCAGATTTTACATCTAGATGTAACACTTAGATTTAACATTTATATATAGAATTTAGATTCAGATTTTACATTTAGATGTAACATTTAGATTAAACATTTACATAAAGCATTTCGAATCAGATTTTACATTTGAATACAGATTTAGATTTAATATTTACATTTAACATTTAGATATAACATTTAGATTCATATTGAATATTTAGACTCAGGCGTCATATTTAAATTTAAAATGTTGATTTATTTTTAATATTTAGACATTTTATTTAATATATGTTTGCCAGAAAGGTAAACATGACTAATTTCATAAATAGTGCTGTAAATGTGATTTACAAAAAAAAAAGTGACTTCAAAAAATTGGAGAACGCTTTGAATGTTTGGAGCTAAATGTTGCAAAATGCTGCTCTTAGAATCTACATCTGCTACTTTACAAACGGCGCCTTACAGTGGATGTTTTAATTTACATCATCAAAAATAGTTAAACATGGAGCCGATGACAGGATGCTCAGTATTTTTATTCAGTTCTCTATCGATGTTGGTTTTAAATCAGTCTCCTAGAGTATTTCACTCAGGCCCCGCCCCCCAGTCTATCAAAAAGTATCACAAATGCCCTAATTATCGGACTCACACTCTTAAGAAAAAGAAAAGAAGGTATTAAAAGGGATAGTGCCATGTTTTAACACAGTGTTTCTTTTTTTTTTAATGGACAAAAAGAGGATGCTGTGATTTGCAGTCTGTGTAGTTGCTACCATGGATGCTGAGAGACGGCAGACGGAGCAGCTCAAGGCCGCAGCCAAGACCCTCGTGTGGACATATCTGTGTCTTCGCAGCGGCATCGTCCTCCCAGCCGGCGTCGGTTTGAAACCCCAACAGAGTCACAAGTTGCTGACTCGTTTAGTTCAGAAGCAGAGGAGGCGTGCGGTGCTTGGGTGGTGGTGGTGGGGATTCTGGGAAAGAGGAGGGGCCTTAGGTCGACGAAAGAATATCAAGTAAGGCCGTCCTCCTCGGTTAAGTGTAGCAAAGTTGTCCTCCTGTGTAGCGTGCAAAGGGGTTCACGTCATGGTCCGTTTGAGTTCAGACATCGGTGACAGATTCACGTACGATCCATCGCTTCGTTATGAGTTTTGTACAAATGAGTTAAAAAACAAAACAGGTCATTTGCTGCATGTTGCTGTTTTTTTTACTCCCTCCAACCCCCCAAAATGTCTTTCATTGATTTACTGTCTGTCTGGCATCCCACGCTAGCAAAGCAGCCTCCTCATAGCGCCTCACAGTGGTAGATGCCTGGTAAGACTGGACAAGCTAAAGATGGAGAAAGAAAATAAATATGAACCGCGTTGAGGCAAAAGAAATAACCAAACAATTGGGTAATTCTATAAATTACAAATGATAAAAAATAATTATTATTTTATTGTTTTATTAAAATAAAATAATTTTTTTATTAAATCAAAAACGACGCAAATAAAACTCAAAAAACATACCAAACTTTTATTTGATAAATCACACCTTCAATTTGTGTAAGAGCCAAAAGTTTGCTAAAGGAAATGTTCAAAGTTGTGGGGAAGATGCTTATTTCTTTTCTTAGACAGCTCTGATATCCATCACTGTAAAGCTAACAACAGCAGCAGGCTAATTTAGCTTAGCATATAGAGTGTAAACATTTTTTTTGATGATTGGCAGACCGTTAATAAAGCCAGAACTCTTGCTGTTGAATTAATCAGAAATAATCAATTACCAACATTTAGAACCTCTAATCCAGTTGTTCTCTAACTTTTATCAACAATGAAACACCTTCCGAATTATTTTTGTGACGATGCAAAAAAAAGAAAGAAAAGACGAAATCAGTAGGTACATTTCAAGAATTATAAAAATTACTTATAATTCTGACTTTTAAGACTGAATAATAAAATAATAATAAAATAATCTTATCAGTGCTTTTTGGGTTTTTTTTGTTTTAAGTATAATTTTTTTCTTTTGGATAAAGTTCAGAATAAAGTCAGAATTCTTGATTTACATAAATATTCAGAAAAAAATTAAATAAATTACACTTGGCCCTGCTCCGCTTCCATACATTTGGGAATACTGAATATAAAATCAGGATGATTGGATTTGTAGTTGCATTTTGTATTAAATTTATTGGAGCAAAATTATTCTAGGAATTATACTAAATTATCTAAAAAAATAATTCCACGTACCTCTTGCAGTACCCTCTAGTACCCCTACAGGTCAGCGTATCATAGTTTGAGAAACATTTGTTTTATCCACGTAAACTTACTTGTGATATTCAATTAATCAGTCAATGCTTCCCTCTATACGTGCATTCATAAATTGTCCCTGAAGGCATCATAGGAGCAGCTGGTACCTAAAAAGAAGCCGTATGCTACACACCGTAGCTTCACTGACGAGGAAGTCAAATGTAAACGCGCCGGAAAAACAATCGCGTCACCCAAAAGTAACACCACCAATTTGTTTGATCACATGCGAGATAATCACACTGCCGAGTATGAAGAGTGCCAATAATCGCAAGTATGATTTAAACACACAGCCCTACCGTTTTATGGAAGTCTGAATAAACAGCAAAAATAACAATGAGAATGCTTATTTTCCTGGTGAGGAGTCTTTATATATTTATCTTGAAAAGACTTGAAACATGACGAATAATAAGTGTGCTACCTCTGGGTTCCGCTTGGGAGTTTTCGTCACAAAAGTACCTGAAGTACCTGAATCTGTCATTGCTAACGTTTTCATTTTAAACCCGTATATTTATGGAACAGAAATATAGTCAACACGTGAGTTTCTCTTTCTTGTAGAAGTGCCGGCTGCAGCCGTTGTAATGTTATGCCATGTGAGCCGCTTCCTCCCTATTCTAGTCTGTATGCTAAGCTGAATTAGCCAACTGCTGTCTGTAGCGTCATGTTGACTGTGTGTCGATATTCTCCAACGACTCTCGGCAAGAAAAGAAATAGGCATAGTTTGCATCAATTTAACAAACCTCCCCTCCTTTGGTATTTCGGTACGACACACCAGTGTTGACTACAAACTTAACATTTCTTGGAATTAAACTAGCCGCTACATCACGGCAGTGTGGCGTCTAGATAAAGAGCAAAACTAAAAAACAAACATGCTAGTTCTGCCGGTTCGAGAATCAATTCTTAAATAAGGTCCTGGACGAGGAAAAATAATAAAGATGCAACCTCTGGGAGAATTCTGGGATCTGGAGGCAGATGCATGTTGTCAGGTAGGAAGAGGATGAGGAGGAAGAGGCAGTTTGGTTGACAGAGCAGGGCCACTGTGAAATGACATCAGTCCAGGTTCGTCTTCTCCAACGCTCTACCTGCATTGGCTGCAGCAGCAACAGGCGAGGGAGTCTTGCCAAGGTTTTTTTTATTTGGAGAGCCGCGGGACTTTTCGTCAAGATAAAGGTCGGTGTGGGTCGCTTGGCGGGACAAAGGAGGGTGCAGGAGTAGGCCGCCCTGAGGGATGCCATACCATCACAGTGAGAAGGCACGGGGCTCGCATGTAAGTGTGTGCGTGAGAGATAAGTAAGTAAGGAACCGGATGCAGGGGCACAGGAAGTTACAACGGGGTTGCAAAGGGGGGAGGTTCGGCTGTGGGCATCCGGCTTCAGAAAATGGTGGTCTCGTACTTGGTGCTGACAGGGCGCCTGTTGGAGTCCCGCTGGTCCAAGAGCCAAGTGGTGCTGCCTAGGGACTGCATGTCTGCGTCCATCTCCAGTGGGTCGATCTGCCGGGGGGAGGGAGGGAGGAGGGTGTGAGACGGGCAGCAGCGGAGGCCATTGCGCCACACTGACTCAGCTCACACACGTGCATGTGGATTAGAGGAAGAGTCCGGTGATCATGATCATAATCACAGACACTCAATCCACGACATGGATGATGTCTGACAGAAAACACACTCTGACAGGAACAAACCAAAAGCCCCCCCCCCCTCTCTGGACGAGAGTTAAAAAAAACACTCATTAGCCGTTCACTAGCAACACGTGGTCTAAACCTGCGGCTCAGACTAACATGAGAGGCACAACACGGGTTTACCTAAACCTACATGTGACTCTGGAATGCCTAAACAGTAAAACGTCCCTGTGAATGAAAATGAGGAGGTGCGGCTGAAAAACCATCCGACAACTTCAACCGTCTCACCGAGGAGCCGCTAGTCCTCCCACAAGTTTAAGTCACACCACTGGGGCTAAACGTCATCAAACTGGGGCTAAACGTCATCAAACTCTGATAATGGAGGATGAAGGTGAGGGATGGGAAAAGAAAGGGATGAGGCGA
This sequence comes from Lophius americanus, assembly GCA_037951165.1. NCBI lineage: Eukaryota > Metazoa > Chordata > Actinopteri > Lophiiformes > Lophiidae > Lophius > Lophius americanus. Next base: position 313,755 of record JBBDHG010000178.1, read on the forward strand.
ACGTTCATGGCGGGGGGTTTTGAGAACCGTAAAGCGCGCCGCGGCGCCAAAGAAAAGCAAAGAGGGGGAGGGATGGGCGTGTAAGTGGATGTGTGGCGATTGCAGGTTGTATAGAGGAAAGGAAAGAGGAGGACCTGGACTCCAGGGCTAACAGAGTGCAACGGGAGGAAGGAAGGACGGTGGGTAGTACACATGTGACAGTGACAGCAGCGGCATTCGAGCAGAGGGGCACCCTGGGAAGCAGGAGGACCAAGAAGACAAGAACAAAGACATGTTAAAAAAAACAGAGAGTAGAGGGACAGAGAAACGGACAGTAGCAGCAGATCATCACCCGTTCAGAGTCTAGAGCCCGAGTGGCACGGGACTAGTACTACCTGTGGACCTGAGGGAACTCCTAATAATCGTGCGAATGCGCCGTGTCTGCAATTTTTTAAATTCCACCTGCCATATTTCACCAAACACAGAGGTCAGCTGATCTTTTTAGTCCGAGTCGGTGATTCCGAGGTGGAATTCATCCTTTTGTTTCCTCTGGGCGACTTTCCGGCTTGATTATTATGGCGGCTGAGGTGAATATAATGAAATAAGGTTTTGACAGCCGAGGTGCGTTCAAAGTGTCGATGATCGATGCGTCTCTCCGTGTCACAGTAATTAGCTGCATTCTCCATCGAGGCACCAGCTGAGTGATGCACCGCTAAGAGTGGTTACAGGTGGAGGTTTGGGCGCCACATCCACTCCTGGGAGCTCAGCATCCATCAACCAGGAGGCGGGTACGGGAGACATTGGCGGGTTGGGTACCTGGGTCTGTTTTGGACCTGGGGGAAAGGGCTGTTTCATTAGGAAAGTTCCAAAGGGTGGGCTCCCATCCGGATTGGGGACAGGGTTGGACTGGACTGAATGCGGGTAATATCTAAATCACATGAGGTCCTCGGGTAATACTAGTCTTATGCAAAAAGGGCCAAAGGAGGCAAATTATTTAACAGTATTTCTCTTGTGTTGCTCTGATTGACATTGGCTTAAACTCTCGCCAACATAAGCATTGTCCAATCACAGTTCAGAAACGGCCATCAGGCACGACGGTTCTGTTGGGCTTTGGATTTACTCTTGTTGTTGGCGTAGACCTGCCAACCTCTACATCGTGACATCAAAGTACGCCGTTATTTGTCACTCTCAACTACGCAAAATTCCGATAACGCCTGAGAGTCCGACTGGGTACGTGGGAGACTTCGCATCTATGATCAAGTTTTTAAAAGGGTGTAAACGTTTCATCCAGTTACTTTTTGTTTTCTGTTTTAATTTAATAAGCAGTGAATAACTTTTTCTGACATGGTTGCGTCCTGTCATCATCTACGAGTGGGCGGAGTCCTCCTATGATTGATTGACACATAGACTGGCGTGCCTCATACGGAACTTCACTTGATTTTTTTTGACTTTCTTTCTTTTGTTAAGTGGCGACGGCGGCCTGCTGTAGCTTCCTGTGATTGGTCCAAAATTTCCGAAACATTCAAAGAATCAACTTTCACACCGTTAAAAACACAAACAATGGTTCAATTTGATCCGGACCAAGACTACCTCTTTTTTTTTTTTTTCGTCTTTTTGAGCCGGACTTGTTGGAGAGGAGGTTTCACACCTGAACTTTTGGTCCGGATCAAAGTGAAAAGTCTGAAAAGCCAAAGAAAACAGGGTATGTGTGTAAAGAAATAACCCTTCGGAGCCTGAAGTCCTGTTGGCATCAACCGTAACCCCAGTGTTGAAAATCTTAATGTTTGGTATCACATCTGAAACCTGTCAGTCATTTCTTTAACATACCGTATTACTAGAACAAACTCAAAAACATTGAGGGTCAGGGTCAGTGATCCAGTGGGTTAACTTGCCAAAAAAAAGGTTTCCTTTATCGAATAAGACTTATTCCTAACCACCGGACCGGCCATTGTGACGTAAACGTTAGTCCAGAATAAGCCTTTTCTTATTCTGGAATATTCTTGTTTATTAGATAATGTTATTGAAGAAATTGCACCATCATACGCAAAAACACGATTAATACAACAGAATACCTTTTTTTATATCCCTTCCCGATGTTCCATCTCCCAGTTTGGTTTTAAAACAAACTCTTAAAGAATTAAACATGTTGGTGCAAAAGAAATAATTAATGAACTTCACAAACAAGTCCAAAAAAAATTGTCATTGGCCGTTACAGACCAAAGTGTTTTTAGGGAAGATTTTAACGACAAAGTGGGTTGGATCCACTAACTCTCCGTTTTGAATAAGTAGTGAATGAAGTCAGGGGAGGAAGACCACCGATGAATGTCGTGGGTCTCGTTCCCTCAACTTATGAAGTCTTAGCCGCGATTTTCTTAACTTATGGAAACAATAGAGTTAATCCATGGGAACAAGAAAATAAGTTGTTGTTGCCACGAGTTAGTAACACATGGGAACAAGAAATTTAACACGTGGAAACAAGAAATTTAACACGTGGAAACAAGATATTTAACACGTGGAAACGAGATATTTAACACGTGGCAATGAGGTAAAGCATTGTCGAGAGTTAAAATCTCGTTTCCTAAGTCTTAGCCACGATTTTCTTTACATATGGAAACAATATATTTAATGCGTGGGAACAAGTTAATAAGTTGTGGCAAAGATTTAGTAACAAATGGGAACGAGATATTTAACGCGTGGAAATGAGATAATAATTAATGCTAGGAGTTAGTATCTTGTTCCCACCAGTTATTCACTCTTGGACACGACTTTCTTAACTTGTTGGAACAAGACATTTAACGTGGGGGAACGATATAATAAGTCATGGCCACGACTTAATATCTCGCTCCTACAAGTTGCTAAATCTTGGCCAAGACATTCTTAACTTGTGGGAACGAGATATTTAATACTTGGGAACAAGATAATAAGTCAAGGCCAGGAGTTAATATCTCGTTCCCTACCAGTTATTAAGTCATGGCCACAACTTTCTTAATTTGTGGGAATCAGATATTTATTATGTGGGAACGAGACATTAAGTTGTGACCACGACTCGATATCTTGTTCCCAGACGTAAAATATCTCGTTCCCACAAGTTATTAATTCTGGCCTAGTGATAGATATATTTCTTCAGATGTCACCTGAGGGGTTCTGTAGGTTCGGACCTTTTAAACGGAGATCTGATCCAGGTTACCGGGATCTTACAGACTATAAAGGAAATATATGCCGTAGGAGAGTAGAGAGTTTGGGAGGCGTGGCCTCAGTACCTGGAGGAGGTGGTTATCTTTAAGTGTGTTTACCTTTATATTTTCACCAACTGGAGAAGAAGAAGACTTCCCTCTCCTTATTTAACACTTAAAGCAGCAGCCGGACTCATTATTAGTCGGCGCCGTGATTATTACGCCATACATTTTCCTCTCAGGCGGCCATTAAGACAAAGTGATTTGTGTCTCTGCGTGAGCGTGAGGCGGCGCGGCGTGCTCGCTCTTCCAGCTGTGCAGCGCTGGCGGGTGACAGTGATCACTGAGTTCTCATGGAATGCAGCCGGCGAGGCGGAGGAATCGACGCTCAGCTAAAGGGACATGTGGTCTGGAGCTGAACGCGCCATCACTGGGGAGGAAGAGGACGGGCCTCCCACGAGATTCCCGCAGGAAGAAATAACCCCGCCTTTAAGCGACAAATAATACTTCAGCCATCATGTTTCCCGTCCGGAACAATAACAGAACCTCCCCTGATCCGACTGAGTCAGTCGGAAAAGTAGTGACTCATCGTTTTCTATCACTTTGTAGAAGAACCAGTGGGGGAAAATCAGAAATCAGTCACGGAGTTTGTGTACCTTCTTTTTTTTTCGTTGTTTGTTTAATCTACTCACTTCCTGTTTTCAAGTAGCAGGAAAGAGCGCTCACACACACACACAGACACACACACACTCACACACTCAGACACACTCAGAACATGTATCCGAAGAGTTATCAAGTGTTACTCACTGCTGATCTCCGCATGCTGCTCCACCCTTGAGATACCGGACGGCTGGTTTTGGTCTCGATGACCTCCGAGGCCAGAGATGTGGGTGGGACATATTGTCTCGCCCTGGCCTGGACCGCCATTTGATAGGCCACCTCAAACGCCTGTCCTAGCGTCAGGATGATCTCGTAGGTCTGCGTCTGTGTGAAGGAGAGGAAGAGGTTTTTGTTGGGATCATCTGAAGCTGAAGGTCTCGGCGGCGGTTAAACGACCCTGATGGACTGTGACTGACGGTCGTTTGCTTTTATGACGGGTTGAAGGCGAATCCACACAGACATTAAAGGTGCGGTGCGTAACATTTAAGGGTATATCAGTAATAATAATAATAATGATAATACCTTATACTTATATAGCGCCTTTCTAGATACCCAAAGATGCTTTAGAGAGTAAGTAGAATATAAGATTTATAACTTGGCTGTTGTTATTGTAGAGCATTTTGTGTTTTAAAAGAGGAGACGGTGGAGACAGGATGAAGGAACGCTTTGCCTCTGGAGCCGTGGACTAAAAGCTCACTGCATTCTCTGTCCCCGGTGAAGAGTTAGAGCGCCCCCGGCACCACTGTTGCACTAAAGTTTGACAAATAGAGGGCCGTACTTAATTATTGAGCAAACGAAAAAGCGACTCAGTATGAAACCTCGCCTTCAGAGGAGTGGAAACTCCAAGCTGGACTCCAAGGTCCAAACCACTGAGAGAAAAAATTCCGCCTATGCTGTCATTCCTGACAGCAAGGGTTTGTATTTGAAAGACTCCGATCCCTTTGTGTTTAAGGAATACCAACGATTAAACTCCTCAAATGAAATGTGACCGAACATTACAGTTAAATATTTTTTGGGGGGAATTATGATTGGGAAGTTACGGATTTGAAACGGTATTTTCCACATGAAGCTCCCCCTACTGAGTAAAATATGAACAATTAAAGTTAGTTGTGAGAAAAATGCAACCTAGATCTCCTCAAGGCAGTTCATAGAAGATACATTTGGACTAAACTGGGCCAACCGTCTGGAAGTTATTTTGAAAAAAAAGGAGTTTTTTCATGAAGAAGCTCCCCCTAGTGTACAAACTATGAACTATAAGAGTAAAATATGATACATACAAGATCGATATCCAAGAGTCGATTCATATTTGGACCAAATCAGACCAACTGTTGAGGAGTTTTAGCCCAAAAACTGTGATTTTTATTTTTTAGATTAAAGCCCCTTATTGACAGAATAATGCAACTGAAATTTACCCACATCAATACAGTTCTTCCTCACACTGTTACGTAAAAGTTTTTTAATTATCGAGTTAAAACGATGATGAGGAGACCGTAATATCCTCTTTTCGAGAATATAACTGGTTGTGTCCATCTGGGGATTCCACTCAGGAATATCCCCCCAAAAATGCAACTACATTTTGCACACTTCGCCTTTAAATGATTAATGTGGTTTAGCAAACGCCGAGAGTTTTCTGCGATGCCACTGCTTCTCAACAAAGTTTCCTGGTTGATCAAATTTACTGAGAGTTTTACAAATTATTCCTCTATTTCAAAATTCATTGTACAAATTCCATTATTTTATTGAGTTTGAATTTCATCGTGCCTCACATATAAACAATAATGTGGTACACAAAAGGAGCGTTTTTCCACGTTATAAGACTTTCACACGTTGGCGCTAATTTAAATATCTTGTATTTTTAGGTAAAAGCATGTTTTACTGCAGCGTTGTGTCGGGAACAAATCAGTGAGTTTCAAAGAGGAAAAACTGAGATCTTTACTCGGTTCAAACTGTTTTCACTCCGCAGTAGTCCGTCTGCCAGCGACAAAAGAATATCTTCGACCTTTCCAGAGGCTGAGACACAAATTTCGACATAATTCTCGTCCACAAATGGAAATGCCATGCATAGCAGGATCACGCCTTCAATCCCGCCGTTCAACTGGCCGATCAAGAGGAAGATGGCGGATGCAGGTTTGACTGCAGGATATCAGACATCCCGCAGAGGTTACTCCTTTTTATTACGAATTTATTTAATGATGAAGATACAGACAGTTTAAGGATTGTAGGACTACTTCTTTTTTTCCGCAATGGATGGTTTGGAATAAGCTGTTGGTGCTAACGGCTGTGACTGAAGTCATTCTCTGGATAATCCGAAGAGATTTGTCTCACTCACCACTTCGACTGTGCTGAAGACGTGGCAGAAATGATGGCCGCTCTTCAGATCCTTGGTAATATAGGCAAAAGTGCAAAGGTCATCTGGGTCCTGAGCGGCACACGAGATGTTCCTGATCTCATGCTCCGCCACTATCGTCTGATGGACAGAGGAGGAGAGATGGAGTTAACGGCAGAACAACCTCTGATGGAGGCTGAGTCAGCTGCAGCCTTCACACTGGACAGATCGAGTTAGACACGCACGCACAAACACACACATACACACACACACACACTCACATACATACAAACGTACAAAGACACACACAGACACACACAGACACAAACGCACAATGACACACACATACACAAACACACATACACAAACACACGTACACAAACACACAAACACACATACACACACACACAAATGCACAAAGACACACACAGACACACACATACACAAACGCACAAAGACACACACATACACAAACACACATACACAAACACAAACGCACTAAGACACACACAGACACACACACATATTTTTAACTGCACACAGACACACATACGGACCCTGACACAAATACACGTACAGAAACACGCACACACACACATATACACACACACACAGACACAGCACACAAACAGACTGATACACACACTTACACAGACAGAAAGACAGACAGACAGACAGACTGACACACACACACACAAACACAGACAGACACATACACATACACATACACATACACATACACATACACATACACACAGACTGACACACACACACACACAAACACAGACAGACACATACACATACACATACACATGCACATACACATGCACATACACATACACATACACATACACATACACATACACACACGCACAGACACGTACACACACATGCACAAGTGTCCAGTACCTTTGTGGCTGCATCAATAAACTTGACCCCTCTGTAGGTGATGGACAGAATAACAACTGGACCCTTTCTGGAATCCTTTGATTTCTAAAAACAAAGAAAAAATGAAACTAGTGAGAGATAATAAAAACTCACGTACTTTAAAAATATGATAATAGCAATAACATGTTGTACTGGGATCTTTTTTTAAGATCAAATTCTTTCACTGAATAAACATCGTGAACATGGCAAATTGTTATAAAGGAATAAAATGTTAGTAGAGTCAAATTTAAATATGCATTCAGGCTGTAACTTTGAAGAGGAGTTTGGATGAAGGGCATTTGATTGATTGAGAGTCACATCATGAACACTGACGGCTGTTTTAAAGTCTGACGGGCAGAGTGGTGGATAAATAATCCATAAAACCACAGAAGAAGACATCCAGTTTAGTAATGACGATATGCAACTTTTAAAAATACACTGCAGTTCAAGTCTTTATTTCTTTCATGAAATCTACCATGTAAAATATTTGTCAACTATCTTTATTTGAATGACAAAGACAAGACATTCATTCATTCATTCATGCATTCATTCATTCATTCATTCATTCATTACTTCATTCATTCATTCATTCATTCATTCATTCATGCATATATTCATTCATTCATGCATTCATTCATTCATTCATTAATTCATTCATTAATTCATTCATGCATTCATTTGTTTGTTCATTCGTTAATTCCCCGTCACCGCTTGTCCGGTTCAGGGACGCAGGGTCTGGAGTTTTGCTCTTTCTTTCCTTCTTTCGCTTGCATTGACTTTGAGAGTTTGCACCAAAAATGTACCTATTTTGTGTTTTTAAAACAAAAAAAACAGCAGCCCGTCATGTCGGCTCCGTCGGAGACATGGGGGATGAGCATGTGACAAACGAACCTGCAGACAGTAAACTTTGTCTGGGGAAATCCGACCGAGCTGGTGGCTCGGTGGGCTGAACAGAGACGCCGAAGTGGGAGGCACAGGAGACGAGCAGTTCCAGTGTATTTGAGAGATACAAATTAAGAGATTTTCAGTGCTACTTACCCTAATTTTGGCACAGGCATCTTGTGTGGACTCAATCCCTCTCAGATCCCTGATTATCATTGATCCCAGGTACTAGGGGAAAGAAACAGAACACAACCGGGTCGGATTTATCTAGAAATCAGCATGGATGCAAGATGGAGACTCCAGGTGAAGTTAAATTGTGAGTGAGTTAAATGTGTTCCCTCCTCTGGATTTAATGTGCGTGTTTCCGCTGACATGCTGAAGACAGTAAAAGGAGACTCACGGTGGCCTCGTACCCGCAGGAGTCCAGGATGAGTTTCTCCGGCTGGTGATGCCAGGCGGACACGGTGGCGTAGGTGGCCGAGTGGCTCGGTGGCCGGAGGTTTAACCGAGAGTCTTTGTGTCGGTCCTGAAGGCAAAGAAAGGAAATGAAACACTTCTAGAAGCCCAAGTGGAAAAACACAGTGGAGTATCTTTTCCAGTCAGGACACCTTTCATCACATTTACTGAAGAGCGGCGAGACACTGGGATTTTCTGCTCTAGATCTAAAGAGCATATTCCGGCGGTTCCTCCTGTAGCTACAAGCACAACTTTGCGTTTGAGTGCCAAGGTTGTGAAGCAGTGAGTCTCCTGACTGGGGTAGATTATAGTGAGTGACAGAAATCTGCTCCGTCAGCACCTCAAACATAATTCCATTTTGAACCATAAATATTCATGGACCTAGCCGGGCCTGTGGGTCAACGTGGGTTCTCCTCAGCTCCTCCATAAATCACATCTCCTCCAACATTTCCCTTCTGAGTTTTTTTTTCTCTTTGACCTCAGTGACTCACAAACCAGGCCCGCCGCCCCGGCTGCGCTTGAATGTGTCACGGTCTGACCTTTAGCAAATGGTAAAAATGTCATCCCCGGGTTATTCTTAGTTCATGCTCTCGACCCGCGGAACTCCGCAGAGGCTGATAGGAACCGAATACAAATCAGCGAGTGAGGCTTCATTCGGGTTTCAGTTATTCCAACTGGTCTAGAATCCTGCGCTAATCTGGAGACAAATAATCTTAACATTAAAACACAGAATCTCTAATTCCAGATCTGGCTTGACGGCGTTATTTCACATACACAGAATCTCACAGAACCACATTATAGTTCTACTTGATCCTTTGATAAGATTAAGATTGTTTGATAGGAGGATAGTGCGGGAACTAGTTTAGCCACAGTGCTTTATAAAACAATAATCATACATAATATAAATATTTAGAGTTAAAGAATAATATGAATAAAAGATTAAAATGTGTGGCAGAAATAAAAGTATATTGTAGTATATATAAATATGTGTTGGTAAATAGTTATACTAGTATACTAGTAGTATACAGTAATAGCTAGTCTTAAAATTTCCGTTAAAACTGAATTTAATTCTTCAACTTTAACGACTTAAAATGAATATTATTCTTTAATTGGAAATTTTTAAGACACTTAGTGTCCTGGCATACTTTCAGGGTAACTTATACAATATTTGAAACACATTATTACCAAATTCTTTGATATCAATTACACCAAAAAGAAGCCTGAATGCATATTTAAATTTGACTCTACTAACATTTTATTCCTTTATAACAGTTTGCCATGTTCACGATGTTTATTCAGTGAAAGTATTTGATGTTTGCATATATATACATATATATATGTATATATATTTGAGGCGTTCTCTAAGGGCCCTTCTTCTTTATACATCATGTTTTATGAATCTCTCAGCCTGAAGCAGCAGAGCAGGGTTCCATAATGTTAGTTTTTTTTCCTTTTATTATATGCTACTAACATACACCAATCAGCCATAATATTAAAAACCACCTTTCTCATATCCTTCAGGTCAAAAAAAAATACGACCGTAGACCGGAAACACCCAACAAGAACTACAGTTTCGGGGCTTTTCACCCACACTGCCATTAATTCAACATTACATACAGAAGATATAGATTATTATTATTATATAGAAGCATAAATAAAGTATATTCAAGGGTCGGGAACCCTGAAAGTTAAATTTTCCGATGTCAAACATAACATCAAACCCAGTCAGATGTCTCCACAGAACTCTGCAACTTATCCGCTACTGTTCAAAAGCTTTATTGACAACGGAATAAAAGATTTTTAAAATCCATTCAATTTGCTGCCGGGGACCCTGAACCTCCGAAATAGAGGGCAGCGCAATTCTGTTGGCCGCTCTTAATGTGGGCAGTTCATAAACGGACTGCAGGGACCTGTTTTGTTCGACACCGATAATATTTCCCAGTTTTGTCTGCATCAGTTGGACCCATTTGGAATCAGGCTGCACAGAAAAGTTGCCCAAACCAAACCGTATAAACCATATCTGACGAGGCTTTCAAAGACAGCCTGACAAAAGGTAACCATGAATTCAGATTCTCACATCTCACCATTTTTCCAAGTTTCAAAACGTTCACCTGCTGCCTAATAAATATATCTAATTAAATATATGACAGGTGGTATTGTAAGTGAATTATCAAAGGTGACGTCACCTGTCAGTGGTTATAATGATATGGTTGACTGGTGTACTCCTGATAGCCAGTTAATTAGGTACATCTTGGTGAAAGAATGCAGTAATCGAGCTGTGTGGTTGTTTTTCAATCCATTTAATGCCACCTGTTTGAACAATAACGGTTCATCCTAACATGAAAAGCAGGTTTGGAGGAGAAATAACACAAAAGGTCATTTAAGTGGAGGATTGTTAACTAATTTCATGGGATGGATGGAGACTTGCTGAAGTTATGTTAGCTCCATACATGAGTGAGACGCTCATGCTGCATTCAGGCTTGTATTTCGGTCTCTTGATCTGGACTGAAGCAGAAATTCGCCGCAAACTGTTCTCGAGAACTTAATTCCAGCTCAACCCCAAAGAGTTGGGGAAATTATGGAACTGTGGTAAAACTGTTGACGGGCAGCTGAGAAGATCCTGAACGACCCCTCACACAATCCGGACCAGGAACGCGATTCACGAGTTTCCGCCAAACACAAAAGCAACCGCTTCAAACTGTCCTTCCTCCAAACTTCAACGTCACGGTTCTTCCACATCTCACAATTGTTTTTGGAAAATGAAGGTTGTATGTTCGTAGCCTGCTGCCGCTCAGATCAGATCCCCATAAACATAACTCCTCCCCTTTTATGACATCCTCCTGCCCTAAAGCTAGCTACACACTAGGGGATAAAAAGCCCGATTTCATGCCCGATTTTTCAAAGGAAAGACGGTAGAACTCACGACAGAGCGCGGCCGCTCACTGAACGAACGCAGAGAAACGCTACAGTCTGGTTCCAGTCCTCTCCGACGCCGGTCCGACTCAGCCAGCGGCAGCAGCATGTCCATAGAGCGACTGGTGTAGGGGTCCATCTGACTGAGGGGAGACGTGGTCTGGGACAGGAGGTCATGGAACTAACACACACACACACACACACACACACACACACACACACACACACACACACACACACAACACAAAGAGTACGAACACAACACACACATAAACAGAGATCAGACATTTGAAAGAATTGACTACGGTGTAAAAAATATTTGTAGAAACTACATATAAAAATTGTCTCTCTGGGGACATTTTTTATTCTTCCTCTTAATTCCTTTGTATAAAATGTTGGCAGTGATAATGTCATTTGGAAAACTCGTGTGTTTTGATGGTCATTTTGTCATTTTCAATCTATTATGTGTCAATAATTCACGGCGTGAAGAAGATTTATCCTCAAAGCATGTTAAGGACAAAAATGTCCCCATTGAATCCCATTAGAACTGTTCCTTTAAATCTTTCATGTGGTTTAACTTTAGATTCTACTATCTTGGCTTCAACATTTTTCTATCTCGAGGTTTTGACAGTTTAGACTGTTTGGTACAACAGGAAACGACATACTGTTTTAAATCCCGTTCCAAATATTTGATAGTTATAATCAGACTGATAAATCATAAAGGCTATAAAAGTGTGAAATAATAGAAATGAATAATATTTTATTTCCTTTAAAGGTTTCTGAACGGGGAAAATAGTGTCATTATTATTTTTTAATCTAACAGTAAACATAATTTTTGTGTAAAATTATGAAATAAATAATTCACTTAGCATTTAGCATGTGGATGAAAAAAAATTTACATTTATATTTTTATAATTTAAAAAACAGGGGCTTTATGATAACAAAGTGGTATCTAATGGGTTAAAATCCATAGAATAAATTATTATTTGATCGATATGACCAGGTCTTAAAAATCCATATTACAATGGAAGTGTAAATATATGTGAATATATAATATGTTATGGAAGGTAACAGAAGCAAACTTTAATGTCTTTAAACAGAGTAAATCTGGATGAATTGAGAGGTTAATAATAATAATAATAATACATTTAATTTATAACGCACTTTACATTTGGATCAAATCTCAAAGTGCTACAAAGTAAAAGCAGATAAAAGCATCAATAAAAAATAAAATAATAACTTTATAAAAACATGACCAAAAAGCAGCAATGTTAATTAAAGTTATAGGTTCTGCTAAAAAGGAAAGTTTGAAGTCCTTTTTTAAATGTGTCAGTCGTCTGTGGAGCCCTCAGATGGTCAGGGAGGGCATTCCGCAGACGACGGGCAGCAGAACAGAAGGCCCGATCACCCATGTTTTTTTTTGTTTTTTTTTACAGTGTACAAGAGCTGAATTCCTTGATTTAATTCCAGGCTTATTCCTAAACAAAAGAACCTCCTCCATGGAGATTCTCCGTCCTTCCACTGAAGTTTAATCTGTCCGGGATGTCGGCCCTGAGTTTTCACCTGCTGGGGTCATAATGAATCTCATTCCAGAACCTAATGAATACGACATATATATGATTGCTGCTGAAAGAGGTGGGCTACATTTTCATCAGCGCTGGAGTTGGCATGGAATCGCTGGAATCACCACGCGACGTTAAAGTTCATGTGAAGCACTTGTTCCAGCTGTAATCTTTATTAAAGAACTGAGCGCTGCGAGGACAATGCAAACAAATATGAACCCATTCAGTCACTAAAACGTCTCTTTCTACGGCCGTGCCGTCACTCTGCGGATTTTATGGCCCTAGTGGCGGTTTGTGTATAAAGTGTATTTCCTCCCTTGTCCTTGAAAGGAAAGGCGTCTCCTCTTCATCACCTAGGGGCTCCTTAGACCTGTGCGCTTAGCGGACTGATTACTTTCTTTGAGAAAGTTTAATCCTTCAATGTCTTCACCAAGGAAAAAAACTTCAACTATGGAAAAATTGTCTCTTTGCATATTTATAGACCTTTGGGGCATTCATTAATTCAATATCTTAGACAATATAAATTTATCATATATGGACAAACTGTTTGGTGGAGCACGTTTTAGTCTAATGAAATTATTTGGGATCCAATTTTGTATTTCATAGAAAATAATACAAATAATCGTAATTTTTTGCTAAACCATGTTTTAACAAAACTATTTGACCCTTATTAGACATTTTGGTAGTTGAGTCAAGCAACATAATTCTGTTGAGTAAGTCCTTACGTTCTGCCAAAAAAGATTCTCATTAGCCATGTTAATCGACCTGTGGTGTCCCCCAGGGGTCCGCCCATGGCCCCTTACTCATCAGCGTATACATGCTGCTACTGGGTCATGTTATAAACACGTTCAGTCACATTTTCAATAAAAAACAGTGACTGAAAACGTGCTTAACCACATAGTTGAGGATTAAAGTGTCATCATGTGTGTTTAGTTTTAAACCTTTTTTCCACTTTTGTTGCAAAGTGGCTTCGATTCGAAGACCATTTTATTTGGTAGTTAATTTTGAGTTTAGTTTGAATAAGGAACTTATTCTACTAACAATCTGCCCTCTGGTCTCCTTCTTTTTGAAAATGTTAGTCAAACAAATTTATGTTACTCCCGACAAAACAGTAGATATTACACAGTAAATATATGTAGTCGCCAAATACAGTAAGCTGTAACTTCATTTCAGAAACTAGAATAGGCTAATACTTTTTCCCCAAATGGGCTTTGTTGATGAGCCTTTGAAGGTCCTCTCTTAGACCACTTTTCATAGCTGCGCTGTAAAAAGAACTCTGAATAATTTATGATAAAATACACGTCGCTGCAGTTGCCAGAATTTTACCTCAAAAAATACAGTAAGATACCGTGAAAAAAATTAAAGATTAAACTGTACACCTGTTTACGTTACATAAAACAACAGCATATTACAACCAATTAAGAATAATGATAAATGATACTATGATATTTATAATATCAAACATAGATGATAAACGCAGGCGTATTTTAATCCAAAAATTTTACATTACAATTACCGTTGAAATAACAGTAAAATCACAACAATAAGAGAAAGATAACTATTTTTTTAAAGTCAGAGTATGTTGATTAATGAATATTACAGTGCATATTCAAACTTTAAAAATAAAAGAGCAATAACACGAAAAGTACGATCATTTCACGTAAAACCGTTAAAAATATTATTCTGTATAAATGACAGATTTTGTCACTATGTACATTGAAACGTAAGGTAAAAGACCTTTAACCTTTTAGAAAAAACATTCTTTGTTTCTCTTCAGAAACGATGGGGTCAGAAATACGGTCTATATTTGTGAAGTACCGTCGATTTCAAGGTAATTTGTTTATTAATTTACTTTTATTTTATTTAAGGTCTTTGTAAACAGGTTTTCCAGTTGATCTATTTATTTGGAATAATTTCCTATAATGTCTTGTACATGGTAAACGGTATATTACTGTAAATTATATGGACTTTTTTTATTACAGTGTAATAAAACAACAACAACTGGAACCGGAAACACCTTTTTGGAGATGCTCTGACAAGCGCCATTGGGAAACTTGTATAATTATGACCACCTGTTGGTGGTCATAATGTTACGGCTGATCGGTGTATGCGTGAAGCGTAAGAGTGTCCACACCAGCGCTCTTACCATTATTGGGGACAGACGGCGGGACTTGGACGGGGCCTCCTCATACGGTCTCTCTGCCAGGGAGGCAATAATCCTCTTCCTGTGGCCCAGCGCACTGATCTTAATAACCTGGAGGAGGAGAAGACGTCAAGATTTTAGAGAGCGGTTTCACTTCATATCTCAGGACTTCAACTCGAACGAACTAGAGGGGCTACATCCAAAATACAGGGACGCAGTGTGAGTGGCGTGGCGTGGCGTGGCATGGCGTGGCCTGTCATCGGCAGGCGTCAACAGGCAAACAGAAATGACTCTCTTCAATAATTCAGCCTCAATCTGTTTTGCCGAAAGCTTCGAGTTCTGCGCCGTCTCCTTTTCAGGACACTCCATAATTCAGGATCCATTTGGACAAAGTGCTGGAATAACACAGAACAACGTGAGGGTTTATAGGATGGTGAGGTCAAAACCTACGGAGCGATATCGGAGGACAGGAGCGCTTCCTGGACTCAGCTTGGTGAAGGTGCTTCCTGGACAGTAAAACATACAGGAGAATCTAAGGTGCTGTCTGGAAAAACTTAGGCTTATACTGTCGTCCCTGACAGTAAAGGTGTAAACCCGAAAAAGCCCCTAATCCCCTGCGTTGTACAAGCACTACCCCTGATTGAACTCCTCAAATTAAATGTGACTCATTAATAATCTCAAACAGTCCAGATTGATTTAACCTGACTATCTCTATGAAGTCAGCAGTCTGCTCTAGGATCAGATCCCATAGTGACTCAATGATGAAGATAAATACGGATAAATAGTTTTTCTGAGCTCAGTAATAAAACAAGACAGATTTCCTCGTGTCAATTCATAGGAGCTACATTTAGACATAATTTGTTGGGCAAGTTATAGACGAAAAAACGCTTTTTGCACATAAAACTCCCCCTAGTGAGTAAAATATGAACTATTATAGTGAAATATGACAAATAAAAGTTAGATCACCTTTAGACGGTTCAAATGAGGTAAATTGGGATTAAATTGGTTAGGAACGGTTAGGAAGTTTTTTTTGTAACAAAGCTTCGTCTAGTGAATAAAATATTAAAAATAATTTTAAAAAGTATATAATATTAGAGTAAAACATGATGTATGTAAAATAGATCCCTTCAAGTTGATTCATAGGCGCCAAATTTGGACTAAATCGGACCAACAGTCCAGAAATGATTGACCTGAAACTGTGTTTGAAATAAAGCTCCCCCTAGTGGCAGATATTTCCAACTGACCTTTCCCAATATCCTTTCGGTTCTTCCTCACACTAAGAATTTAAAAGGCCTTCAAAGTAAGTCACACCATGGTATTAAAAAAAGTGTAATGCACTGATCTAATTAATTTTTCACATTATTTGATTTTTTATTTACAGCTTCTGAACGGCGCAGGTTTCGCCTTAGACGCCCGCGGCCTCTCCGTCTCCTTAAAACCTCCCAACGAAATGCAGAACGCATCCGCCGGTGTGTCTGAAACCCTCAGCGGAGGAACCCCAGGTTAATTATATGTAGTCAAAACTCATTACCTTAACACTGTATATTTGCATAATTAGCTATTAGCATTCATGCTCATGCTGAAAAGGTGGATGTCGAATGATTAATGTTACATTTGCAATTACGTTGCCGGTGCAAAAAAACCCAAAAAACATTCAAAAACGGGGCTCGTACGGTTCTTGGTCAGCAGCTTCAATTATTTATGCCGCGTGGATCAGAAGCAGAAGATGCAACTGGTCCGTCCTCTGTCTGTCTTCCCGTTTTCATTAATATCATCTAATGAAATAGTAATACACAGCCTTGGGATTGTATACGAATGTGAAGCAGCTTGTAAGTTAAATCCGTGGTCGACGCTTGTAAGACGCTGAGGCAATGGAATGGAGATGTTCTGCTTCTCTGTGCCCTGCTCTCCCTCTGGTCCCTCTTCGCTGCATCCGAGTCCACTGGACAACGTTCCTCACACACGGCATGCCGTGTGTGTTTGGCTGCTGCAGCAGCAGCTGTTTCTGGGTTCTGCCATCTTGCCACCGTTTGTCTTTGTCTTTATCACAACGGGACAGACACAGAAATACTGTCGCAGGCTGGAACAAACAAACAAAGCTGGAAGCCCGCCTCCTGTGATGGCATGTTAACGATCATCTCATCAACGTGACGAGGATCCTGTCATTATGTGAAAGGTTCTAATGTCTGCGTGATTGTTATTACCTCGCTATAAGCGGTGTTAACTAGACTTTACGTAAATAAAGGGATATTCATGAAACGTTTTAGAAGGGCTGGGGGTGCAGCAGGTGACAACTAATTACATTTTAGCTCTCTACACCCTCGCTTTCAATGAAATTGTGAGATCAGGCTCTTTTCATTATTTCCATGAGGTACACGTTAGCTACCAGATGGGTTTTTGACGAAACCTGCTGGGAAGGCTGGACGCATCATTTCATGTGAGACAAATCCATCCTCACAAAAGGAGCTTAAATTCAAGTTGCGACGTTGTAAATGAAAGTAAATATCCTCATAAAAGATCCTGAAAAGCAAAACGCACCACCTCACTTCTTGACTGTGTCGTGGAGAAGATCTTGTTAAAAAGAAATTATTGATGTCTGGTTCTGAAGTAAAACAAACCAGTGGAAACGCTTAGAAGTCCAACCTGCTGCCATGGAAACTGCAAAAGTATAAAAAAAAAAGTAAAGAAATGGTCAAGGCGTCATTTTATAGGGGTTCAAACTGGGAGCGTTGTTTCCCGGTACAGAGGCAGAATAGGGGCTTTGACTTGCCCCACTCCAGAGCTTAATGGAGGTAGTAACAGAGGTGATTTATGTAGAAGTGAGGCGAAAAAGGTTGGTCAGAGGTGTTACGTTTTGACGATGTGTCGTGTGCGAGGGTTGGAAAGTAGATGGAGGTTCTGCACTGACCGTGTTTTGTCTGTTGACCGTTGTTGATGAAGACTAGTTAACAAATGTGTTTGCTAGGAACTAGCTAAGAAGAAAGAATCAAGCTGCCTTGATAATTTGTGCCATGCTGTGAGTCAACACCTATTACAACAAAGAGGCAGCAGCGAATCAGGAGGTGTAGATGGCGTGAATGGCGTGGACAGGATGACTGGGAGATTTGGAGTTAAGCTAGCTACCTTTGACTGTATAGAGCGTTAACTTGATAGCTAGCAACACTCTGACCGCTAAGAACCTTTCTTTTTTCTTCCTTGCTGTGCATTGCGACTAGCTTTTAACTGAACTTCATGAGTATTTGTTATTAATTATCCATGTGTCTGTTTATGAGAGTCTAACAGTTGAGTAGATCGTTCTGGTCCCAGAGGTCTCAGGACTGTCATAGGTCTTTTGTCGGCGCTTGAGTCACCGAGCGGTTCCCTTCACGCCGACTCGGCGAAAGAGGCCAAAGTGTGAGACGTTTTCCTTACATTGACAATCTCCAGCTCCCAGAGGTTCTTCACACACTCCAGTGTGCGGTAACCGCTCGACAGAAAGTTGGGCAGATATTCATGCAGGCCGAGGCCGTCCAGCCAAGAGGCCAGAGACGTGCTGCCGTCACAGCCCAGAGCTTTGACCTGCAGGGGGAGGAAGATAAGTGTGAGGAAGGAAGAACCGTAACGTCCTGTTCTGAGAAAATAAGCTCAGCTAAGGCAGCAATAGTGTCTACCTCATTAAAATATATCATATATATGTCCCTCCACTATCTTTTTAGCTATCGTGTTCTCACTGCTTGAGAAATAATCATTTGCATTCGGGCAAGTTTCTAGAACATTTTCGATGTTTAAATGCTGAATATTTCTTTTCTTTGACACTTTGTCAAGGCAGAGTTTGAGCTGAAATACTTTCGCAGTCTCAAAAAAGGATGCGGTGCATGAAGAATGAACGCGTTTTAAGTAGCAAGAGAACATAAATATATCACACAGATTATACGTGTCTGCTAAAAGTGGAATACACAAGAAATTAGGGACTGTTCATTTTCCAAAACCGAAACAAAATTCAGTGTGACGGCTGATCGGAAATGAAAACTGGGGTTTGGAAATGCAAAATAATGCTGAGTGATGTTTTGTTTTTTAAAATGAGTCCTTCTCGGGTTTTTCATTCGGAAATGAAGCTAAACTTTCCCGAAAGTCAGTCTGATGCTGTGTTTGCAGATTGTGCAGGGTAATCGGGAGCTTCCGTCCGGTTCTGAGATGATGTTGGGCTGGAGGCGTCCCAGAAGGTACTTTGCATGGGTAGATCTGGGCAAGGAGGTGAATAAGGTGGAGGAGGAGAAGCGGACAGGGCAATGAGGAGAATGAGGTGGAGAGGGGATATTTCCCGCACCCCAACCTCCGCCTGCCCACCTGTCTGACCTCCAGACCTCCTTCCTGCCTTCTTGCCCTAAATGCACCACTTAGCGCTGGCTGCTGCTCCATGGCGGAGGTGACAGCATCCGTAACCTTGAAACGACTTTTACCTCTTCTTGATTAGGTCAAGTTTGATCGTCGTCAAATATCTCGTCAAATATCGACCAAGATAAAAACCATCGTGAAACAAAAGTTAGCATGCTAACAGGCTAAGCTAGGCAGCTGATGCTGCTGTTTTGGTAAGCGTTGTAACTGCTAAACATCAGCATGATAGCATTGCCATTGTGAGCATGTTAGCATCCCGACATTAGCCTTCAGCTCAAAGCACTACCTTAGATAGCCAGTAGCATATAGAAAATAAATTATTATAAATGTGTATAATAATATCAAATCACTCAATATTTAGAATATAACTCAATATTTAACAGGAGGCATGGAAATGCAGCAAATACTTCTTTTGCATATTTGTACTATCGCCCCCCTCCGGCTACTGACTTCGTGGTTCATTCCAAACTCTACACAGGATAAGATTTGTTGGTGTCTTAATGTTATGCTACGTTGTTCTCTGAGGACTCTTACTCAGAGTGACTCTTTAACTTTCCCTGCCTTCATTTTTCATGAGGGCGGAGCTTAATCTCATCAGTGCAGAGTTGGATCGATACAAACGAGGTCATCTTTGTCCATTAACTCCAACACTGAACACTATTTGACTGAGGGCGTATTGAAATTACACTTTTGGGGAGTGAATCCAAACTCCAATGTTTATCACTGAAATTGAAACGCTGACCTTTTTTTTAAATATATATTTTCTGCTCTGCAGTTTGTCAGC
This sequence comes from Lophius americanus, assembly GCA_037951165.1. Classification (NCBI taxonomy): domain Eukaryota; kingdom Metazoa; phylum Chordata; class Actinopteri; order Lophiiformes; family Lophiidae; genus Lophius; species Lophius americanus. The sequence continues at coordinate 333,934 of JBBDHG010000178.1, forward strand.
AGGATTCTGCAGAAAACTGCTGCAATAATTTCCATATAACCTGCTGGAAGGACAGACCATAGGTCCGACAAAGGTGGATGTATTGATTTTGGATAACGTTCCTTCATGTTGTGAGTATTCTTCTACATTTTCTCTAGTTGCTCGGAACCTTCTGACCTGTTAGCTATAATCTTTATGGTGGTGCGGGTCAAACAAAGACTTATTATAGAATTATTCTACCAATGAGGTTTTGATTTTATCTGAATATCTCAATACATTCTTCACTAATTACACTGACATAATTCCGAAAGATGGCCTTGAGGAATGAGGAAGTGGGGATTTCTGTGCGAGACGGATCCGGATCCAGGAAAAGTTCTGCTGCCTGGTCCGGGTTCTGTGTCTCAGAGTGCCCTGCTAGTTTGATTTTAATTCTGAGACGCCATCCATCACTATCTCTCCTCGCTGCTGAGCTCCAGATCTGATGTTGAGTACCTTAGGCAAGCCGCGTGCCGCATGGAGGATTTTCTTTCTGTGTCCTGGGTCGGTGATTCCAATGTCTCTGAGATCCTGGTCCTCCATCACGTTACCTCCCTGCATGAGCGCAAACACAGGAGACAGCGACAAATAAACACATTCACACACACAACGCACACACGCATAGGCACGCACAAAGAACAGAGCCACACACACACACACACACACACACACACACATGCACGGAGACAATACACGATAAAATGATACGATGAATAAAGATAAGAAATCCATTAAAGAGTTTATAAGTGCAGCAGTTAAATATGAATAATATATGGCTCTTAATTAAATTCAGCAGCCATGTTAATCCAAAATCATCTGGAGGGGGGAGAATACTTTTACTTTGATTACTAATGCATACACTTGAGATTTTTTTATGTATTCGATCGTTTTATTATCATATCCCCCAAAAAGTTGGGGATATTACGGAATCGTCATCGCCGCCCCTTCAGCTTCAGTCCTTCGTTTTAACGCGATTAATCAAAAACTATTCAGTGGATCATTTTCAAATTTCACACCGTCGTAGAACTCAGTGTGAGGAAGACCTGGATTGATTTTGGGAAAAGGTCATTTGCATATTGCCTCCACTAGGAGAGCTTCATCTAATTTTTTCGGGATTGTAATTTTTCAACAGTTGGTCCAACTTAGTCCAGCTTTGGTTCGTATGAATTAACTGGAGCAGATATTGTTCGATATCTTGTGCGTATTCACATTTTACTCTAATAGTTCATATTTCACTGACTAGGGGAGCTCTTTTCCCAGAAACACACTTTTTCATACTTAACTTCCTAACTGTTGGTCTGATTTAGTCCAAATTTACCCAAATAAACTGTCTCTAACTTACATTTGTTATACTTTACAGTAATTGCTCATTTTTCATTTACTATAAAGTGTTTTTTTTGTTGCTAAAACCCACAGTTTCTCATCCATAACCTCCCAACCATAAGTCCAATTGGGTCTACACTGATATTGTGGGGAACTGACAAAAAGAAAACTGTATTTTTGTTATTGCAGAGCTTAGAAAAGAATTGTTAATTGTATTTATCTTCATTATTGAGTGACTATGGGATCTTAAATCTGCACTTAAAGCTGCACACACACAATTTCACACATAAAGAATGAGTGTATTGAAAAGCGAGGCATTCTAAGCACATAGGTACATTAAAATAAAGTTTAATGACTTATACTAAATACAGCATCTACTTTTGAAACGTAGTAGCTGAGCAAACACATACTTGCTCATACCACACACACACACACACACACACACACTGAATATGCACATCTCTGACACAAGCATTAACAACAGAGTGGGAGGACAGTGAAGTCAAATAAATTGTGCATGCCAGGAGTCATCAATCAGACGCGGTGCGACCGAGAGGGAAGAAAGCCTTCAGAACCACAGCAGCATCTACACCATCTCTTTGTCTCGCTGAGAGGAAACTAAACGGTCCCAATATTTCATTCCACGTTGTGACAATTTCACATTTTAGGGGGCATAGAAACAATGAACAGTCATTGTTCTCCACCTGAGTGAATCTTGTATGAGCAGCAGATCCTTGTCTGCTTCTTGTAGCCGCTCATATCTGCAGCTCCCGCTGATTCGTCTCCTCACTCCGGTTTATATGCAGGGATGAAAAGTACAGGCAGAACCTTGAAGATTGTGGAGCTAAGCGTTTTCTCCCCGTGGACAGCTACCGATTGATTCTTCCCGGCCAAGAACGTTAAAATATTCTGTAGTCTTGAGTCAAGCTGCTCTTACTGGGTCGGTTTTTCGGAGCACTATGCAGCAGAATCCCCGGGTCTGAAATCAGGGTGAGCAGTTTGGAGATTACGTACTGATCGCTGGAATAAAGGTCAAAAAGAAGCGGTCTCTGATGTGATGGAGGCCCGAAATAGATTCTCCACTTTTATTAACGGAGTTTGAAGTTTGATGTTGCCTCGGGAGACTCGGCAAACTTGTTATTTCATGCCGCGTTTGAAACATGCGACCAGAATGTATGCCTCAGTTCTTACATAGCTGATGAGCTACGCTAGTTTGATTTAATTTGATACGACGCGCAGATGTAGCCATGGAAGAAGTCCTTCATCTCACTAAACGCACTCAGTTAATGCTACAGTGCATTAGAATTGCTCAAAAACTGTGCACCAAAAAGGAATTTAGGGGTTTAAAGGAATGGAGCCAAATAGTTTGTTCAGTTAGTTCTACATTATACCGTCAGAAAAAGAGGAGGCTGCAGAGTGTGACGCAACGATGATGTGGGAAAGCCCGGTGGAAACTTCTGGGATCTTTTTGCACCTGAGAATTTTGAATCTCTGCCAAATTAGTTTTGAGCCACAACACCAAAATAAACAAATTTGGAATTTCTATTGAACGAGCCCTGATGTTCAGACCCGGGTCAGATTAATCACGTCTGTCGGCCATAATCTGACGCGGCACACCATTTAACATTCGCAGTGTCTGCATGGCTACTCTGACCTTTTCCGTTGTTTGCAACCGCCGCGCTCTGGTAAACATCCATGAGTAATTTTGCCTTGTGAGGCTAATGATTTATCTCCTGGATGCATGAAGTCCAGCAGCGGCAGGAACTCTGGCACGAAAATGAAGATCGGAATGACTGATGAGTCATTGTCATGTTATAATCCTGGAGCTCTTGATCATCATGGGTTTGAGGTCAGATCAGTGCGACAAAGTGGCTATTTTGATTTATTTTCTAAATGACTTTCTACGTATTTGTGCGCTAGTGTTGGGCAACGCATATTTATGCAAATGTAGAGGATTTAGTCAGCTGCTAGAGATTTTGCTCTTAAACTTTTCAGTTTGATATTTCTTCAATTCTATCTGTTGCATTAGATTATTGAAGACAATGTAGCATCCTGGAGAAATACTTAGCCATTAGCAGAACTAACTTGGCCTATGCTGTTGTACCCGACAGCGAGGGTTTTATCCTCGATAAACCAACCGCCACCACTTCCATGCATTGAACAAGCAATCCCCCTGATTGAACTCTTCAAATTGAATGTGACGATTAGCACTTTTTCATAAAATACAACCCTAGTGGGTAAAACATGAACTATTAGAACAAAATATTATCTGCTTGAGTCGATTCATATGCACGAAATTTGGACCAAATGGGACCAACGGTTAGAATGTTAAGTCCGAAAAATAATTTTCCGTGCAGAAAATCTCCCCCTAGTGGGTGAAATATGAACTATTAGAGTAAATTGTTATATATACAAGATATAGCTCCTTTAGTTGATTCCTATGCACCAGATTTGGATTAAATCAACAAATCATGGCCCAAAAACTTTGGGAGCTTGAACATGTGCCTATTGTCTAAAATATACAACTAATGATACAATTGATACAAATCAATCCAGTTCTTCCTCACACTAAAGTCTATGGGAGTCTGAAATCTGAAAATGATCCACGTAATAGATTTTGAGTTATGGCGTTAACAGGAAGGATCTGTGGCAGCAGCGGCGGCGATATTACTTTATATTTTATTACTTTATTACTTTATTATTTTATTACTTTATTACTTTATTACTTTATTACTTTATTACACTTAATGTCTCACCCCAAGATCAAATTAAAACTGGATTAAACCAAACGTGTGTACTCTATCTCAAAACAATCCCCCTGATTTTATTATTTATTTATTATTCATTTATTACGTCATTAATTAAATTGTATTATACTATTAATACTATGAATTATTGCTTTCTTTTTTTTCCAGAATTAATACAATTGTGTTTTTTATGGCGCAGAAACGAGACAAAAAAAATGTGTGAAGTGGATAAAATGTGTTCCGGTATAAGTCAAACCATCTACTATGTGCGGGGTATCATCAATTTAACCCAAGCCTGGCTTGTTTGCGTGTCATTTCCTGTCAGTCTTCCTCCATTATTGGAGAAAGACTGATAAAAAAAGAAAGTCTGACGACTTTGCGCCTCATCTCTGCTTAATAAAAAACAAACAAAAAAAAAACGGATCACTTGATTTGATTTTGAATAAATGAAATAAAGCAACGAGGAAATGTGCTCAGACAGCCAGAAACAGATGAACTGCTCTCTGATGGACCGAACTATAAATTATTGTTCTAGCAGTAACCGGTACCGCTCATCCTTCAGGCTCGATGCTCTAATAGAAAGCTGAGCCTCCAGCTCGCAGAACCTCTCGGCAGGTGGGATCACATTCATGAGAGCTCCTATTACGTCGGGCTCTCATCCGGCACCGGAGAGGAAAAACTGGTCAGAGACCAACGTTTCCCTTGAATGCAGTCCGTTCCCTGTGAGCTGACGGGTCTCACTTAACCGAGCTCAGCTGTGGAGAACTGCCGGAGCACATGGCCTTAAAGTGAGAATGCGTGAGAAATGTCAGCGTTTCACCCTTTGGGCCCAGTTATTTACTGTTTTTCAGAGAAACGTGACCCCAGGTGTGAAAATGTAATGCTATTTTTTTAATTTTTTTTTTCTCCAATCACCAGCCACCATGTTCACTAAGTTCTTTGTGGTGGTCCTGTGAGGAGAAGTTTAAATGAACTTATCTATAAGTTATCTGAGACGAAAACCTCATCTGTCTGGTCGGGTTTTTTCAAACCATCAAACATCATACGAACATTTAGTTGCGAGAGAACGCGTTCATTTTTAAGCAAAACAAATGTCTGCGAATTTTAGGTGCAAACTACGATATCGAGGTGCAAAAGGTTTGAAACTGTACCTTTGGATGTCGTTACATTTTTTGAAATTTTTTGTCTGAATGTTAGAAGAACTTTTCTGCACCTCTAAAGGAAAAAAGTCAGTTTTTAGAGTTTTAAAAATTTATTTAAATAGCCAACGATTTTTAAAAAGAAATTTTTTTTTTACATCATTTCTACACTGTAAAAAATAATGTGTTTACAGCTAAATAAAGTATTATTAGGTAAAAAAAATTTAAGTTGAAAATATATATCAACTTACGTTTGAACCTTTTTGTTTTTTTAAATCAGCAAAACAATTCTCTTTTTACAGTGTGTTATATTTGTCTTAAGTGCTTCAGGAATAAAATAATGTTAAACTCGTGCACCAATAATGATCAACAAATATTTATGAATTTCTTTATGTTTTAGGTAAAACCATTAAAAAAAATAAAAGTATTTTGAAAAAAGATTCCCAAAGCTGGAATTTCCCTTTTTAACACTTTTTGGGGGGTCTAATTATACACTGTAAAAAGAAAATTGTTAATGAACTTAAAGATCTTGTTCAACTAGTAACTTATATTAAATTAAGTAATTTTTAGTCCAACTTATTCATTTAATTTGAAAACACAGATTTTTTTTATCAAACAATTCTCTGTTTACAGTTTAAATTATTTAATTGTTAATGTCAGTCATCTATGTTTGATATGTAAGAGTAAAAATTTCCTTTTCAGAGCATTTAAATCTATATATTTTGTTCTGTTAGAATTAATTTGTCCTTAAAGAGTTCCTTAACAAAAAATTCTTTAAAAATTGGGTTTTTTTCAACTATTTTACGTTATTCCATCTCAAAAAAATATTAATTTGAATTGGGATTTTGTACGTTTATCTCGTTAAAGGTGCATTTCTTTTTAACCCTTCAAACCGTAAACATAGATCCACAGTTCTAACTCTAAGAACCACTTCTGTACCTTATAAGGTACACTGTTAAAAGAGAATTGTTTGGTGAACTCAAAAAATTACTTCAGTTGGTAACCCTCAAATAAGTTTTTAAGTATTTACAACTTAAAGTAATAGGTGGGACGCATAAATATTTAATTTAATTTCACTTTCTAGTTGAAGTTATTTCATTAAAGTTCATAAAAAATGTTATTTTTTATAATTTTATTTTTTTTAACAGTGCATGATTACATCTCAAGAGCATAAAAAACGGAATTTTCGGCTATTCTTATAATCTCTTTTACAACTTTTTGTATTTTTTCACAGTTCAAATATTGTAAACTTAGAAACAGAAAATAAATATTTGTTAAATACTGGTGCATGACGTTGTTCCTGCATCATTTAAGACAATTTTAATACACTGTAAAAAGAAATTTTTTTGGTGATTCACAAAAAAAAAAGACCTCCAGTGTTGTGACAAAATAAGTGAAGTATTTTCTACTTAAATTTTCGACTAAATAATACTTAATTTAATTATGTGTCACCAGTGAAGAAATATCCCCTTATTTTTTATTTTATTTTTTTTATTTTTTACAGTGTACTCTTCTGAAAAATGTACCTTTGGGCACACAAATGATACCCATAATTCCTTGTATGTATAAATTGTGTAAATAAAACGTGAGAGCATGCTGCTGCTGCAGAGTGACTCTCCAGTTGGTGCAACGTGAGATTAAGGGGGATTTTGCGATGAAAAGTGTTTCTGTACAAAGAGCAGTAAGTTTAGGAGGATTGATTATCCAGGCTGGTCTACGCGAGGAGTCAAGTGCAGTGATGGTAAATGAGAAGATCGATAAAGAGTGGGGGTGGGGGGCATTAAAATTGAAAAGTAAATGAGATGGCGTGATTGGGGATGCTGGGAAAAGTTAATGGCTTTTAGCTGTCATTCGTCTTGCCATTGGTGACAACGTTCTTAAAAGGGCTTCACCGCGTGGCCATAAATCATAGCAGGGTCACGCCACGCGCCGAGGTGAAGAGAGGACTCCTGACAGGAAGAGGGTGAAGGAAGAGAAAGGGTGCATGGGGTGACAGAGAGATGAGGAGAGAGGGAGGGGGCGCGAGCGAGAGACAAGCACAGGAGGGCCAGAGACGTGAGTGGTGACACACCAAAAAAAAAAAAGAAAAAAGGAAATGAAGGAACGCAAACCGGGTTGACACAAGCAGCGGAACCGATCCCCGAGGGGGGGTCATGCTGCAGGGGACTCACCATGAATCGTAGGTCGTCGAAGCCATTGAGCAGGAACTTGCTCTCGTACTGCGGCAGCCCCACGTGCTCCAGCCACTCTCCCACCGGCTGGTCCAGGGCTTTACCACAGGCCCCATCTGCCGAGAGAGGGAAGCGCTTCAGCAGGGAGAAGCCGTTCAGCCGGTAGCAGCGGCACTCGGAGGACGACACATGGCATTGCCACATCATCCTCGGCCAGCAGAGGCAGAGCCGAGTGCAGCAGCACCTGGCAGGGTGGGGGGGAGACAGGGTCCAGGCCGGGAAGGGAGGGATGGGGTGGGGTGGGGGGGGGGTATGTGTGTGTGAGGGGCTCCCGAAGGTAAAGGCGGGGGCCCAGCTAACTCAAACACAGAAGAGGAGGGAAGGAAGTGCTGCAGGCCCAGCTCAAGCCCTGCAGGGGACTGACTAGGCTAATATACACCCACTGGTGTTAGTGTGACTAACTGGAAATGTCAGGCGAGGGTGGAGGTAGTGCAGGGAAGGAAGCCCATCTGAAGCTTCACTAAACATTCCTTTAGTGAGCAGATGAGCGAGTGTGAGAACAAGCGCCTAGCTAGTCGGAGAACACATCATCAAGTCTGAACACTGACACATCATCGGAAATATTCAGATCAGACATTGTCATACATCACACTTTTTTTCTTTTTTCTTTTTTTTTAACTCCGCTTAAACTACAACTCTGTATTTTCTTTTCTTCTCTCCTTCTCTAAAAAAACCGTACTAACTCCATGACAGTGTGACACAGAAATGATCAGTTGTCCCACAGGATAAATTGGTCAGGTTTTTTTCACCACCACATACTTGTAAAGCTCTGGCTGAGTCCCATGGCTTCATTGGTCAACCTCTTTGAGGGCTAGGACGCGGCTCATGCAATGACGGTAGCAGCATTCTAAAGCACTGACGAGGTACTCGTGGTATTTTGGGATTACAGGAATACACACTTGCTGAAATAATTTCTACGGTCCTTACTCCTGAGACAAAAGGAGTACGCTCAGGTAGACATATTGTAAATCCGACATATTAAAAAAAAAAGAACAAAAAAAAAAAAGAGAAATCTTGGCTCGGGATTTCCACAGTGTGCTTATTCCAAACTCCTCAATTCAGAATCAAATCCGATTATAGATTCCTGTATAAAGCGCCAGGTGATCTGTCTGCCAGTGGAGAGAGGCTCCGTGTCCTCGGTGTTGCCAGTTTCCCCTGTGCTGCCCAGCATTCACAATCTTCTGCAGGCTGCTGGCTGTGCGGCTCCACGTCCGTACGTGCTTCTCGTCTCCGGAAGCGGGTTCATATCCCACAGACGGCGGCTGAGCCTATCTGACTGGGAAGCGAGGATCGCCGCGGGACCGCGCTGTAGGTGAAGCTATCTCCTTCCCGTGGCAGGTGCCCCCTCCCCTCCAAACTCCCACCTCAGCCCACCAGGCTCCTCTCCTTGCTGGGTACGGCTGGCAGCCTCTGTGCTCAGGGCAGAGGTTTGCTGCATCCCCTGCCTGTCTGAGACACGCAGGCGGTGCAGATGCAGTCACAGCAGCTGCTCCCGGCTCACAGGCGCTACCCCTCACTGCTCGCAGGGCGCAGCGTCCCGACGCCGGCTACTTCTGCACAGGAGATCTCACATCTGCCTCAGCCTCAGACGCGTCCGTCCAACATCCACGACAGCCAGCAGACTCAGTGATCATCCCTCCTTCTCATCCGAGCAGATCCCTCAAGCTCTTTCGCTTTTCTTTTTTTTTTTTTTTTGCTCCCCCCCCCGTCTCCTCGCTCTCGTCTCTCTCTCTCTCTGCTTGCTTTCTCTTGCGCTCTATGTCATAGCCCCATTCCCACACTGTGTGATCGCACTGCAGGGCTGCCGTATGCTGCCTGATGAAGTGGGCTGCTGCTCCACGTAACCGCCTGCCTCTCTCCCTCACTCTCCCACAATATCAATCCCCCTCCCTCTCCCTCTCCCTCTCCCTTTCACTTTCTCTCCCCCTTTCTGGCTTACACTCTGCCTTCCTCGGTCTCGCTTGCTACTTTTCATTCTCAGACACACGGACAGACATCAGCACACGCATTCACACACATTCACACACAGTCACAAACTCTCTCTCTCTCTCCTTTTTTTGTCTCTCGACCCGTTCATCGTTTCTGCATTTTTCTATTCTTTACACACAAATGCACACATACTAATTATTCTCTCCGTCAGTCTTGTTTGTCTCTCTAACCTTACCCCACCTCGCCCTTTCTCTCTACGCTCCGCACTGATTAGAATTGCACAGAGGCACTCGGATCTCTCCAGTGCAGAAAGGGACGCCACCATCAGGGAAAAGAAACGAGCACTGAGAGGCCAAACCATAGGGACTTCTGCAAAGAGTGACCAGATTGTAAAACGACCACAGAGGACCGATTGTCTTCTGCGGCAGCAAAGCAAGTTTTTCTCGGCTAACATAAGATATGAAAACCAAGCGCCTCCCGAAGCCCCTGCCTGTTAGCGGATGGCTTTAATTCATTTACATCTTACTTTGATGATAGGATGAGGGGGCAGCATCAAGTCATGTCAGCAGAAATCTCTAATGGACTCGTACGAGGATGAGAGAAGAGGAGACAAGAGAAGACAAGAGAAGACAAGAGAAGACGAGAGAAGACAAGAGAAGACAAGAGAAGACGAGAGAAGACAAAAGAAGACAAGAGAGGACAAGAGAAGACAAAAGAAGACAAGAGAAGACAAAAGAAGACAAGAGAAGACAAAAGAAGACAAGAGAAGACAAGAGAAGACAAGAGAAGACAAGAGAAGACAAGAGAAGATGAGAGAAGACGAGAGAAGACAAGAGAAGACAAGAGAAGACAAGAGAAGACGAGAGAAGATGAGAGAGGACAAGAGAAGACAAGAGAAGACAAGAGAAGATGAGAGAAGATGAGAGAGGACAAGAGAAGACAAGAGAAGACGAGAGAAGACAAGAGAAGACAAGAGAAGATGAGAGAAGATGAGAGAGGACAAGAGAAGACGAGAGAAGACAAGAGAAGACGAGAGAAGACAAGAGAAGACAAGAAAAGACGAGAGGACAAGAGAAGACGAGAGAAGACGAGAGAAGACGAGAGAAGACAAGAGAAGACAAGAGAAGACAAGAGAAGACAAGAGAGGACAAGAGAAGACAATAGAATGCAGGTCAGGACTAGAGTTGTATTTAACTCTGTATAAATTATTATAAGGGGCAAAGGAAAACAGAAACAAACCGGTAAAAAGGTACAAGCAGTTTAAAAACAGATCAAACATTGACTGAGAGCCTCTGTCCTTTGGGGACGCCACAAAGTGGGTAAATGCGTCCCTTGGAGTTTGTCAGATAGTGTTTTCACTAGAGCTGCTTTTCACATCGTAAGGGGCAAGTTTGGGAGGAAACCCCGGGGTGGACCCAGAACGCGCTGGAGGGCTGCGTCTGCGTTCAACACTTTGGAAGCGAAACTACGGCCTTGATGTGTCTCCACAAAGCTGCGGGGTCATGTTCACGTCCAGCCAGCAGTTTTAAGCCAGCAGACTAATCTTTGCCCCCCAGTCTGTCAGTCCATTGATGCTTTACTGGACAGTCTTCCTTGTTGATCGTTTTGACGCGGTTTAGGTATAGTGTCTGAAAAGTTCAGGATGACCTCATCAGGATTTCCATCGTTCAGAAGTGGACCACTCAGGTCTATGAAACCAGAACACAGGTGGAGTTCAGAGAAGGTGTGGTTGGGCTCAGCTTTTGTTCTGCCGTGCGGTGGATGCTCTGTTATTTTGTAGGGACCTTCTGCCTCCATAGCCAGGACTCTGTGTATCATTTAGACTTAATGCATCAGTGAGCGCCATCCAGCTGCTTAACAGATGCTGTTTTTATGCTGCGCTGTATCCGTATCCGTACACCCTCACTAGCTCAGGTATTAGCCCTGGTCCGGGTGAATCACCTGCTCCAGTGCTCCTCTCAGCCGACCAGCTAAAAGCTGTGGAGAGGATCTTGTAATGGTTGCAGAGAAGAGACGAAGGGCCCAAATGTTGTCCTGCAGGTTGACTTTTTTTATTTTTTTGGCAGGAAGCAGATGACGGCCCTGCGGCGGTTTGTTGGCAGTGAGTCCAAGCGTTCATTAAATACGTCAGAAATATTAAACGGAGAGCTATTGAAAGTTCAGTCAAGAAGACTATCTTCTCGCTCACTCGGGCCACAGTTTCTGCTCATCCCACTATATTGTCCTCACCTCTCACAGATGCTCAGTCTCAATTCCCTGCTTGACAGTCTGGGGCGTCAGGTGATATCAGCCGTACCCAACCAGGTAGCCGCATCCATCCAATCACTGTCACACCTGCACACTCCGCCCATCACCATCATCTGACTCTCGCTCCATTCAATAGTTCTTTCATGTTGCTGGTTCTTACACCCCCCAACTCCCAATCTACACCTGGTCCTCACTGATTCATCTGCTTTAGTAGAGTCATCAGCCGCCACCACCAGTAATCAGACTCCAAAGACGGGGTATTCCGTACTGCTGCTCAGGGCAGAGACTCTTCAATCACCATTTTCCCGATGAGCCTGAACGCACCCCTCATCTGTTGTAATAAATCATTCATCTTTTCTTTGCCCCCTTGTCTCCTTTGATTGAAACATATGTATATAAATATGTTTGTACAACTCTACATTGAGGCCTGTGGCTTTCCAGCCCTTCATACAGCTTTGTGTCCTGAGGGGGCGCTCTAGTGGGTACCACTGGGGTCTCTTATGACTAACTCCTGTACGAAACGACATGTTTTATTTGAGGAGATCTGAAAACCATCAAGACTCTCTTAACAGGAAAGACTACCACCCTGAGCTGGAACCGTTCTCTGCTCAGAAGATAGTCGGCCAGAAATGCAAGAACATTGGAGAGATTAGCAGTCACGTGACCTCGAGAGCGTGAGCCCACTGACCCTCCTGCTAATGTCAAAGTTCTCTGTTCAATGTCTTTATCCTTCATCGCTCATCCCTTCGCTCTCATGCTGCTCGAGTTCAGTGTTCACCAAATAAAGTTGTGTTAAAAAGTCCGAGAAGAGAAGAAAAGAGAAGAGAAGGGAAAAAAGAGAAGAGAGGCTTCTAGTCCCGCCTTTTCTGCATCTCCAGCCGGTCGTTCAGCATGACAGAAAGGAAGCACTCCCATTATGCACTTCCAGATGCTCGTGTCACATCATCCATTTTTAGAACACAGCTGAGGCTACTTACAGAGAAAAGGCTGGATAAATAAGTGAGATGATGTAAAGTTAAGACATAGCGTAAAAAAGACACACAAAAAGGGACATCTGACAGAGTGACTACCATCTGCTTAGAAGATCTTCAACTCTGTGGTGATAAATTAGCCGGGAAGATGGAAGTGAAAGTCTTTGCCGGGTTTTGAGGAATGATTCATTCTTTCTGTAATCTATAGAACAAACATTTTCTTATTCCAGCGTCTTTACAGCACTTTCATTTCTTTGTCATTTACAATTGTACATGAATGTTGTGGACTGCTGCCGGGACAAATGGAGTCATTGAAGACATGACGTTAAGATGTTTTCAGGGATAAATGGTTCACTCATAGTGGAAATAATCATTATTTCCAGCCCTGCTGCTCGCGCATCCGTCATCGGCGCTATCGCGGTATCGCTCCACACAGATGTGGGCTCTCATGCCGCTTTAAATCACCTCATTACCAGATGGGTAGTCAGCCAGTCTGTAAGTCAGTCAGGGTAAGTGAAAGCGTCGACAACGCGGGATGTCAAAGTGAAGGGCTATTGATTGACCCTCCTTTGTAATTGGACGCCGGTACCCCTGTTGCTCTGGTGTTAACAATCAGGTAAAAGGCCAAGTCCAGCCTCCGTGACCCGTCAGTCAACCAGAAGCACCAATGCTCATCCTTCGTTATCAGGAGGAGAAGCTGCTGTCAGCTATGCCTGGGCTGGGAAGGAAAAAGATGGAAGGAAAGAGTGAGGTGTGGGGGGTGGGTTGGGGGGGGGGGGGGGGGGGGGGGGGAGACCGAGCGGGAGGCAGATAAGAGACAGAAAAAGTCTAATAAAGGACGAGGTGATGAAATATGTGGGCGAGATAAGACCAAGGACGAGCGAAAGCATTGGAGTGGACTAATTATGTTTCAACGGGTGAGCCCGCTACTCTGCCTCCGTCCTCTTCCACTATCCTGACGAAGACTCCGTCCAATTACTGCAGTTCATCCGGGATGGAAACGCCTCCCACTGTCGTAAGGACCTGATTACACGCCGACAGAGTAACCCGTGCTCCTGCGTGAGGGGGGGAACTACATCACTGTCTTACCCGCCGTTAAACAGGGCGAGCTGTCAAATTTATCGCACACTGGTTCCAGTCAGCACCCAGAGGGACCCGTCTACAGCCAGGAGCAGGTGGAGGTCGTGCACCGCCAAAGCTGGACCTCTTTATCAGCACGAAAGGGAAAACGTCGTCAACAAACTGAGCCGAAAATGAGCCGCAAAGCTGAATTAATTTGGGGAAACTGAAGGCGGACTGCTTCGCTTTGAACATCAGGGCCCGCCTGTACACAAGTGGAGCTGATGCGTCCTGTGTGCCGGTGGCTGAGCTCTCTCTCTCTCTCTCTCTATCTCTCGCTCTCTCTCTTTCTAACCGCTGCCTCTCTCTTTTTAGGCCCATTTACTCAGTGCTCTCCGAGCCGCTTCACTCTTGATGGGCCCACAACACAAACGGCGGCGAATATGGTGTTGACAAAATCTGGCGCCCCATTGAAGATGGATGGGCTGCCCTCGCCTGGTGACGCAAGTGGGGGCGGGGGGGTCAGCGGACGAGCAACATGTGGATGAAAACACTTAAAACAGGCACAGAGGTTTTCCACAGTTCTGTCTCAGAAAGATAAAGAGTGATAACTTCCATCTTTGTGAGATGACCCCCACCTCAACCCGCCATCTCCGTTCGCTGCGTTTTATTACATTAAGAGAAGAAGATGAAAAAAAAAAAAAACTCCTTTACTAAGCGCCACATGCAACTCAACAGCAGAGCCCGGCTTCAGAACTATTTTGTTCCGGAGCTTCATCTGTGATGAAATCGGAGCAGCGTGACTCAGCCGAATCTGGGACACTTTCTGCACGGCTGTCTTCAAACGAGGCCCCTAAAAATAGCACACACCTATGTGTGTAGAAGAACACAGACCAGCAAACAACAGATTTCCTCTTACGTAATAATAACCCCGGGTTTTCAACCGTCAGAATAGCAATTAATCTAAGAGTGGGTCTGTGTGCGGAGAGCCACGTTTACAATTAAACGCATAAATCCAGGCTGCGATGGAAAGCAGTTCCGCTCCAGGACTCCTTGGCGTTCGCTTTGAATCATGTTAACAAATAATTTCAATAAAACTGGGTAATTGTTAGTAGAAGCCTTGAAACACTGGTAAATACTGTAAATCAGTGATTATTAAGATTTTAAAAAAAGCGGTTGTGGTGAGTAATAGTGTTATTACCATGTATTTTATACTCCAGCGTTTGAAGTTGTATTCATTTGATTTTAGATTTAACATCAATTACTTCTACTTTATCAATATTTTTTAAAACGCTCACATTTTCTTTTAATGACATCAGACGCTCTCACTCACTTTTGCTGCAGTTTTTTCCCCCCCGTGAAATGTGTTACATAACTATTACATAAACCGGTGACCCATAACATTATAACCACCTGTCTAATATTGCATAGGTGTTTACTGCCAACTCTGTCCGGCGCGTCGCAAAGGTGATCGATTCAATTGAGATCTGGTGAGTTTGTTGGCCAGGACATCACCTTGAAATCATTGTAATGTTCCCCAAACTATCCGTGAACCATGAACCAGTCCTGCTGTGTGACAGGACTTCCTCGGCTGGATCCAGCTGAATGAGACCGCTGCTGTTTGGGAATGCCGTCTCCGTGAAGGGGTGTCAGAGGACACAGAGTTTCCCAGCAGACATTTGTATTTGAAACTGTTTCTATTTTCATGATTGAGAAACTATGGGATCTGATCCTAGAGCAGATTGCTGACTTGCGTAAATACTAAGGTTGAGTCAATATGGACTCTGGAGATTATCAATGGGTCGCAATTAATCTGAGGAGTTCAATCAAGGGGTTTGCTCGTACAACGCAGGGGATTGAGGACTTTTCGGGCATATAGCCTTGCTGTCAGGGACGACAGCGTATAGGCCGTACATATAATTAATAGAAATCTTCTACAAACAACCTCTAACAAATAATGTCAGCAAAGAAAAGGCAGCATCAGTCTCAGTTACGCAGCTAAAAAAAACAATCTGTAGTCTCTGAGGAAGGGATGGTTAAATACTGAAGAGCAGCAGCTCACAGATGTAACAAGCTGTAGACGCTTTGGTGACTGCTTCTACATTTATTATTGCATTTTTTATCCCCATTAGTCACAAAAAATATAGAAGTTACTATTTTCGGTTCCACACAAGTCAGGATTACATCATAATGGAGAACAAACACTGACAAAACAATAGTGTAATTAATATACAAAACATCCGATTATATCTGACCTTATCTGATAGCGTATCGTATCGTATCGTGTCGTATCGAATATTATCCTTATCTTATATTATCTGACCTGATCTGATCTGATTTTATATTATCTTATCTGATCTGATCTGATCTTATCTGATCTTATCTGACTTTATATTATCTGATCTTATCTGATCTTATCTGATCTTATCTGATCTTATCTGATCTTATCTGATCTTATCTGATTTTATATTATCGTATCTGATCTTATCTGATCTTATCTGATCTTATCTGATCTTATCTGATCTTATCTGATTTTATATTATCTTATATTATCTGATCTTATCTGATCTTATCTGATCTTATCTGATCTTATCTGATCTTATCTGATCTTATCTGATCTTATCTGATTTTATATTATCGTATCTGATCTTATCTGATCTTATCTGATCTTATCTGATCTTATCTGATTTTATATTATCTTATATTATCTTATCTTATCTGATCTTATCTGATTGATCTTACTTTATCTGAACTAATCTCATCTTATCCTATATTATCTAATCTTATTTGATCTTATTTGATCTTATTTGATCTTATCTAATCATATCTTATTATATCTGAACTGATCTTATCTTATCATTTATTATCTTAACTTATCCGATCTTATCTGATCTAATCTGATCGTATCTGATTTTATCTGATCTCATCAGATCTAATCTGATCTAATCAGATCTAATCAGATCTAATCAGATCTAATTAGATCTTATCTGATCTTATCTGATCTTATCTGATCTTATATGATCTTATCTGATTTTATATGATCTTATCTGATCTTAAAAGCAGCTGACACAGTTTCTGAGAAATTATAGATAAAATAAAAAAGAATCTGAATTGACAAAGAAAGGTCTTCATTAATGATCAATAATAAGATTTTATATATTAAGGCATCCAGTGACCAAGATGTAAAAATCATCAATGCTGCCTCACAACTGGTTAACGACAAAATAATCACGTTATAACTCAGACCCGGTTGTGATTTTAAAATTTGCAACACATAAATTACACCCCACATAGAAGAGTAATCGCCCCATCGTCCGTGAAGGAAAGAGGAGTTGAAGCGTTACCTGAGCTCAGCTTAGGTTGTTTCTTGTTGGACGTTTCGATGCCGGCTCCTATCAAGTTCATGATCTTCTCGATCTGTCGACGAGATCAGACACAAAACACATGAACAAATAAGAAAAAGTACTAATGAAGATCTAAGGAAGCCCGGAGAGATCATGGTGGCAAATATTTATTATTTTTAATTCAATTATCTTGTTATCATCTTGAGAGAAAAAAAAATAGGCGGAGCCTCAGCTGTCATCATGTAAAGTAAAAGGGTTTGAATACTTCCTGTTCAAACAGAGAGGGGACGCGTGACCTGAGGCAGCTATGAGCTGTAATGTTTGTAGACATGACACATTTAGTTTTGTGGTTCTGACATAAAACAGTAATGAAAAAGCAGGAGGTTAAGCAGTCAGTACCTCTGCCTCACTGAAGGGGGCAGTGCTGAGTCAACGGGTTTATGCTGGTTCTGCTGTCGCTCAAGTTTACCACAGCGGTTCGTTTTTGAATGTTTTGCTCGGACTGAAAACGTGGAAATGGAAGATTCTATATGTAAGCCGCCCCACGAAAATCGATTCATTATAACATTTTATGAATGAACCTATGATTTTGTTCTATATTTTTTTAATCATTTTTTTCACATATAAATTGAAAATATTTTGAAAACAAAATAACGTAAGAAGAGGGTTGATGAATTCTATTTTTAACAGAAAAATAAAGCATTTAACACTTATTCTAAAAAAAGATTTCTATATATATATATATAAATATATATATATATATTTTTTTTCTTTTTTTTTTTTTCTTCTAAAAACATGATTTTGTATCGCACTGTATGAATTGTAGAATCGTGATGACAAATTAAAAGCACACGAAGCTGCAGAGCGAACGCGCTCTTTCTCTGAGCCGGTACATATTTAACGTTCTTCTCTGGTTCAAACCCAAAAGTTGAAGAATCACAGATGAATAATACAAAATCCACAAAAAGTTTCAAAAGTTGGCAAACTGAAATTTCACCCGAAAATAAGGGTTTATAAAATGCAAAGCGATGATGGCAGTTCGTAAATCAAATCAGACGTTTTGGACAACAGGATAAATTGAAGTCTTTTCTTATATTAAGACAGTGAGGTAACAGAATCTGGTAGGGTAACCCTGAAATTGGACATTATTAACATAATACAGTCAAAAACAGGATGGAAAATCCGTATTTTTCTACAAAAATGTCAATACAAAGTCCATATTTGGAGAACGTTAACATCAAAAATCAACATCATGTCCATTGTCCCCTGACGACGTGAACAACCTCAGCAGGATCCCTGAGGTGCGTCGACGCTCCGTAAATGACAGGGACTGCTTCTCTGTCTGTTTTATATCTATGCCGAAGTAGAATCAGGTGCGGATAATTAACGGATGCTCCCCGATCTGACGTATTTCATATTCCCTGTGGTTTTCATACAAGCCTAAATAAGTTTCTATCATGCCCTCAAATATACTTTTTTCTAACTTTCCTTTACATTTTTTGTCATGTCCTTGTTTAATGGTATGAAATAAATAAATAAAAGAAACGATCACACTCCTGAACGTTCAATGGAGGATTGAGGGAACTAAGATTCTGATGGAGGCAGCATGAAACAGTGGGAAATGAATACCAGTGTGAAAAATAAACCCAAATAAAACCCACTGAAAGCCGGATCCACAGTGAATAATCAGAAGAGGTGTTCGTTTGATCCTCCCTGCAGAATAAATACAATTAGAGATTTCTCTCCCTGCAAACTGCAAAAGTCCACTGTGTCTCCGCGAGGCTGCACTGGTAGGGTGGGGGTGGGGGGGTTGCACCCTGTATCTCCTCATGACCTCTGACCCCGCTGGAACACGAAGCAACAGGAAATACAAACGGCATAATGGATCCTAAATAGAGTCCTAGTTTTACGAAATTCATATGTTTGTGCGTTTGTTCAACACAGATTGAATATATTTGATCTAAACTCATTTAAAATATAGGAATACAAAAAAACCTTGTTATCCCGTGTCTTACATCATCGGTTAGCCCCTCCCACTGAGGAAGATTCCCCAGTTCAGCCAAGGAACAAAAACTGGGGAACGTTTGAAAGAAATCTTTGTCGGACTGACTATCAGATGACTCACTGCGTCCAACACTTCCTGTCCCTCTCAGACCTCTGTGCCGTTTCTCATGTTTGTAAAAGCTTCAGGTTCACATTGTTACCCCTTTCCCACCGAGCTGGATCCAGGGCTAGTTCAGAGCCAGAGCCTGACTTAGCACCATCACCAGTTCTATGCTGCAGCACCAGTTCTTTGCTTCAGAACCAGTTCTTTGCTTTTAGAACACCTAAGCACCAGCTCCAGGCTCTCAAAACTGGTGCCAGACATATCCGTTGGTGTGCTTGAGTATGGCACGTGCGTTGCTGGGTAAATAGACCGTGACGTACTGACGTTATACGATAACTCAATGGCGTGGCTCTGACTTGGCTCTTTGCCAATGGAAAAGCAAACAGGTTCTTAGGAGGAGCACAAGTTGAACCAACTAAGCACAGGCACTAGCACCAGCACTGAACTAGCACCAGGTTCCTTTTGGTGGAAAATGGTTGGGTTGTGTGAAGTTTTTTTCCTTAGTCTTCCTGTGTGTCGGTGTAGGACGTGTGTGTGTGTGTGTGTGTGTGTGTGAGTGTGTGTGTGTGAGTGCACTGCTTTATAAATCATAAGATTCATCTTATGTTTGTCCGTACGCCACCTTCCGGCGCCAAACCTGCGTACAGTTTTATAATGAGACCCAAGGTCGTCTTCACAGTCATCGAATGATACGGACCCGGGCGGCGCCTAACCGGAGCCTTGGTTTACGAGGTCCAGTCATATATTTGAGACCACGAAATGATTATCTCCTCATCTTTAACGAACGAAAGGCTGTTTTCTCAAGATAAGGAGAAGAGTAAAACAATTTCACGAGGAATCAAGCTTTGTGTTCTTTTCCGTTATCGGCGTTAAATGAATCATTGTCGCCATGAAAGCACTCGTCCTCCGACAAAGCAGGACAGCGAGGATTATTATTCTGTACGTCGACATTCTTTCTCTGAATCAGCATTATCCATCAATCAGAGCATGCAGCAGATTTCTGGCTAACCCCCCCCAAAACACACACACACACACATACACACACCCTCATCCCCAGCTTCCAAACTAACTGATTCAGAAGAAGACTGAAGGAGTGAGACTGGGCAAGGAGTTGAAGAGAGAGCGCCGCTGCAGCTGGGAGGACTGGGAAGGAGGCCGACCGCTTTGCCATGATGGATTACAGGCGAGAGTCCAATGTGGACAGCAATTCAATGGCGGACCCGGTCCTCAGCAGAACACAGCTGGCCTTTGAGATGAAGAAGAAGCTTTGGAAGCTGGAGATGTTCAGCATGGGTTTCTTTTGCTTTAACAATAACTGATAATTATCTGCTTCTCGCGGCCGATACTGAGAGAAAGATAATTCATTTCAGTATTTAAGTTCTTAGCAGGTGGTCTATCCTCTCCAGAGGGGAGGGGAGAATCAGATGTAGTGGGAAAAAACGTTTGCATCGGCAAAAAACCCCAAAAAAATCACAATAAAATATGAATAATAAATACAATAAAAAGAAAATGAAGATCAGGACAACTCTGTATCAGCCTGATAGCATATTGTGCATCCCGGTGTAAAGCTGGTTTCCCCCTCGGCCTCCGGAGATCCAGATCTTTTGATGACTGCCTGTTATTGAGTATTTCATTGCCCTCTCAGACCCGCATTATTTCAGCTTCAGAGCGTCAGGCAGCAGCTCACCGCAAGGTTAAGTGAGCACAATGCTTCGAGGAGGAGATTACAGAGCAACTCACAGAAGAGCTCTTTAGGTGCTTAAAGCCAAAAGCTGTTTATTTAGGTATTTGTTGAAATTACAGGAGAGATAAAATACATGTTCAGGTTGTTGTTTATTTGGTTCAATAATGGAACATTATTTAAGGTTCCAGCAAAAAAAAAAAAATTTCACGTGATCCCTCACAGCCGGCACCGAACATTGAAACAGCATCACTGTAATAATAATAATTAGACAGTTAGGCAGCCAGACGATTTCTAGATAAAAAGAAAAATTTTTCTTACCACTATTGTTTTATTGTTGGTTAAGTAAAAAAAGCCTTTCCACACACTGAACCACACTAGTTGTTGACACAAGCTCACCATTCACCACATTATACAATAAACAGAATAAAGATGTCTAACAGTATTTGAGATTCTGGAGCTACTACTATCTCCAAATACTTGTTTTGAAGCTCTGGGGCCATCTCAAAATCTAAGTCTAACTATTGCTGGGACTTGAACGTACAACCACCAGAGTAGCCTTTAGACTCCGTATTGAGGATTTTCACAAGCCTGAAAATCTGATTCTGCTTCCACCAGTGACAGAGTTCCCAGCCAGGCTTATTCGATGTAATATTTAGTGTTTGAAAAAGCCCCACGCGATTCGCTAGTGGCATCAACAGCATGGAGAGGCCTTGATTCATTTGGAAGTCAGGCACGTGGGACACATTGCATATGCCTGCAGCTTTTCAGACCTCGCATTACTCTCTGAATTAACCCACTTACATCCTATATCAAGTAAACACACGTCAGGACTGTGTCACATCTGAGCTTAAGTGCACCTCTGAAATCCTGCCATCTACAGGCTGCTGCTGAGGAAAGGAGGAGGTCCTCCTGGTGAAAGTGCAGAAAGGCATCTAGTGTATAAATAGCCACCTGCTAGGATCTGGCGTCATGTGGATATATATGGAATTTAATGTCTTTTTTCCTCTCATATATATCCACTATGCAGTTATGTGAAACTGTATAGAACCACAACCGGTTCCCAGGTGCCACCACAGCATCTCAACAGGGTTCAGGTCCAGACTTAGTCTCCAGCTTGGGATCATTGCAGTCCATTCAGAGAGAACCAGCAGTCGAATCTTCAAATAAAACTATAATCAGGTAATCAGTGGAGGGCAGCAGGGAGTGGTGTTGGACGGTTAAATCAATGATTCCAGAATAAAGTACATTACAATAATCCAGCCTAAGAAATAAAAGCATGGATCACCTTTTCTAAGTCAGCGTAAGAGAGGACAGAGTTTCTCTTATTATTGAGGCGTCTCAGATGGGCAAAGCAGGACCACTTTAGTCACCTGCACATCAAACGACCTAACTGGGTCAAACACAACACCAAGATCACGGGCCTCATTCTGGTTATTGTTACCCGAGGCACCCAGACCAGAGGAGAAGTTAGTCAAGCTGCGACCACAGGTGGATATGAATATTGTCATTTTGTAGTCTGGGCTTCAATCGGCTGCGAGAGGCTGTCCGGTTTCCCGGAACGAGCTCTCACTGTGCTCTTTAGGAACTTTGGACCCTCGTTGCAAGTCTTCTCCATTTATAGATAATGTGTTTCACTATAGATCTGAAGCCTCAGAAACAGCTCTGGAACCCTTCCCAGACTGACGGACTTCAATCGCCGTCTTCCCCATCTCTTTCAGACCCACCAGAAAATGGTCTATTTAGGAGACGGTGTGACCGAACGGGGCTGGTACTGATCGGGTCTCTGCCAGCACGCACACGGGCATAAAACCATGGACCGGATAAACCAAGAGGGAGGAAACTGCGCGCTGAGAAGCCGAGGTTTGTACTTTTCTCTCTGTGTGGCTTCAACCACTAACCACTGCCCCGCTTTGGAACCACATTAGTATTTCTTTTCCACTTCACAAATTTCCCACAGAAATGTCATTGATAGTGCCGCCGCGAAGGGGAAGCGGCTCTGAGCAGACGGCGTCGTCAGGGTCAACGCTGCAGCCTGAAGTCATTTGCGAGTTAATACAGTTGGACCTGCCTTTAAATTTCTGCAGAATCCTCCATTTAATGCCATCTTCTACACACCTGTACTGCAGTAAAAAACATCTGACGGTCAGGTGAAATGTTATTATTGAAGATACAAGTCTAGTGGATGAGCCTTCATCGCTGTTACACATGCTACATGAGTGAAAATACAAAGAAAGGCGAGTCAAATGGAAGAATAACAACATCTTAAATATAAGCATGTTGACCAAAGGTAACCCTCTGGGGTTTGACATCACAGCTGACCATAATCCTCACCTGTTCTAGTTAAATCCCCAAACAGTCTGGGATCTTATGGAGTGTGTAAGATATTCAATACAAATAATTAAAAGTATAGAATTAAGTCATTTTTCCATCTTTTTTTTTCTTGGTGAGGGTTTCAAGGGGTTACGTAATTGTGTTTAATATCAAATGTAATGAGGTATTTTGACTGGATATTAGACATATACACCCGGTTTGATTGAGAGTTCAGCATGAATGAGGTGAATCCCGCCTTAAAACCTGTATATGTGAGGTATAGAAACGGGACAGATTTCCTTGGAGGACATTTTTCCTACGGAGCAATCTTCTAGAGATGGTATTTTCTGAATTCACGTTCAGCCTGTGATCCTTCTTGCATTCAGTTTTCTCCCTTCCTCCCGTCTCGTCTCTCCCCTCCTGTCGACCGCATGCTATCAAATAAACGGAGGGATTATGTGATATGATCTTAAACAATGTGCTTCAGCGCTACGGAAAACAGGATCGTCCGCTGAGCCAATGCGTCCCGCACATGAGTGACGGCAGCCAGCCCAAAACTGAACAGATATTGGAAACGATGGCTGGATATACTAAACTAAACACACAAAAAAATGGCTGTCTGCCTCACTGGTGCTCTCCTGGAAAACAGGATTACTGATTAATGGATGTCAATAAAGACAGAAGGGCCAGTATCTCCATAATAGACAAGACCCGGACCCACGTCATTCTTTATCTCTATGTCAGCGTTTCTTTAAAAACCACACAGCATGAATAAAAGCAAGAATGACAGCAGAATAATCTGGATGGCCTTCATGGTGCGCAGTAAATGTGGCGAGGCGCGGTGACATGAGCGCGTGGCCTTGTCTCAAACCGTGGATGTATGATATTGTTTGATGGTTTTCCTGTGGGGGACTGATGGTGGTCTATAGAAGCTGCTGCTTTAAGCACCGCTACGGAGAGAAGACGCTGGCGGGATGATTTCACGGGAAATGCTACCATTGGGGATTTAATGTCGGATTATCATAAATTAAACGCGAACTGAAGAACAGTGTGCGTTTTTTCTACCTGTCCGACGTGGGAGTGATCGGCTCCGTAGGTGACGCTCTGATGAGAGCTCGAACTGACTTCGTCCTTCACCGGCCGCCATTAGCTTGTCACGCTAATCATTGGGACGGTGGCTGACAGCGACAAACCCGCTGTTATTTATGAAAACATATGCAAACAGACAAAACACGTGCTAATAAAAAGAAAAAACTAACATCTTCATCAATTTCACAACACATAAGCAGCATTTGGAAAACACGCTGCAAATACCACAACACATAAGCAGCATTTGGAAAACACGCTGCAAATACCACAACACAGCACGTTAGGAAATACGCTGCAAATATTACAACAAAATATATTATGAAAACGTGTTGCAAATATAGTAACACATGAAAATACGCTGCAAAAACCACAACACAAATCATTAAGAAAATGTACCGCAAAGGCCACGACACATTTAGAAAACACGCCGCCACATCTGCAACTCATTAAGAAAACATGCTTCAAAGGCTATAACACATTAAGAAAACGTACCGCAAAGGCCAAAATACAACGCATTTAGAAAACACGCTACCACAGCTACAACACATTAATAAAACACACTGCAAAAGCCACAACACATTAAGGAAACGCACTGCAAAAGCCACAACACATTGAGAAAACGCACTACAAAAGCCACAACACAACAAATGTGTTTCTAGAGGACACTTAAAAAGGATGCGCCCCCAGTTGTGCATTTTAATGCTTCAATTTAAGACCAGGACAGACATAATAGACAGGTTTTAATTGTTCATCTCATCAGTTTCCCTTTGCTGGACTTCAGGATCGTGTGGTCATGTGACTTCGACGTTGTGCCGTGAATACAACAAAATAAACTTAAAAATGATTCTTACAAACACTTACCAAACAAAGAACCAAAAATATGTCTGTATGTGTGTATGTTAAAAGTGCTATATAAATAAAGTTATTATTATTATTATTAAATGCTCCCATTTGCAAAAAACACACACACTACACACACACACGCAAACGCACACCCACCCACACACACACACAGATTCTGGAACCATTGCCTAGACAATGAAGCCCAGTTCTATGAAATGACACGTGAAAATGCTTTATACAATTATCTAGTACTCTGCTGTTGGCATCTCGGTGAATTACCTCGTTTTCTTACTGTTTTTCAAAGTACTTTTTCTTCATCGTGTTGACGGGCAAAAATAATATATTCCATGTTGAATCACTGCTTTGACAATTTCCTCCATATGAAAGCAGCCGGTTTGCGATGCGTTTCCCACAAAATGAGAAATCCGAATGCAAAAATATTTATATTCAAGGGTAATTCGTGAAAGAGCGAGGCGACACATCAGGGAAGCCGCCTCCCTCGAACAGCTAAATGAATCAAAACTGGATGCCGTCACGGGGAAAAAAATAACCTAATCTGGCGACAGAAAAACCAGTTCAGTTTCAAACTGGTAATTTTAATGAAGACCTGCAATTGAAAATAAATAAATAAATAAAAAGCTCATTCGGAATCCTCATATTGTTTTTTCTAAACCTGCAATTTTTTTTTTTTTTGAGAAGTTGCTTGTGTGAAAAGACACAAATGTCACATCTGGTGTTACCTGCTGAGACGTTTAATGGCGAGCGTGTCAGGTGAAGCAGGACGGCGCTTCTTATTCTTCAGCCCCCCCCCCACCACCACCACCGACATCATCATCGCCCCTGCTCTCATATTCATGCACCGCATCTGTCGAACCAGATCTGGGGATGTGTTCACTCTGCCGTGGCTTTCTTTATGAATTATGAACCGGCTTACTTAGAAAAAAAACATTCCCCCTTGATCCGCTGGATACACCGACGTGAAAACGTTGTTTCTTTTTCTATCTTATTTCGTGACAATTCTAATTTATCAACGCCGCCTTCAAAATTCATATGAGAACGGACGATCTCTCGTGTTCTCGAAATAAAACACCCGGAATGATTACGTCACACATGCATGCGCTTAACGTACACGTCCGAATACGATATATTGTTACGACAAACTGTGGAACCAGCGAGAAAACAACATGCCGACTTTTTTATCATGCAAATACGATGTAAGTGTGTTACGCAACACATGCGTAGTATGTGCACTTAAAAACTTTGCATGTTTAATGGTTTCGGGGATGCCGCTGGGAGATAATCGCTATCCACTCAGGCGTCTGCAGCATGTGGTTGTTTTAACCTTTGCCCCCTGAGTATCGGACACCTGGGTTTTCAGTTATACAGTCGTCCGTATGCCATTATAAATGACATCGTGTGGTCGAGGCAAAGCAAGATTTTATAAAAGAGGACACACAATAAACTGTTTTAAACCCCGATAGCAAAAGGTTTATCCCCGACAATTCCTCGATCCCCTGCGTTGTACAAGCAATCCCACCCGATGGAACTCCTGTGAATATTGACTCAACCTAACTATTTCTACGAGGTCAGCAATAAGCTCTAAGATCAGATCCCGTTAATAATCAACTCGAGGAGATTTATCCTAAATTTAACTCTAATTGTTCATATTTTACTCACTAGGGGAGCTTCTTTTTTTTATGAAAAACACAGTTTTTTAACAAGTTTCCAAACCATCTGATTTAGTCTGAATTTACCTAAAAGAACCGCCTCAAGGACGTTTATCCTGTCTTTGTCAAACTTTACTGTAATAGTTCATATTTTACTCACTAGGGGGAGCTTTTACGTCTGATTAAGCCTAAATTGGCTAATATGAATCCACACATGGAAATCTCTCTTGTATATATATTATATCACTATAATAGTTCATATTTTGCTCACTAGTTGGAGCTTTTAATGGAGATCACATTTCCTCATCCATAACTTAACCATAAGCCTCACTGTATCTAAATTTAGCTAGAGAATCAGTCTCTTTTTGTTACTGAGCTCGGAAAAACTATTTAACTGTATTTAACTTCATGATTGAGTCACTATGGGATCTGATCCTAGAACAGACTGCTGACTTCATAGAAATAGTTAG
This sequence comes from Lophius americanus, assembly GCA_037951165.1. Lineage (NCBI taxonomy): Eukaryota > Metazoa > Chordata > Actinopteri > Lophiiformes > Lophiidae > Lophius > Lophius americanus. The sequence continues at coordinate 361,109 of JBBDHG010000178.1, forward strand.
GTTGGGTCAATATGGACCGTTACAGATTATTAATGAGTCACATTTAGTCTGAGGAGTTCAATCAGGAGGATTGCTTGTACAACGCAGGGGATTGGGGCTTTTTGGAGATACACCTTTGCTGTCAGGGATGACAATTCAGGCCCAGTTTGATTTGAACTTTTGTGTGTCTTTGTTTTGTAGTTTACAATTGTTCCTCCTTTCTTTTATGTTATCTTATTCAGGGTTGCCTTAAGACCGATCGGGATATTGCGATACAACAGCCTTGAACATTCTTCCTACAATAAATTAATCAGTGGCTGTCACTCATAACAAGATATTTTTAGCAATATGCAACGCGATCTTAAAGAAAAACTCAGAGTGAGGGTCCACGCAGACCTCTTGTCGGATGTCAAAGGAAGGAATTGCTAATCCAACCAGAGTTGTCGGATAGAGGAGGCCATCACTGTTAATGCGAACCTTCAGACACGCCGAACACGGAGATGTGGCGCCGTGAGCGCATGCAGGGAATGTGAGGTATTCCATCAAGGATTGTCCTTTATTAAAGTTTTATTCTGTGACACTTCGGTGGGCAGAGCAACGCGACGAAGCTCATGTACGCCTTGCATTCTGAAGAAACACCTAATACGCGGCTGTGAAGAGGCATCAGACGCCGCAGGGAAAATGAGAATAAGTTCCGCTGAACTGAATGTCTACTATCAACTGTCTGTCACAGAAATGTCACTTTGACTTTTTGGAAATTGATTGTTCCCGATCTCTGATGTGTCCGCCGTTCTGACTTTAGCCACAACAAGCAAGCCTGACTCTGCTCATAGGAAGGGGCGGAGCTGCTTGAGCTTCAACTCCCAGACTGATGATCCGACATTCTCCTTTGGAATTCTCTCTAGCATTCCTGTTTCCTTCCATTATGATGAGTCACCCTTCCCCAGAAAGCCACAAGGGGTCAGGAGGTCAGGAAGGAATTTCAATAAAAACTTTTCACAACAATGGCCCCCTGGAGAAATGGTTCGCAGAAACAAAAGCTGCCGGACTCAATAAACTTTTGAATAAAACTTCCTTTCTATAATAACACCATCTTATAACAAGCGTGTGTTTTTCACTTACTACAACTTTTTTGGAGCAGCCCAGCCTCCTCCTGAGCCCCATGTGTCAATCTAGCGTCTGGTTTTTGTTGATCATAGCGATCAAGCAGAGGGAATCATTTTTTTTCCTGCCCTCATCTACCAGAAAACCCATCAACCCATCAACCCGAAGAAATAGACACGTTGGAGCAGCTGCAAAAACAGGATGCCCTTGAGAACAGGACACTCCACCTACCACCGGCCTGAATAAACATATCTGTCAGCGAGCAGAGGGGTGGAGCAGAGGGCGGGCGCCGGACAGGCAGAGATGACAGAGGGACAAATAAAAGTTCAAGATGTCCAAGTACTCTGAGGTTACACCCAGCTGCCCGGTTTGTCAGAATGACAAAGAGACGTTGCTCATTTCCTTACCGTAAGACCCAGAACCTGATTTACGTGACTGAGACCGCAGAAACAAATCAGCACCGAATCAAAACCCTCCAGACTATTTACTGAATGCCGTCCATGGAAAGAAGTCACGTTATCATCATTTACATTGAAATCTCTTTTCATGAGTGACGTGGTCTCGCACTAAAGAAGAAGGCCTATGTTGTCATCCCTAAAAACAACTGCATGTCCTCATAAACTCCCTCAATCCCCTGCGTTGTTCAAGTAATACCCCCTCATTGAGTCCATTCATAGGCACCAACTTTGGACTAAATCGGACCTATGGGGAGAAATTAAGTCCCCAAAACTTTTGGAGATACAGCTCCACTTAATGTCAGAAATATACAACTTGTATTTTCCAAAATCAATCCAGTCCTTCCTCGCACTGAGGTCTATGCGGGCATACAATTTGAAAACGATCCTTGAAATTGTTTTAACACATTAACACCAAAAATGCGATGACGATTCTAGAATAGCTCCAATTTTTCGGAGCTATAGGAAGAAACCAGAAGAAATAAAATGTTTGTTAAAAAAGTTCAATAGTTTCTCTGGGCAATTAAGATTCTGATGAACTGCTGATTAGCTGTGTGGGATTAAATGAATCACACATTTAGATTTAAAACTGTCACAGACAAAGGACCAAACCAGTCCCAGCTAAAATATCCAGCAAGGAGAATCTCATTCAAATCTGTGGTTGAAAGTTGTTTCCACAATGATGAGAAAAAGTCAGGGCATGCTGTGATGAAACCGTCCTGAAGAAGTTCTACATCCAAAGAAATGACGTTAAAAATGTTCAGCATATGTCTCAGGAGTCTTTTTATGTTGATTAAAAATGTCTGACTGACAAACTGACTGTTGGAGATTATTAATGAGTCACATTTCATTTGAGGACTAAACCTGGGAGGACAGCATAGGCTTAATTTTCCAGAATATAAAAAAATAAAATAAAAGGCTTTTTTTAGCCGGCATCATCATCCAAATACTTATAAGAGCTGATGAATCCTAGAAATACTTCTTCATGTTCATAAAAAGCTCCAAATTCTTGGATATTGCCAAGGAAATGACCTCAGTGGAAGCGTCAGTCCTCGAAACCAAAGACTGGCATGAATCGAGGGAGACCCGTGGCAAATACTGAGACAACTCCGAGTCAAAACACCCAGGAGGCACAGACGAGAGTGAGATAGTCCAAAAAAACGACAACAGAACCAGCGGAGCGTTCTGTAATTCACTTCCTCAAGAAAACACTCAACCTTCTGTGAACTCCCCCAATAATCCTGGCCGAAAAGTCAAAGTAGACAAATGAGAACTGTTCCTAAACTGCTCCTGATTGACCTCCCGGTCAAGAACAAGACATCAAACTATTCTAAACACTTTAGTCTCATCATTCAGATAACTGTGATACGGATTAAAGACGCTGCACGGCGTGTCGAATAAGTTTGAGTCTGCATTTTTAAAAAGATCACGTAACTTTCCCTCCGAGCTGCTCCTAATAATATTAATACATTATCGGTCAGCAATTATCCCCCCCAGGTTTTGACTACTTGAGTGCGTTTGGACGTTTTTAGTAGGGAGTTCTTATTATCGGGGTCTTTGCAGCGCTTCGGGCGGTGCTGCATTCGCGGTCCAAAGTGTTTAAAAATCACAAGTTAAGGCTTTTGGGGATAATGGGCCGGGGTGGGGGCCGCCCACAGCGGGCTGAGAGTAGATGGCGCAAGACGAAGCAAAGGAGCCAGAGGATTGCACGAGGAGACAGTGGAAGCGTGGGTCGGCCCCAGAGACATGTACTGAGTGGATGTGGAATGACAGCGCAAGCCCAATTAGTCTTGGATGCCAGGGCTGCTACGGGGAGGTCGGTGCATGTGATCAAGCCATTCATGCATTCAAGCACTCACCCACAGGCATCCTACGCCAGCAGCCTGGGTAAAGTTATCACAGTCTATCACAGCTTCTTCTGGAGTCAGGATGGCTCTCACAGAGATAACTTCTCTCCCTCTTCCTTCCTTCCTTCCTTCCTTCCTTCCTCCCTTCCTTCGTTCTTCACCCTTTCCTTTGTCTCCTAAAATATCCGGCTCGGCCTCAACCCATTTCCTGATTTTCTCAGAAATCCTCAAATTATTTGTCATTTTGGCCTGACACTCTTAGAGACATTAACACGTTTCCACTTGAAAGCCTGTACCCCTCCCTCTGTCCTTTCTCCCCCCCCCCCCACCCACTGCTTTCCCTTCCCCGGACCACAGGTATTACCTCATCCCACTCAGAGGCAAAGGAAGGTGTGCGATCCGTGGACGGCTGCCCAGAGCTGCAGTTAGATACAGATCCACTGCGGCCGGTAAGACCTCCATCCTCTTCCCCGTGTGGCGACGCCAGCAAGTCAGAGTCCGACTTGGACAAGCTTCGAATCAGGCCCAGGTCTGTCGGTCTAAGGTTGCCTCCCGTCACCGATGTGGACTCTGAAAACACTGCGTGTGATTCCTTAAGGTCAGCCTTTGGTTTCTGGCGCACCTTGACGGGGTTGACATCCGGACTGCATTCTGCCATTGTCTTAGAGTTACCAGGTTCCGATAAGGGTCCTCAGTTTCTTGCTGTATTCTGATTTCTTTAGTCGGTCCAGTGAGTAATGGAAATCTAGTCAGAGAGCCCAGAAATAGATGAAGAAATGTAATATTAGTAATCTAGACATGAGAAGGTTACCTGTACACCAACTCTTACAAAGTACTCCTGTTGGGAGAGAGTGTGAATATGACAGAGAGAAACTTGTGCACAGAAACAATCATCAAGGTCCACCCACTAGTTGTATCCTGTTGCCCTCCCCTTAGTGACTGGCTGCCTGAGAGAGACCCTCTCCCTCCTTATACTCTCAAGTGTAAATAATCTAACACTAGCGGTCCTTCAAATGAAGGCACGCCTTTAATGCAGTTATTAAAAGACAGTTTCACAATACAATGAGGACAATGAGCAACCAAAAGATTCATAGAGAAGTGTGTAATCAACTCTCACACAGAGCTTCAAAGTTAAAGCCCGATATCTGATCTTTAAAAACTCAGATTGAAATAAAACGAAGGTCCTCATACCTGCTGGCTGGTGTCCTTGGCGCTTTTTCCCGGTTGTGTTTTTGTGTCCGTCCTGTTCTGCGGTTCACTCCAGACTCTTCAGGAGGATCGGCTCCATCCCCTAACCAGGATCAGAGGATCCCAAAGCCTGCCCTACTCAGACTGACAGCTGGGGTAATCGGGTTACTGAAGCACTGGGTGGCTGCTCCTTTTTATCAGGGAGACCTCCAGGATTCCTCCTTTCTTGTCTCCGTGTGCGCTTGAAGTCAGACACACTCTGCAACTTTACTAATGTTGTTTGAGTCCAACTCCATCCGTACAAGAAGATTGCAAGTGTGTTGGATAAGTCCTGACCCGACCGCTCCCACTCTCGCTATGTGTGTGACGGGCCCATTTGCCCCTTTGGACGGTTCTGCCTGTTGACTGAAGTCAGAGAGATTGTTCTGAAAGCTGAAGTCTGCTCACCAAAGAGTAAGTAGGATTCTGTTTGTTTGCTTGGAGGGTTCAGTATCTGTACAAGCAGAGTCGGTTTTATCAATGGGCGACATGGGGAGCCGTCGAGGCTGGCATCTTATCTGGAGGCGGCCCGTTTAAAACGCAGCAACCACAAAATTCTAAATGGTGACATCACATGATTGGTTTTCCATCGCTTATTCTGCATATCATGTCAGATATAATGTCAACCTGTGGGTCAATGAAGCTCGTCAGAGTGGGTGCCCGACTTCTGCCTGCAGAGAGAGATAGATCCCACACTCAGAGGTGGGCGACCCGATGGGTGCCATCAGATCCTGACAGGCCGGGCCGGGTTCAGACAAACATTTAGAAATTATGTTCAGCTTGAAGTGGATCTGCTTCCATAATATCCCCGACTTTTCAGGGATATTAAAAACAACCCAAAAAAAACACAGAACCACATTATGTGGGAGTTATCTAATCCCACATGAGCCACTTCAGAACAGTTCTGGTTCTGATAGAACGATGTCAGAACACCCAGTGACATCACAGAGCTGTTTCACTGACAAAAGGGAACAACAAAAACATGATGTGGCCACAATGTTATGGCAGACCGGAGTATAGTTTTTTGTTGCCTGTTTATTAATTGTGTTTATTTTACACATCTAAACACTGAATACGATGTTGACCTTTAATGACTTCCTGATTCTCCGTCTTGAAAGCACATCTGGTTAGGGTACATTGTTATGTCTGAGGTTTTTCTGCTTAATCAGCGATAAACATGAATTCCCGTATTCCAAGGCTGACAATGAAAGCTTGGTTGAACGGCATTTCTTTTTTGCCTTGGGGAAAAGATGACCTTAAAGGTTATTAACGGAGTCCTCTTCTCGGGTTAACGTCCCTCCGAAACTCTCCAAGGATAAAAACACATACCAGATAAAGCGCTCCGGGAATACCAGAGAGTAAAACATGACTGTCTGCAGATTCCCAGACAAACAGGGAATTTCACAGATACAATTTATGGTGATTGTGATAAGCTTCCTTTTGCTGCCTGTTTTACAGATTTGTTTTCAAGCCAAACAGCAAATCTGAGGGAATTAGCCTCCTAGGTTGATTAAGTTTATTAGCGCCTCTTACCCGGCGGCTTCATTCTCCGCCGCCGTAATGCCAGCTGATCAAGTGGCAGCTGCAGGGCACCACATTGCAGTGGGATGGGGGGGGATCAGGATTTATAGACTAGAGTGGATAGAGAGAGCTTTTAAGACTCGTGCAGTGTTATTAAAAAATGTCAGTACTTCGTACCTGGGGTCACACGGGGCCGGTGGGAAGAACGTCACAAACGATCAAAAAAATCCTGAGAGGGCGTGAGTGTGTCAGCGAGCGCAGACGGATTTAGGAACACAAACACGTTTCCCACGGTAACGCCGCACTACAACCAGTGTGTACGCACTTTCTGTGACTTGCAAAGTGTTCATGTCTTTGTTTGAGAAGGCCGTTCATGAGTCACCGCTGTCTTTAGCTCGAGGCTCAGCAGTCGGCCAGCTGAAAGATGGGATTGGTGTTTTATTTTGGTCGCTCTTACATGCTGTGAAGACGTCATTATCTTGAAACGCGCTGTATTCCAGAGCCTCTATTGTTTTAAAATGGCAGAGAAGATGCGGCTAACTGTTTCATCCTAAGTCACAGTCACGCAGATCATTAGATTCGTGAGTCAACGCGCCTCATTAGACGTGGCTGTTGTTACTGCCAGCTGAGCAGAGTGTGGCTGCATGAAGTCTCCTTGGCGAGAGGAAGGATGTTATTCCTTCTGTCATGAAAACACCAGCGCAGCCCAGAGGCAAGAGGTGAGCACGCAAGGAAGTTGGTTGATTGAGGTGACAAAGGTGCAACGCTGCTCGTGTCCATACACCCCCCCCTCCTCCGAGTCAAAGCAGACAGTGAAACACAGTGTGGATCATTTATGGATCGGTAAATGATAACATTGTGATACGCTCCTGCCATAAATCGCCAAAACATAGTGAAAATCAATAGAAGGTAATGAGGTTGGCATCAGATTCAATGTTTCTCTGTTGTAATCTATTTCCGTTTGGGCTTGGACTCAATTTGGGCCTGTAAAATATGCACAACAAAGTCCATTAAAGACGACGCTCCAGGCCGAACTTCACAGATGAACACGGGGGAAGCAGCAAGAGGAAGATCCTTGATGATGAGCTGAACCTACAGCTCATCGATGGATGGATGGATGGATGGATGGATGGATGGATGGATGGTTGGATGATGGATGGATGGGATGGATGGATGGATGGATGGATGGATGGATGGATGGGTGGATGGATGGATGGATGGATGGATGGAAGGAAGGCTGGATGGATTGATGGATGGATGGAAGGAAGGATGGATGGATGGATGGTTGGATGATGGATGGTTGGATGGATGGAAGGATGGGTGGATGGATGGATGGATGGAATGGATGGGTGGATGGATGAAAGGATGGATGGATGGATGGAAGGATGGATGGAAGGAAGGATGGATGGATGGATGGATGGATGGAGGATAGATGGAAGGATGGATGGATTGTTGGAAGGAAGGATAGATAGATGGATGGATGGATGGATGGATGGATGGATGGGTGGATGGATGAAAGGATGGATGGATGGAAGGATGGATGGAAGGAAGGATGGATGGATGGATGGATGGAGGATAGATGGAAGGATGGATGGATTGTTGGAAGGAAGGATAGATAGATGGATGGATGGATGGTTGGATGATGGAGGGATGGATGGATGGAAGGATGGGTGGATGGATGGATGGATGGATGGAATGGATGGATGGATGGATGGAAGGATGGATGGGTGGATGGATGAAAGGATGGATGGATGGATGGATGGATGGATGGATGGAAGGATGGATGGATGGATGGATGGAAGGATGGAGGATAGATGGAAGGATGGATGGATTGACCACAAAGACAGACAGATAGATGGAGAAAAAGTGACAGACAAATAGAGACAGACAAAGAGACTGACAGACCAGAAAGATAGAAAGAACAGACAGACAACTAGAGACAGACAGACACACCAAATAGACAGCTGGAGACAGACAGACAGACAGACCATTAGTCCTCGTTGCCCCGTGTACATAAGACCACGTCTATCTCTACATCAGTTTGTTGTTGAGACCTCCGATGTCTCCTGTGTCCTCAACTCTCCTTCCCCGTGTTCACTCTGGCTGCTTAACCGCGTCTTAGCTTTCATTTTGGGTCATGGTTTTGGTTTTCCGTCTGTTTCGTTCTCTTTGCACGGAGCCTGTTTATTGTTTGATATGTTGAATCATTCATCTCCACATGGACGCCATCGCTTTGTAATTTATTCAGTTTGCTTTATATGCATGACTTTGTTCCTGCCTCCTGAGTCGTCTGAATGTTGGATGTTATGTTTGATCTACGTGTGCGTGATTGAGCCTTGGGCGCCCATGAGACTGTCATCGCTCACCCAGTCGGCCATCAATGGACCCCTTTGGTAGGTACTAACCACTGTGGACAGGGAACGCCAGAAAATACCTGGAGCTCTGTTTAACCACAACATTCCGGCCCTTTGTCAAAGTTGCTCCGATCCTTGCGATTACACATATTTCCCGCTTCCAACAGATCAACTTCAGGAACAAGATCGAATCTGTTAATGTTAACGAGATAGTTAACAGGATGTTCATCTGACTTCAACTATCATTGGTTATAATGTTATGGCTGATTGGTGGCCTGTAGTGCCATTATTTGGAGCTATTAAAAACTCATGCCTCACATTGAAATTATTTAAATGGTGCTTCATTGCTAAACAGATTTGAATCCCTTCATCAGAGTACAAACGACCCGCCGTCGCCTCGACGCGGTTAAAGTCGGACTTCCTGTGAAAGCTTTTCCTTCAGACGTGAACAGAACTGACCCCACAGCAGGCAAATGGAAATGCAAGCACGCACGGCTGAGTGAAGACGTAGCGCTGGATATCCATCAGTGTTAGCGAGGGCGAGCGAGACAAGGATACAAGCGGGTGGAGATAAGATCGTTGAGATGTTCTGTGCATTCACTTAAATCCATCTTATCCAATTATGGGATAAAAAATGCTAATCTCCCAACATCCCCCTCTCCCTACAGTGACTTATTGGCATATTAGCCAGACATGTTGCGTGGCGCCGTAGCTGGGAATGATAGTTTCAGTATGATATCTCGACCGTTTACTTTGAGCGGTACCGACTAAGTGAAAGAACCATGAATCCAAATCACCAAATCTCCTCCTACTTAGGGAATAATCGTCGAGGTGAATTGGCAGAAATGTTGAGCGGGAATTTATGTTCTCGCAATGATGAATCCGAAAGACTACGTTAGCGCTCTGACCCGTCTTCTCGGGCCGACCCGAGTTTCACATCAGCGGCGAAGGGTGGAATATTAACTATTGGCGGCGTTGCTCTTTCGCAAGGCAAACTTGTAATTATGTGTCTTTTGTGTGTGGATGTGTTACTAAGCGGAATAACTCAACATGCTTTTAGCGGAATGCAACAAAATGTTGAGGAAAGGTGGCGATTGTAAAGATTCCACCATTGAAAAGTTAACCTATACTAACTCCACTGTCCAATGGTCCAAACTGTCCCAAGTTGTACAGTTCCAACTTGAAGACATTGACCTGGTGGTAACTTTAAAAGTATACTTTGATGTACGCCTACTTAGCCATTGACCATACGGATTTCAAATTGGGTTAGTAAAACCCCGAAACACCTTGATACCGCTTTAATGTGAATGCTTTCATCGAACAGCATCACGGGGACTTTCCATTTCCCGCCTAAAACAGGAAGTTAATGTTAAGAAACCAATGAAGTTTGGAAACTCACCAAAACTGACATCAGAGAAGGTGAATAATGCAACCCGATTGGTTCTGGCTTGTGAATGCAAAACCAAATATGAACATTCACGATCAAACAGGAAGTTGTTAAGACTCTGTCTCCCGAGGTCCAGAGTTCGCCAAACTGCACATTTTCCCCGTCTGAAGACGCAGTTACAGTGACAGAAACTTTCACCGGACTTTTAATCCACATGAGGTTTTCATGACCAGGTCTTCACACCATTCAGTGGAGGAAAATTCACAACTAGTGGGTGTTCACTAGTAGTGGACGCAGAAAGTGACAATCCTCTGTGCAGAATGAGTAATGCGTGCCGGTTCAGAGGTGTGTCCACCTGCAGTGGTCCAGTATGGGGAGGGTATAAGGTCCAGTTCAGTGCTGCTTTTAATGTGATCAGCGCAGCCTGTTTCTTCGTAAACGTGTGATTTATGAGGCGATTAGGCTTTGAGGCTCATCCAGAAGACGGTTTCTCACATAGCTGAAGTTCTGTTGGCGAGGTACGACAAGAACAGTCACCGTCATGGCGAGCCGATCAGAGGCAGTGAAGGGCATCGCCATAGTAGGATTTGTACGTTTGTACCTTGAGTGCCCTCTGGTTGTATTTGTACCATGGATAGAAATCTGAATCTGATGGCAGGATGAAGTGGTGTTTGCCAGCAGAAGCCTTTTAAAACAAGATGAATTGTTGTGGCAATTGAAAAATAGAGAGCAATCAATCAGGAGCGGAGGGATAGTCCAGCAGCGGCGCTTTGAATAATCACCTTCACAAACTGGTTATCGGCGACGTTATTGCAGCATTTATTCTGCTTCCTGTTCGAAAAGCCAAATATCTGTGGTCTGGTGTGATGCGGGATTGTTCATTCTTTTTGCATTACATGGCGTGCCAGAACAACTGCTGCCGGCCACCTAAGGATAAAAACAGACACATTTAACATGCTGGGAAGATTAGAATCAAAATGCAAATTCAGCTCCAGTCCCTCCATTTATGCGAGGATGAGAATGGCATGAAATCCTGTGTGTGCTCATGTATGCATGAGAACATGTGTGTGTGTGTGTGTGTGTGTGTGTGCATGAGGGGGTGAATGTTTGTGTTGAAGCCAGCTTCCTGTGATGCTCTGATGCTCGGCACACCTCCATGTCCCTGAACGTCTCACTGGGAAGCATGATGACAGATTGGATAGATTACTCGCTTTATTGCCGTTGGCTCAATATATGATATTAGCCGGCACATATTCTATTTATCCTAATAACTCCACTGCACTAAAATATGAGCACACAGTGAGCTCCTCTTCGTTGCCAAAGATAATCCATCAAGCTGTCAGGTGCGGCGTGACAAATCGATAAGCCGATTTTGAACGGCGTGATTTTCATACACGTGAGCTGCTCACAATCAAAGACGACGCCAATATATAAAGTTCCGTCAAAAAGCAGACAGACGACACAGATGTGGCACGTTTTGATCGAGGTCGCACTTAGCATTCAGGCTTGAAGGTTGGTCTGTCTGGAAGATTTTGCTGGCCATCATTCAGGCGTCATAACTCAAATTTACAGATTTACGCTCCCGCCCAGGACGTCCACTTCTTCGCCGGCCGGATGTACTGAGACCCGCCCCCTCATCTACTGGAATATCCGTTTAGCACCACCAAAGGGATTTCTCCGCTAAATGTCTAACACCACCACAGGAGGTGGTTTTATAATTATATCAACAAAATGTTTGGGGATGTTATGGAATCGTCGTCCCGACGTCTGCCGCAGATCCTTCGCGTTAACGCGATAATTATATATGTCTTACATGGATCTTTTTCAAATTCAATATCTACATAGACCTTAGTGCGAGGAAGAAGTGGATTGATTTTATGGAAAGGTCAGTTGCATAAATCCGCCACTAGGGGGAGCTTTATCTCAAACAGTTTTGAAGCTTTTATTTCTCATTGTGCTGTGATATATTCTAAATTTTGTTGATTTATATTTTCCTCTAATAGTTCCTGTTTTATTCACCGGGGGAACTCAATTTATGAAAAACACAATTTTTTTTTTAACACAGCTTCCTAACTATCGGTCCAACTAAGTCCGAATTTGGTTTCACATGGATGGAGTCAAGGAGATATAACTTTTATTTATCATATTTTCCTGTAATTGTTAATATTTTACTCATTAAAGGGGCTTTTTTTTTGTGCAAAAATCCCAGTTTTCGGTGCGTTACTTCCCAACCATGAGTCCAGTTAATTAAAACTTGCGGAGATGAAATCAGAACAACAGAGAGAATATAGACAAGCACTTTGCCGTCATGCCAGATAATAAAAACATTCCAATATCTTATTATAAAGGGATATTTTCCACGTTTTTAACATAACACCATTTTAACGTTATTTTTGATAAGTCATCGGGTTTTTAAGTGAGATTTTTCACGTTATAAAGATTTTTCTCTGTAGAACCGGGCAGATCGCCCACAGTGTGGATGGTGTCATGTGGGTGACACAGAGGGCCCGATGGTGGCAGTGGAATTATGGTATGAGCATCAGACATAAGTTATGGACATAAAAAAAACATGGCTGCCTTTTTTATTTATGTCTACTTGAATGTTCAGGGATACCGTGATGAGATACTGAGGCATGTTGTTGTGCCGTTCCTCACCTTACGCAATTCAGCTGCAAGGATCTGAACAACGTTTCTGGAGTCGTTTAAAACTCTCCAGTTCTTTAATTGCGTAGACCTCCCAGATATGTCACGGACCGGATCAGCGTGTTCCAGTACCACTGAGGAGGAATGGACCATCAATCAACAGACCAAGATCAACAACCGGATGAAGTCTACATAAAGAGACGTAGGACGGAGATGAAGAGTCTCTTGCTGCAAGTCATACCCCGATGCCCACCTCTCTCTCTCTCTCTCTCTCTCTCTCTGTCTCTCTCTCTCTCTCTCTCTCTCTCGCCTATGTCGTGTCTCTCTTAAACTACCCTATCAATAAAGGCCAGTGATATAGCTATAAACAAGAAAAAGCACTCAGAGAGCACAAACTTCCGCCAAGGCAGAGTTGAGGAAAAAATTCATGCAGATCTCTCCAATAATGTCTGAGATATTGCCAGCCTCTTAATCTACTGACAACTCCAACAAAGTTTCTGAGAATCTCTCAAATACTCTGTAGCCGGTCATCCTCTGCGCTTTCCACTTTAGCATCTCTGTTCAGCCAACTTGTCCAAGATACAGGAACATCAAAGGAACTCTTGAAACTGAGTCCCCAGCGCCACCTCAAAGGAACATCAAAGGAGCAAATGCATAAATGATGTAACGAGCCCCCAGCACAACCCCCAAAAGGAACATCAAAGGAACCAAGGCATCAATAATGGACTGGGCCCAAAGGAACATAAAAGGAATCAACGGCATTACTAATGGACAGAGCCCCCAGTTACACCCCAAAGGAACATCAAAGGAACACATGAATCAATAATGGACCGAACGCCCAGACCCAACCCCTAAGGAACATCAAAGGAACAAAGGATTTGATTTATAATAATAATAATAATACATTTAATTTATAATGATTTGATTTGATCCAAATGTAAAGTACATTATAAATTAAATATATTATTATTATTATTAAAGGCAACAATAGCCACATGGTGACATCACTACTCCTAACAGATTATGATTTTATCTGAAATGCTAAAGAAAAACAAGTAATATTACCAAAATGTAATCACCGCTGGGATTCGCCACAAACTTGCCCCAGGTATAATTTCATGTAAATCTTTCCATTAGTTTTTCCCTAATCCTCCTCATAAACACAAGAAAACATACAAACAGACAGACAAACAAACACGGGGCGAAAACGTAACCTCCTCGCTTGGCGGAGGTAATAAAGTTCATTCCACATTTTCTGAATCAACGCAACCCCACAACAATCCCACCTAATGGAGCCACTTTATTAATCCCTGGGTGGATGGATGGAAGAGGGCATTCTTTGGTTTATCTGTTGTTTTATTTCATGAAACACCATCGTAATAATTGCCTGAGCAGTTCCGCGTCCTGGGAGTACTGGAGAGCATGATGGTATTAAAGATATTGGCAGTCATGAATCAATCAGACATTCTCAATATATTCAGCTGAGAGGTGCTGGATTTATTGCCAGGGACGTGAGAACTGTCAGACAATCTACTTCCATTATGAAATCGCGCACACCGAACTATGGAGCAGATTAAGAAGACATCTCAACAACGGAGACATTAATCACTGTTGATCGATGAGGAAAAATCCATTTATAAAAGAACAGCGCACACATACTCCAGGTAGAAAATACTTCTCCTGTCTCAAATCCTTTGAATCCATCCTTTTATGACTTTATGCTCGCTCTGACCTTGCTTCCGTCTTACGCAGCGCCCGTCCACAGGCTTTTAGCCTTTTTAAACCTTTTGAATATGACAGAATAGGAGGGAGTAAGACTCCTTTTTCCTTTCACAAAAATAGACTCTGCCCTTGACTCTGTGCTCCCATTTCATTTTTAGAAGCAATTTTGCTTGTTGCTGAAGTAAAAGGCCGGATAGCACTCAAGTTTTCACTCGTAGCATGCTGTCATGATTACCTCACATATAAAAGGTGATGCTAATGGAGATTGTTGTTTTATCCTGGTTTCACCTTCTCCTCTTTATTTTTATAAAATTTTATTTAAGTGCATATGAAATACACTGTAAAAAAAGTTTTGATATAAAAACAATGACATTGGTTGCCAGAATTTTACCCGGAAAAACACACATTATAGTAAAATATCATGAAATAAAATAATTTAAACTGTTTTACAAGGACATTAATTAAATTAAAAAAAACAGTAAATTCAGAATAATACTTACATGATAATATGTAATATTATGCATAGATAATAAATGCAGCCATATTTGGATTATCTGTCTATAATATTTGTAGTATCTAATTGTATACACTTTAAAAGCTGTACATTAAGATTAAAAAACAAAAAACTGTGAAGTGGCAACGGTAAGAGATGACAAAAGTCAAAATATAGAATTTGACAGAATTAGTTGAAAACTACATTTTACACTGAAAATACAAACTTTTGATAAAATAACAGAACAATGACAAATAAATACCATAATGCAGTGTTATAATCACCGTAAGTAAGTAATTACCATAAAATAATTATTCAGTCTAAACTACAGATTTGGTTAGTATTTACATTAAAATCTACATATAAAAAGAAAATCTAACATTAACGATCTATAAATCATTTTTTAACTTTATTAAATTTACTAATGAGGTTGTAAACACTTTATTAATCATGAATAAGCTGCTATAACTCAGTAGATATGAAGGGGTACTGGAGAACCGGATGCTTGCCAAATAGTGAGCACACTTATCTGGACTGCTAACTATATATTGCCAAATAGTGACCCACATTGATGTATTGAGAGGTGTGTAACAAACTGTTTATAAATGTTAGCTAACAAACTCAATAAGTGTTTAAGACCTCATTTATGGCCTCATTATAAACCATTTATAAATCTTTTATCAAGATTCACGGTCAAATTCTGGCGACCACAGCCGTTGGAATTTTACCGTAATTTATATGGGATACATTTTTTACAGTGTACTTTGTGTATTTTTAAAAAAATCAATTCCTAAAATGAAAGATGAATGTTCTAATGTGCAAAATTGAGCGTTCCCGTTCCTGTCTAAACTAGCAATAATTACAAAAGCCGAAGTTTGTAACGCGTTACCACGTTTTATAATAATTTATAATAAGTTTTTTATTCATCTTGATGGATTATTCTGTGATGAAATTGTTAAAAAAATGTTAAAAATTTTAGACTCTACGAAACGAGAACTATTTAATAATAAAACCTTACAAAGATTGATCCATGTTTGGATAACATTATTATAAAACACAAAAGTTCAGAGATATTTTCAGAAATGGAAGGTAAAAAAAAAAAAGAAACTGCCTGGAAAATGTTTTTTTTTCTGATTTAGCCGTGAATATGCTCAATTAGCCCAGAGTTAATGACCCACTAAATCAAATCCCGGGTTAAAGAGAGTAGAAAGCAGAGACAGAACAATGCCCAGCAGTGTACAGCAGTCTCTCCCAGACTTCTAAAGAAAGAAAAAAAATGGATTTTGCTCCAAACAGTGCATTACATGCATGAATGAGATTTTAACAGATGATGGGTTTTTCAGTTTCCATGGGCGCTTATTGACTGATAGAAGGGAACAGGAGAAAAGTCTGTAGGGGAGATAAGCGGAGGAACACTTGATTGCAAAGACAGCTTCCTCATAGAATTAATTTGGATAACTACAAGCTGATTGGTTCTGAGGCTGGAGAAGAAGTGGTTTGTGGAGCGTCTCTCCTGTCGGTGAGCGAGTAATCTTGCCTGATCATTATGGGTAAAACTGCAGATTTGGCGCCTTGATTCTCCATTCATCACGCCGTGTGTTCGTTGTGTGCAAGATGACTTTGAGCAGCAAAAAGGGGCTCCATCCGTCCTTTTTCATTTTCGGCATTTTGACTGTCGACAGAGACGGAAGCGGCAAAATCAAGAAGTTTCCCAAACGGATGGAAAACTACGTAAAGGATAAAAAGCTTGAATGCCTCATTAAGCTCAAGCGGTTGATTGGTGTTTTGGAGTCTTCACACAAAGGAGGACAGATTTTTGACACAACTTGGTTGAAAAAATTAGGCCCATATCCCCAAAAAAAGCCCCACTCCCCTGCATTGTACAAGCAATCCCCCTGATTGACCTCCTCAGACTAAATGTGACTCATTAATAACCTCAAACAATCCATATTGACTCAAACTAAGTATTTCTATGAAGTCAGCGGTCTGCTCTGGGATCAGATCCCAGAGTGACTCAAGGGTTAACCCTTTAATGTCCCCGCCAAGAAAAATGAACAAAGGAAAAATAATTTACTTAGAGAACGATTCTCTAGGGACAGTGACATCGTCGTTCTTCTTCTTCTTTGTCTTTCGGCTGTTCCTTTTCGGGGTCGTGCCACATCGGCTCATCCATCAGCCAGAACACTGCGGGCTAACAGGACCAATCATGGTACTGACTGATCTGGTTTGGATTCAGCTTTGTTTTATGCTTCTTTTTTTTTTTTGGCTCAGGGTTTATGCCGCATTCACCTCCTCCACCTCCTCCACCTAAACATGCAGACAGTTTTAGAGCAGAAATCAAACAAACCTATGCAAATCAGGAATGTGGAAAAAAAACTGGAATGATTCATAAATAAACAGGAACAGGAAGCTTTGGACAAAAAAAATCAAAAAAATCCGACTGAACAAAGTGATAAAGGCAAAAAGAACTTCTGAAGATGCAGATATTTGTGATTTCTTTCATGCATGTATGTATGAGAACCATGTGTTTGCAGTGACGAGGACTCAGATAAAAAATTCAAGTCCTTTAGCTGGAGGTGAGGTTACATGAATAATTAATTCAGCCGAGTTCCTCCAAATGTAGACCTTCAGAATTCTTGAAAAAAGAAAAAACAAACGGAAAAGGGATACAACCAGCTCATCATTCCTGTCTTTGCCTGAATTTTTCATTCCCTTCACTTTCCGTTCCACTTCACAGAAAATTGACCTTTTACAGTCAGTTGTTCGTGGTTTTCTGAGGGACGCGATGTTTATCTTTTAAGGTAAACAATTTACGATTTAACAGCTTAAATTTTTCATCTGTCGTAAATTACCGGGTTACACTTCAATCAGAAAACAACAGATGACGTGTGATAATCAGTCAGAAGGTATTTGGCGCTTACACTCGTCGAAAATGATGCAGGACGAGTTTCTGTCCTCAACTGCGGCAGCCCTTGGAGTCTGGATACTGGTGGTGGTGGCTGATGACTCTGCTGAGACTGATGAATTAGGAGGTTGGTGAATCTGAGAAGACTGGGTGATGATGGGGAGATGGGTGGTGCACATAGCAGCAGCATGAAGATAGTTATATTCTTTATTTAAAGGGACAGTTTCAAATAAATGGAATATAATATCAAAAGCAATTTGTTTTTAGACTTTAATCTGCGGAAATTCTCTTTTTTATGTTAGTTTGGAAACAGCCCTTTATGTCTCTTGAATGGAAAAAGCTCTTTTTTAGTTTTTTGACTTTAGTCCATGTAATTTTTTTATACATATATGTTTGATTATTCTAAGTTCGTTGGTATTATTTTTTTGTTAATAGCAGGGATTAAGACTAATGAATGTGTAAAAGAGTCGTCTTCATGACTCTCCAGGTTTAGCTGCAGATTCATTTATGTGATATTGAAATGATGGTATATGTATATATATATATATATATATATATATATATATATATATATATACTATATTTGTGACCAAATACAGCTTTCTAGTTCAGAGATTGAAAGTGTTTTAAAAAAATTAATCGGAGATTCACAGTGACGTCAACCTCCGAAGAAAGAGTTTGCTTGTAACTCTACAGTTTTGGTTTGATGTCGGTTGACGGATTAAAACCGGAGTCAGTGAGTTTAAAAGATGATGCAAAGATCAATTTGACTCTTGTAACAAACTGGGATTGTAACTTCTTACAATTTCTTCCTAAATTTTATCCTGCTTTTGTCGTAAATGGTTTGTTTGTATATGGTTAGATTTTCTAAAGTTAGCGTGTTTCAATTATGTTTACGGTGTTTGGAACCTAAAGGATGTACAGTTTATATTTAAATCCCAGAAATGTTGGGAGTATTATGCGCTTGTCGTTGCATCAGCCGCCACCGCACATTGGTCGTTTTAAAGCCATAACTCAAAAAAATTTGGGGGAACGGTGGGTTGTATGTTCCAGACACTGGGTAGAGTTTTATCTTGAAACTGTATTGTACTTTAATAGTTCATATTTCTGTCACTGGGAGGAGCTTTTTTACGAAAACGCTGGGTTTTTTTGGACATAACTTCCTAACCGTTGGTCCAATTTCGTCAAACTCTAGTGCGTACGAATCGACCTGAAGAGATCTATCTTGTATTTGCCATAGTTTACGCCAATAATTCATATTTTACTCAATAGGGGGATTCTTTTCATGAAAAACACAGTTTTTCTGACATAATTTCCCAATTAATTTGAGGAGTTCAATCAGGGGGATTTCTTGTACAACGAAGGGGATTAAGGGCTTTTAGCGAATATATCCATGCTGTCGTGGACGACAGTGTCGGCCCAGTTCTAATTGTATATATTAGATATTTGGAAAAGGGTTAAGCTAAAGTAAAAAAAAACAAAAAAAAAACTTAGGCTGGTCAGTTAGTCAGTCAGTCCTTTTATTGGTTTGTTGGTTGATTATATAGTTTGTCGGCAGGACAGCACAAACGCCCCGACAGGATTTCATCAGGACTAAATAGATGAATAAATTCTGACTCATCCGTGAGCCCGCTCTCTTCCTTCACAGCAGTATTTATACCCGAGTCAGCAAATAGGCGCCTGTTTGCCTGACGGTTTGATTTTGCGAAGCTCAGCTGAGAAGTACGAAATCATTTTGATTCAAATGTGGACGGATGAATATTTAACGTGGTTATTTATAAATCACGGCGACGCACAACACGGCGGAGCAGGTGATGGAACAATCACTGTTCAAATCATCCGTGTTGCATGCCTGAAATGGTCGGCCATTTCGACTTTTATCACGGCATTCTGTTACGTTAGCTCAAGGACACTTTGGCAGGACCGAAAAGCTGCTCCCGGTGATCGAAAGATCTTCATCTCGGCTCATAACTGCAGTTCATCTCCCCGTCTCTCTGATCTACGTCTTGCTGACGGTAAATCAATCCTGGAGGGATAAGAAATAATAATTCCATCTTTCTTCCTGGTCACTTACAAGGCCCGCTAATCCAATTAGCCTTAATCGAATCTAATGTGATGTCATTCATGTGCTAACCAGCCAGGCGTTGCATTTCCACATCCCAGCGAGGAGCCAGAGCGGCTCATCTGCGACCGAGGAGAGAGCGTTTGATTTCAAGCGATGGAAAATACGGCAAAAAAAGTGTGAGGGAAGGAATGGAGAACTTCAGCATCCGTGCTACGTGCAGAAGGTTAATGTTAATGAGAGATAAGAGGTAAGCTCGGCTCTGTGATATACTTCTGCGTCGGCCCACGGGCCCATGGGAGCCCCTGCTGGCCAAGACAATAACTGTTTAAAAACAAGCACATTCAAGAGGCTGTCCCTAATGCCATGGAAAATGGATATTGATCTGGAGCCATGACCAAATGGATTAAATTACAGAGCAGAGTCGGTAACGGGGCAGCAGTATAGAGAAACCAGAAAAGAGGGAGGCGGAGCTAGAGTAGCAGTGGACACAAAAGAAAGATGTATATAGAGAAGACCGGGCCTTTGCAGGAGTCTACCAAAGTCTTTGTACTGCAGATTGCTTTCTTTTCTTTTCATCAATAGTGCACCCGGTAGTCCTGTGCAATCAGAACACCCTCACAGGCATCGCTCGGGTCTGAGCCAATTGGCTTTAGAGGAGACGGCAGTCGGGGATTATCACTTTCCATTCAAGCAAGGTTGTTTGTTGAGTGGTCGTTATGCCAACTGAATGCTGAGAGAAAAGTTGCACCCCTGTGTCGCTCACATCCTCGCGTCTATTTTTCCTTCGTCCAACACATCGACTTCAGGACAAATTCTTAACCTCCTACCTCACATATTCCACCTACTGACTGCTGTAATTATAGATATAGTTAGAACTTCACCTGTCAGTGGTTGTAATGTTATGGCAGATCAGTGTTAAGATAAGATGAGATGAGATAAGACAAGACGAGATATGATCAGATAAGACCAGATGAGGTACGATAAGACGGGATAAGAAAGGATGAGATAAGATAATATAAGACAAGATTGGGGCGAGATAAGATTAAATGAGCTGTGATAAGAAAAGATTCGATCAGCTGGTATGGAATGAGACGGGATAAGATAAGTAAAGATGAGATAAGAAAGGATAAGAAAAGACAGGAAAAGAAAATATAAGAACATTTTACATGAGATTAGATTAAATGAGATACATTGAGATGTGGAAGAAAAGGTAAGATAAGATAAGATGGGATGGGAAGAGATAAGATAAGTAAGGGTGAGATAAGAAAGGATAAGACAAGAAAAGAAAATATAAGAAAATATTAGATGTGATGAGATAAGATAAGAGCATATCCAGATATTTGTCAAACGTATAAAAACTGTAGAATATTTTACCTGTCCTGTCAGTATTACACGTTACACTGCATACTTCACGGTATATATATATGTATATATATATATATATATATATATGTATATATATATATATATGTATATATATATATATATATATATATGTATATATATATATATATATATATATATATGTATATATATATATATATAACCTGAGTGAAGAACACACCATTAAAGACAGGATCAAGGACCCGAGGGAACTTGTATGATAATGCCGTCGTCGGCGTGTAGTTTAAAAGTTTTGAGCAGATCTTAATTTTTCCTCATGTAAAAGACAAAAGAAAAAAATAACATCCGATCCGGCCCTGCGGCGTCCGCTCACGAGTCCCTCCCCCTTCTGTAGGTTTTACTGTTATACATATTTATCATGACGGAGGCCTACTTCTTTAACCCCTGAGCTCTAATCACAAACACTCTTACCCACTCCGCTTCATTCCCTTCAGGGCGACGCTCCACTTCATGGACCGGATTGAATATTCATGGAGACTCTTGCGATTTTAGATGACACACACAGGCATCTGCCCGTCCTCGACACATGCATGAAATGTGCATTAGCACGGTTTTATTCCCGTCCCGCTCGTGTGGAGAGTGAATGTCCACGGGACATTTAATGGAAGCCGTCCCCGAACGTGGCCATCAGGTTTTATGTAATCTGCCAATATGTCTTTGAAGATCAAAATCCACAACATGCCTGACTGACAGCTACCGAACCTCCTCTGATGCGGAGCAAAACACTGTGACCGCTTGGATCCTCATAGCAGCGCTGCCCTCCTCCAGTTTACAACTACAGAAATTGGCAAACACGGCGTGAAGCATACGGCCATTGCCCCCAAATAACTTTGTTTTTGTTTTTTTTTAAATGTGTAAGCTAGAAATTTCCCAAACCATAATGCCATGAAGACAAAAATGTGCTCTGGGAGAGTGAGACACAAAGAAATCTGACGGTCCATGGAAGCACATAATCAGTCACTGCACATCATTCCAGGAGCATCGTTCTAATTGGGAAGCATTACGACTCTCTAGCTCCATCTGTTGAGTCGTCATGGACAGATGTTTGTGGTGCAGGGGTTGAGTTCTGGGTTCTGTGAAGGCGGCCCGGACACAAATGTCAGCTGTGAGAGTGGTGAGTGGTTCGCGGGCAGCCACGGGTTCACAGCCCTTACGTAAGAAGAGCTGCGATTCTTCTACGCTTCACTGAATGCGCTAATGAGGGCCGGGTCAGCGTTTTAAACATCTGCTTCCTGGAGGTTTAAGGAGGATGATGAGGAGGATGATGATGGTGATGATCCCAGAATGCAGCGGGCTACCAGCCAATGACAGGATTGGCAGAAAGAACGTTTAGAAAAATCCCAGGCTAGGATAGGTTCAAATCAAGGACCTCTTGAAATGATGTCTGTCAAGCTTTAATAATATCCACGCCAGAGGAGATATAAAGTCCCTCCAGCGGGTTCTGGGTCCACCCGGGGGTCTCCCCTTTCTGTCATCCATTGTATGTACCCACTCATCCAGTTCAGGGTCATGTAGGGGCTGGAGCCTATCTCAGCTGGTATGAGAAGCGAGGTACACCCTGGACAAGTCATCAGTTCAAATATAGCTGAGGACCTGGGGCCACATTCGAGGGTCACATTTATGACCTATATTTGGACCCCCTATTCACACTGCTACAGCATTTCCCATGATGCACTGAGCTTCTCTCAGCTTTTTTTTTTCTCGCCACTGCCGCCATGTTCTTGCTCATGTGTGGAATTATTGAATCTAGGAATACTTAACTGACTTTAGTTCATACGCTGGACTTAAAACCGACAATCATAACTCAATTCTCCTGTTTGGTGGCTGGTTGGAAGAAGGATTATGTACAAAACTACTTAAACAATTATTACAAAAACAGCCAGAAAAGGTCCCATTGAAGGGAACCCCGACTATAAAGAGATGGAGGAATCATTATTGCATAAACGTTTTTCAATAATGATACAACAAACACTCTCCTTCATGGTAGCCATAGCAACACAATTCCTGCACAGACACCAGCGATTGTGTCCCACTCTCTTCATCTGAGCTTCGTCTCTCATCGTCTTCCTGTGTTTGCTCAGTTGGAGAGAAGTTTCCCCGAGTCGTCCATGTTTATGTCTCGCTCCGGTTCAAATTGAAAAGGCTGGTCAGAAGACGTTTTTAACTGTTGAATTAGGATAAGCGCTTCAGAAGCCGGCCGGCGCAACTATTTGACGTCACTAACCAGAATGCATTGCAACGTAAACGAAGAAATGGCGACCTACGGGTTAAATTATTTTTTCAAAATTAGTACAAACTGCGGGATGCAGAGAAAATTTAATGTTGCATTTCTGCAGCTGATACCGTATAATGTTTTAAAGCATACAAGTCTAGGCAGTCGGGGTAAAGGTAAGACGGTGTTGATGTTCATGAGAACTTCTACCTGGCCAGAGGTTATTCCTCCAACTGTTAGAACTCAGCCTCATTGACATGGACAGACGTTTTAAAGATACAAGGATGGCTGATTTATTTGTCAAATCAATGCAATGAAATACATCAAAAAAAAAAAAAATAGTGTAAAACCTAAGACAGCAATGTATTGGAAGTAAAAATATCAAATCTAACGCTTTCTTTAAAATGCACACGTCAACAGTTTGTCTAAGTCAGACGAGAGATTTCAAGTTCAACACAAGAGGACTTCATTAAAAAAAAAAAGAAGAAATTAAAAAAGGGGGTCGGGTCTGTGAAATGTTCTCAGAGTAATTTCGATGAGGTGACTAGTAATAAATACCACGATTCCCACGTTACACAAAAATGACGGGTCGTGGACTGCAAGTTGAGGAAATTGAGAGAATTTCAAAAGTCGCATTGTTGAATCCGTGTGTCGAACCAAACGTCTTCACTAGACAGAGTCTGTTCGTGGCACCAAAGACCGCAGGAGGTCCGCCGGCTCTTATCTGTCGGGTCGCATCATGCCCGGCCTGACCTGCATCATCATCGGTCGAGGGTGACGCATCATGTGTGGCGGACCCGGCATCATCTGCATGGGTCCACCCATCGGCGGCCTCATGCCTCCTAGGTGGAGCAGAGAAGGGATACGCAGCTTTAGCCATTGAGACACAGGTGCAGCTTTAGCCATCGAGACACAGGTGCAGCTTTACATAAAGAGCCTCGGCACTCGGATGAACCCGGGTTAGATCATCATCTTTTCATTTAATATTCATATTATTTTAAAATTGAACAAGACATAACTGAGCCCACAGATGTTAGAAATAGTTATACAAATAAAAAAAAATCTCACCTAGATAAGCAGAATTTCCAAAGTCAACATAAATAAGTTAAAAATAGTACAATAAAACTAGATCCTACTGGAGTTTTCCTGTTGATTTTTACTATTTGGTTTAACTTCATTCAAAAAAATACAATAAACTTAATCGGACTAAAACATTTACACACGTTTAAATTTTTATTACACGAATTAAGAATGAGGGAAGCTTTTTTGGGGGGGGTTTCCTACCAGGTCCGCCGGGCATCATTCCATGTGGAGGAGGCCCCATCATGGGCATCATAGGTGGGCCACCCATTGGGGGTGTTGGTAGCATGCCGGGTCGAGGAGGACCACCTGTGTTATTAACAACAACCGTTAGTGTCCACAAAATAACAACAGGTGGTTATTTGTTCAGTTTTCTTAGATGAAAGCTTGGCATGTTGTCATTATTAGAGACGATGAAATAGACCAACTGTTTTTGAATTTATGATCATTGTGGAGGATGTGGTTTGGTCAGAGTTGGTTCCCCTTTTCCTCCACCCAGACGGATATAAACGGATCCGATACTAGAAGTCTTTCACGATGAGAGAATGTAATTACCAAAATCCTAAGTGTCCTATCTGATACACCTAGACCAAAACAGAACCTTCATAAAAGTCGGATTTGATTCAGGACTGCTTTGGTTTGAACAAGGTCTATATTAAAAAACAGGAATTAAATGCATTTTTGAAAGATTCATCCCGACAAATCTGCTAAAGTAGGATTATTGATTTGGGTTCTACGAAAAGACAAAGGTGCTGCATTCCTTTCGAGTTCAGGTCTAAATGTGGACGGGGAGAGATTGATGAGCAGTGCTGAGATTTAGTCTGGTGAGACACAGGGGATCTCTGGTACAGGAAGGGTTCTACGGTCCTAGAACACCCGGCGGTCTGTGTGGTGCAAACCCAGCACCGTCAAAACAGCCGCCAATGAAATTAAAGTGGAGTAGAATAAATCAAGATAAAAAAGAATAAATTGGACTCTGTAAGCAGTGACGTGGATCACCAGTGTCTTATCCTGTCTGTCGCCGACTGGATCTGATATCTTATCGGCCAGCAGGCACGGAACACCAGCAGCACTTCAGGGGCAGTGGTTTCACCACCACTGCCAGCTTGTTCACTGGAGAGTTTTTGAAGATAAGGTTGCTTTCTGTTGACCTCCTTGCCTGGTCAAGTGTGACTAACTCAAATATTACTCATAAAGGGAAAAAAAAAAAGTTAAATGGGGTTTTTTTTCCTCTTCGTTTCAGCCTAATAACCACATGTGGACAGAACAACCACAAAGACAATGTCCAACCATCTGGTTTTGTTTGTTTCCTCCATTGAACTAGTGCTTGTGATGAGCGGCGACCTTCTAACCTTCCTGCTGGATCTTCTTCGGTGGCGTCTGTTTAGAAAGGTTACTCCTCCGACCATCGGCCTGGCATACATATTACTCCATTATCAGTCATTTCTGAGGATCGTTGTGTTCACAACGTTTTGTAAAAGCCGTCAGAGAAGAAATGGAAAGACCTTTTTGGTTGTGAGCTCGACTGTTGTCATGTAGACCTCATAGTTGCTCAGAACTTCATCTAAAAACATCAAACTTTCGAGCTGAAGAACCAATCTAATATTACAGTTCGACACATCCTAGTTACCTCGTCATTAGTCTTCATCAAAAGCCAAGTGGGTGAATCAATGTCACGATATAGTATATTATGAACTATTTGTATGCTAAAGATACTAAAGACAGTTGAGCAACAAACTCCAGCGGCATCATACACCTGACACAACCGTCAAATTCTAAAAAGCTTCAACGGATTCTTTGGAGAAGAGAATACGCGGGTTCTCAGTCTGCTTCTGCTCCTGTTCAGTATTTTGGACAGCGATATTACGGAATTCTGTGCAGCAGATTTTGAGGAGATGAGGAAAGACCCCATTTTACTCTATTGGGAACGCTTGGGAGATTAAAAGTGCTCATGTGAAAGCATTATCAACATTATAATTATGTAATGTGGATTCAAAACAACTGAAAATTCCTTTTATATTACAATAGTGTTTGTTATGGAGCAAAATGCAGAAAAGGGACGTTCCCTTTGGAATACGAAGCCGTCACAATGGTTGGCTAATCAAATTACTGCCAAGTTAAGGGAGGATGCTCTCACCTGGGGGAGGACCTCCGGGGAATGGCGTGGGAGGAATCTTTCCCTGTTGAAAGGCAGCCGCTATTGGGAGCAAAGGCAAACATTAGGACACAAATCACCATATAAACATTCAACGCACAGATGAACACTCTTTGTGTTTCTAAAGACTTGATTCAAACGTGTTTCACTCTGGATGTATGGACGACAAACAGAAACTAACTGCAATGGGCTTTTTCCTATTATTTCTGTACAACAAACTATGTGTTATAAAAAAACTGACCACAGCGAGACTGCAGTTTTGTGGTCGGACTGAACATTTTTCATAGTTCACATCAGAATAAGTTTTCATGAAAGGTTCACCTATAATGTTTTCTAAAGTTTATCTTGTTTTAGATACTTCCTTCATGATAAAACTAATGCAGCGGGAACAACCCTACACTATTGGACCACAGGATGATTTAAATCCCTTATTTGGATTAGCGGTTTGTAATCTTAGAGGGGGTAGGTAGGATGTATGTAAGCGGATGAACACTGGGCTCTATCAAAGTATTTTGGACATCCCACATAAGTAAATAACCGTGTCTTGTGTGGAATATGTAACAGGCTTTACTCAAATACTTAAGATTATGGTCTTTAAACGAGGAAGAAGCATGCTGGTAATGGGAGTGTGCATGGTTCACTACACAGCCAAATAAATCATTAGTGATTTTTTCATGTTTAAGTCCACATTCAGGTTTTCCACGAGGCTCCCTCCTCCGTTTTGAGCTTTACATTCAACTACATATACATTTCTAAACCATACAGTTGAGTGGCAGAATGTCTTCAAGAGCAAGTACTTCTAAATTCACTCGGTTGTTCCCCACATGATCGAGACAATAATGTGTTTACTTGTTTTATCGATCAGGCTCTGAGCCTGCTCCTCCATCCACTTCTGGTAGTAATCTTTCACATTTTCTTTGTGTTTTCGGCCACTGCAGTGGGTCTTCCTCACGGATGGCTAGAGCACAAACGGAACAAATCTGTTAACATTTCAAAAGGAGAATAAGAAAGTAAAAATATTCTTGGCTAATCTAGGGACTAGAAAGAAAACTTACCGAATCATGTGTGAGGTAGGTGTCACAGTAATCACAATAAAACCTGTGGAAAGTGACATTATTATAGAAAAAGACTGAGGTTAGTACAGAATTGCAGAGCTGTAGACATGATCCAACTCAAAATTGTGCTTTACTTTGAGGAGGAAAAAAATGCTAAAATAAGCCACAATATTGATACAAGTTACAGGTTCTATTGTTGTAGCTGATCAGTGTATATTACACATACAATAACTTAAAATTATAGCACTTAAAGTGTGTCGCATGTCTTTGTTTGAATGTTTCTTATCTCAGTTTATCAGAAACATCAATAAAGTTTTAGAAACAGTTGAGATAAAGAGATCAGCCGTAACATTAGAACCGCTAACTGGTATTAATGCTTTGACTGATCTATATTGATCAATACAAAACCAACTTTTTGAGAAACTATATGAATATCACTAAAGACTCAAAGATCTAAAGGGGACACTAAAACATCGTCTTATTTCAGTTTAAGCAGATGTTCTACACATTTTACAAAAGTGCTTTAAAGACAATCAAAACAAACTACACCATCAAGATTACAGTCTCCAGCTTCAACAGGAAGGCGAAACCCTCTACAAGCACCATACTATTATTACGTCGGTCATTCATTTCGTTACAATATGGCTCCTAAAAGCTACAAAATCACTTCACTGCTTATTTTAACGCTGTTCTCTGTGAATGTGGCTCCAGTAGCCCCATCAGCCTTGGAGGTAAACAGTAGGTAAGATTGTGTTTTTAGGATTTGTTAACCAACATCTTGTTTCTTCTTATCCATTGCAAGGACTTCAAACCGAATTGCTGGGTCACAAGTTGCCTTCGTACCAACTAAAAAAAAGAGCCAACCTGAGATTAGGCGGGACACGGCTGAATATATTAGCTCTAAACATTCTCGGTTGATCGAGTAGATTATTGCAGAATAGTCTCTGTTTCTTATTGTTTAGGAATTCTATTCACATCGAGGCGGTTCCCAGCAACTAGTCGCAGCCCAAACAAAGCTCCCGGCGTTCATTTAGAAAATAATATGTATTTTTGGTTTATTTTCAATGAAGTCATAACTGCAATTCCGTCCTTGAAAATATATAACGGTTTACATCATTAAAACACACAAGATAATACTTTAGTTTTAAAAAGAAAGAATAAATGAACGTACTTGGGCATGGTGCACAGCTCCCTCCGCCGAGTGCGCGATTCCGGTGTTCCACATAACTGTTCCGGCCGGATATAAGCAAGCTCGACGGAGAGTTCCGCTTGAAAGTTTAATAAAAACAAATATTCAAATATATTTGTAAATAACAAGTGCTTTATCTTTTACACATTTTAATAGCAAACCACTGGTAGATTTTTTTTCTTAAAGTCTTTGGTATCTGACATTCGCAAAACCAAAAGCAATAATGATAGAATATAGTTTTAATTGAAAAACATCAAAAGGAAAAGGGCTACCACGGATTACTTTTTACCTTCCAAGAACTCTTACATAGTTATATTGTATTTATAAACTTCAACTTGCACCACCACAGGCCAACAGCCCAAAATCAAAATAACATAAGTAATCTTTTATTTTCTGAGAAATTCCCTTTATTTAATTATACAATTGTTTCAATGATAGAACTATTATAAATGCTGAATCTATTCAAGTAAATCTGCATTTATTCAAATAAAAAATATAAAAACATACATACTTTTATATATAGGCAAACTTTGTCCTGTATGCAATTAGAAACAGTTGCTAAGGTAAAAAATCCATCTCACAGCTAATGAAAATTGTTTTAATTTTCCAAGTCATGAAAATCTACAGAGATATAAAGAAAGAAAAAAAGTTAATTTATTCAATATCAGCTTCACAAATTGTGAAATCAAGTTTAGCCACAGTTATACAGTATAAGGTAATGAGTTGCAGAGTTACTTAGTTGATACTACTTGTGATCATTGAAGGTAAACATGACTGGATTACAACCAAACACCACACAGAAATTCACTACTTCTAACAGCTAGCAATAATCTCTGCGGCATCAACGTCTAAACTAGTATTCTGTTATAAACCCTTCAATTAAAATTATCTGTGCGGATTGTTGTTGCTGCAGGCTCCGTCTCGTTTACCGCCATAGTAACATCTAAGATGGGCGTGGTTGCATACTCCCATCAAGTTTGACAATATCCAAAAAGTGTGTATAGAAAATAGCCTTTTTATTTGAATTATGCGCATTGAGAACCGGTAAAACTTTTTCAAAAAAAATTAACAACAGAATAAAATATACCTATGTATGATTATCATACTTCACTCTCCGTTAAATAGAGTAATAATGAATATCTAAAACATTGTGTGAAACTTGTGACATGTTGACTTTTCTTCTTTTCATGGATTTCTATCTCAACATGTGGTACCCACTGATAACACCCTTGGAGTAACTTCATCATCATCATCATCGACATCACTTTCGAGTCCAATATCCAAAGTCGGGCTCAGTCTTGTTTTATTCCATCTGAAAAATGTATCTAAAAATGAGACTGTATCTTTACCTTGTTCATCTTTACAGAGTCATTTTATTACTTGTTTGTCTTTGACAAAATTTTATTATACCGCTTCAAGGGATTCAAAATGCTGCCGCAAGACTTTTGTATGTCTGTATAATATATATATATATATATATATATATATATATATATATATATATATATATATATATATATATATATATATCACCTTTAGAATACTTGTTTGTTGGAACTAATGCAGCGACTAAATTCCCCCTTTTTGGGGATTAACAAAGTTTATCTATTCTATTCTAATAACAAAATTTGTTTTGCTTTATCTCCCCTATTTTATCTTTGCTTCACTGGCTGCCTGTTCAATACTTGAAAATATTACTTTTGACTTTCAAAGCTCTGCATGGTATTGGACCAAGCTACCTGTAGGAGCTTCTATATCATTACCCTCAGGTCCGTAGCTTAAGATGTACTGGTAAAGCCCTGTTATTGTCTGAAATAGTACATCTGATAAAACCCTGTTATTGTCTGAAATAGTACATCTGAGTAAGTTGGACCGGAAATGACATTGTCGGTTTTTAAACCATCTCTAGAAACAAAAAACTCTACCGTTCTTTTCTTTCTTAACTTATAATATTCCTTTAATTCTATTTGTAACAAATGGAACTGTTACTTTTATATGCCATGGTTTTTATTCTTACAACTACTTCCAATGATTTATTTCTTTTGATTATTGGATTAAGTCTATAAATTTCATTGATTGTTTTATCCTTCCATTCATTTTGAACGAACAGCAGCAGAACTGGACTTTTTTTTTAATGAAAGGAACAACGTAAATAACGGTATTTGATAGTATTTCCATATATATTATATGAAGATGTTTTTCTTTAGAAAGATTCATTTATGCTATTGCATTTAGAGATATCACATGTCCAAGTTGTAAATGTTTTTAGCTGTATTTAAATAACAATCATAATAATAGATACCGAGAAGTGAAGTAACTGGTTAATTGATAAACCAATGAAAAGGTGGTTCCAAATAGCAACAGATGACGTCGACGCCCACTACATGATTGGCGAAAGTGACGCGCGCCTTGTTGCAACGTCAAACATCGTCCCCCTGTCGTGCCATGCGCACTGACGTTGTTGTTGAACTGGTTGTTATGGCTGACAAGGCCTCGGAGTAAATTGAGAGAGGACCCCGTACCGCCCCGTGTCTGTTAGGGGACACCTGCCACCCATGGAGGGCACGGACATGGACGTGGACGCGGAGCTCATGCAAAAGTTCAGCTGCATGGGCACGACGGATAAAGACGTCCTTATATCGGAGTTCCAGAGGCTGTTGGGCTTTCAGCTCAACCCCGCCGGTTGCGCCTTCTTCCTGGACATGACCAACTGGTGAGTCCGGGGATTCTGCGGCCTGTTGCGGGACAACAGCATGACGCTAAGCTAAAAATATAATTAGCCAGTTAGCATACTTTAAAATGTTCAAAAACAGAGGAAGGGAAAAGCGGGTCGAGGCTCGTGATGTTCACGCTCACAGCCTCGTTTCATCACCCCGACACGGGAAATGGTAGTTAACTCCTGACGATCGTTTCGGGGTAAAACGGAAGTGAAACGACAAAGTTTGTCCTGGTCAACTGACAGCAGGTAAAGAGCGATCGAACTAACGAGCTAGCGGGCTGATTTACGCACGATGAAGTCTCAGCGCAGATTATTGTGATTGTAATATGGTGGATATTACATAATGGTGACTAGAGAACCTGCTCTTTGGGAAGCCTCGACTCAAGTGTCACGTTAGTGTGATGACGTAATCAGTCGTGATCTTTTTAACGCTGACAACAAGTGGTCATGATCAAAACGTCTCTCTGTCCCTCATCAACTACTATAAACTTTGATATAATCACTGGTAGGTGCGTTTGATCAAATCAAATAATCTTTATCGTTTTGTTTTGTGTTCATTAAACGCGTCGTATTGGAACTGTGACATCATCACGTATCAGTTCTTAGTTTACTCCACGGAAACCAATTTCCAACAGCTGCTGAGTTTTTTTTTTACGCTGCTTACAATAATACAACAGAATCAGAAAGGGAAGGGAAGTACAAAACGTTTTGAGATGTCTTTACTTGGAAATCTCCCAGATTGCAATTTTCCTTTTACTCCCTATGTCTGAACACACCCATCTGAACTCCCTCTTCTATTGTCCAAACAGACTCAATACTTTAATAAGATTATTTATATTGTGCATAACTGAATGCTATTTCACCATCAAGACTTGATTTCAACATAAATTAATGGATAATAAGACAGAAAAGATGATTTTCCCGGTGTATTAATCTACATCTCACCACGTGATACACTTAAAAAACGTAAGAGGCCAAAACAAAAGTAACTCCAAGAAACTCAACCATAAAGAAAAGGCAAGATGTCCCTTAATTAATATGAAATCATTTTAGTTTAAAATGCCCTGCAGTTAGGTTTATCCAAAAGAAGATGGCAGAAATGTCTTTCAAAATGACACGTTTTAGTTTTGTTCTTTTACTTACATTCCAGAGCCCTGAGAACTGAAAAAAAATAAATTGAATCAGTGCTTGTAAGTGGGAATTTTTTCCTTTTCTGGTGAGTAATATTTTGAGAAAAGCAATGTTGCACACAATTCTTCCTCAGAGTAGTTAATCACAGGATTATTTAGTCACATTGGGAAATCACCTAGCACTATAATCAGTCAGCAGATTACAGAAGTAACTTTTATTAAAACTTTTCTGCCAAATGTGCCCTTAGTACAGAACGTTCCTCCAACCAAGGCACAGCAGGTCACCCGTAACATCCTCACCGCCAATTTACAATTAAAAACAAATACCTACGAGCAAATGGTCCATATTTTTTAGTTTAGTAATATAAATATCATTAAATTGACAGAATTGTTCTCAAAAACTCACATTTCAATTAAAAAAAAAAAAGGAAACAATTTTGAGAAATTAGTAACTTTTTCTTGTTATTATATTGCATTTATTTCAGTTACATTACATTGAACGTACTCAATGTATCTTCGGTAATATTCAATCAGCTACAATAAGTCCGCTTTTTAGACGGAATGCATTGATTGGGACCCATATCTTAGGTCAGAATCATTTGGTCGTATTCTGATTCGAACTTGACTCTGCGTCAAATTGCCCTTGTTTATAGTTCAATAGAGATTCATTTTGCGTGATTCATTTAATTAATATTCATCCTAATATCAATCTCAATATTTATGAAAATTATTTTAAAAATCATGCACTGTTGAAGAAAAAAAAAAATCCTTAATCAATCATGCTGACAAAAAACAGAAGAAAAAAATACATAAGCGATCATTCTGACAAACAAAAAAACAAACGGCAGACACTGTTGAAAATAAAGTTCTGTGCTGAGGTTAATTCAGTCCTGTATTCTTGGATCATATTGCTTATTATTGGATCGGTCTGTTGTGATTGTTGTTTCCACCTCTAAAGGAGCATCATCCAGTCTTTAAAAACTGACCCTGGTGCTCGTGATGTTTGTGGGCTAATCGAGTCTAGAGTGCGGAGGCAATAATGCCGTAACAATTAACTTTAATCTTGATCCAATTTTTGGCTCCCTACAATTAAACGAACACGATAGGGCGATATTAGCACTTAAAATGCTCCACCAATAGGATGCTCTCTTGGAAAGCACTTCAAGTGCCCTGTAACCCAGTGCATTACCAATTTAAGCTGTTTTATCAATCACGCTGCCCCTTTTAAACACTTCCTGGATGCAGTCCAGATACGTTACGTTAACATTAAAGGTGTATGTCTAATGTACATCAGATAGCAAATGGTTGAAACCGAAATGAAATGTCTGGAGGAGTAGGGGGCTAAGAGCTTTTTAGCTTGAAGCGGATCATCATCTGTTGTTTGGATGTATTTGTGATTTTAGGCAAGTGACGTCAAAAATACTTCACGGTAATTAGTTTTCATTGGGTGTCTGTGCCACACAATGAACACATCTAACTTGTTCGGCAACTTGAAAACTCACCACAAACTGCTGTATGATGAACACATGAATGCCAAAGGCGTTACTAATTTGAATCGTCCCGCATAAGTCTCCTGTGTTTTTCCTTTTAACTGTTAGTTTCATAGTCTCACTGTCAAAGATAGAAACAGTCTGAGTAACGTTGTCAAGGTCTGTTCTAAAATCATCGGAGTGAGACAGAGACATCTACAGACTTTTTGCAACCAACAAATCCTCTGGAAAGCAAAAACTATTCTTTCTTCTATCAGGTTAAGTCAGGTGGACTTTCCTTGTTGCCGCCAGGCCGTCGTTATGTTTTACCTCCATGTAAAACTAACCGCTACACTAAGTCATCCATTCCCTCAGCAATCTCAATAACTCATTACTAACCAGAGTATTCTATCCCGTTTTACCGGTTACCTATATCTCATCTATCCCATCTCTCGATATTAGTCAGCCCCTCTGTAAATTTAGAATTTTTGTTAATTATTATCTGTATATTGCATTGTCTTGTCTGTGTTTTGTATCTGGGCTACTTCGAATCAACTGCTCCCAGTGGGGTTAATAAAGTTGTTTGAGCTTGAACTTGAACTCAACTCAAACGTCCATAATTGAAACCCTTTAGACTATCCATAGAATGTCTTTGAAAAAGCATTTTCAAAAACATTTGTACAATAAACACATTAAGGAGTAATGAAAGTTTTAGAATGGTCAACACTCCAGGCAAAAGATTTATGATCCCCTCGATCAATTATTTGATTAGAAATAGAGAGGGATCTCAAAGCTGTTGAGTACTTCACTATAACCTCTGACCTTTTGCTTGGGATTTTGCAGTTTTAGAGTTTGTTGTCACGGTTATTGTCAGAAGAAACAATCAATGTTCGAATGTTTTAACGGTAATCAACGCTATAGAAGAAAACGCCGGGCAAAGAGTCAACTTTTCCATCCACATGTGTATTTAGGTAGGCGGGCTTGCGTCCCACACATTCACACCAATTTGCCATAAGAATAAAACCACCTGCCTCATTTTGTGAAGGCACCAAAACTGCTGTGTGATGACACCTTTCTGTCAGAACCAGCATAAACTTTGTCAGCAGTTCGTGACACTGGGATATTCGCGTTAAAGAGCTTTGGGCACAATTTTCGTGTTCCCAAGTCGTCAGTTTCAGGACAAAATGTTTACTTGCTGCTGAATATACCCACCCACTGACAGGTGACATGATGATCTGATAATGCTATTCAATTCAATTGTCAATTTGTATAATGATATGATTGACAGATGTTTGTCCTAAGAACTTAATATCTCTGCTCGCATTCAAAATAGAATTTTATTGTCAGGGCCAGCTTAGTACATTTACAAGTTTAGTTTTTTACTGTGGGCATCTGACATTAGGCTTTGCAGACTGGATATCCATCATCAGCCTGAACACGGCTTACAAAGTTGTTTTTTCACTTTGAAATGTCATGTGATTGGTTTAAGAACCCCACACCGCGAGGAAAACAGTGCCTGCTGAAATTCAGAACACAGACTCAATGCCGTCCAGACTTACTACCGCTGTAATCCTTCAAAATAAGTGGACTTAAAATGCAATAGTCACTCTCATTTTCAAAAAATTGGTTTTATGTACTGTGTACTCCTAATAAGACCATTCTCTTCATTTTGTGTTGGATCAGGAACCTTCAAGCTGCTATTGGTGCATACTATGACTTTGAGAGTCCCAACATCAACACGCCATCCATGTCGTTTGTTGAAGATGTGACGATCGGAGAAGGAGAGTCCGTTCCTCCCGACACGCCGTTCACAAAGACCTGGAGAATACAAAACACAGGTCAGAGCATGTAGTTACAGTCACACGTGGTTCGCTCACTCGGTACAAGCAGTGTTCATGAGTCCGTTTTTATCTGACTCCTCTCTAATCCTTGTGCGTTACAGGTGCAGAGGCGTGGCCTCCTGGAGTAACTCTCAAATACATTGGTGGGGACCAGTTTGGACATGTCAACACAGTTATGGTTAAGTCGCTAGACCCCCAGGAAATATCAGATATAAGCGTGCAGATGCGCAGCCCAACATCTCCAGGCATGTACCAGGGCCAGTGGAGGATGTGCACAGCCACTGGATTGTTCTATGGAGGTAGGAGATTTGTTTCTTGTTTATCGTGGCTATGACTAACACAAATCTGCTTTATTCCATCAATGTCTTCTTGTCATGAATGTCAACTAACAAAACCAAAAACATTCAATCCACTTCTAGTCAGACCATTGGTAGTTCACCGACTGGAAGAGTCAGCATATCTTTGTGTCTGCCTCGTTTCCGCACAGACGTAATCTGGGTGATTCTTAGTGTAGAAGTCGGAGGTCTCCTGGGCGTGACTCAGCAGCTGTCCTCGTTCGAGACAGAATTCAACACTCAACCCCAGCGCAGCATTCAGGGAGACTTCAACCCCTTTGCGTCGCCACAGAAGAACAAGCACGACATCACAGACAGCGGCTTCAAAGATCCCAGCGGAGCCTGGGAGCGTACGCAAGAGCCAATCCAGCCGGATGAAAATGGACTGTCTCATAATGCAGTAAATAGAGCGTCGAATGGCCTCCAAACCAATCTATCTGTGGTGACGTACGGTCAGGTACGTGGGAATTACATCAACTTCACAGCAACGATCTACCTGTGCTGTGAGTGAGTGAGCCCACGTCACTCACTCACTCCTTTTATTCATAGTCACTCCTTTTAGTGTTTATGGCATGTGTGTATTTTTAAAAACATGAACTTAGAATCTCTGTCTACGGTATCTGATATTTATTACTTGCTCAATTCTGGACGTTTGTCCCTTCAATTTGGTTGTTTGAGGAGCCCTGTCAACAGGAAGTCCCGGAGTCAAACCACAGTTTCTGGATTAGATGGGTAATCAGGAAAGCTGGTCTAACGACTCCGTTCCAGAGCTACGAGTTACTTCAATCTAACAGAGTTTGTAAAGTCTTTGTTTTATAATTGTACAAGAAGACCGTCTACAGCCATCATCAATGGAGCTGTGATGCTGTGATTCACCATGGGAACCGGAGAAACGCTACAGTCGCCGTACTTTTAATGTGTTCATCAGCGACACCAGAACTGCAGTGGGAGAAAAAATGTTTTTTACCTCACTTTATTTATATGTGAAATGGTGGTGGAAGGACATTGAGCAGAATTTAGTTGACTTTTTAGTGCACGTGAAACCAGCTAAAGGTAAAATACAAAAAAATGAATTATTCTCCTTGGACACAGAATTCAATGGGGGAATTCTATATTATATCTGGTCTAGGAATGAGCTGGAAAAATGGACGTCTGGCTTCCATAAGTGTTTGCCCCTCTAACAATCTGATATTTGTTTGTAATCCTACTCGCCCTTTCTTTACTTTGTCCGCTCCTACCTAAAAGACCATATCTCTATTTCTAACAACTTAGTGAAAATAGTCTGATTTAACTGGGTTTGCACCGGGACGGAGGTCGAGGCGCCGGTAGCAGCTGGCTAGGATTCAACTACGCTGGGTCGCCAGCCTCCTTCCCTCTGCAGCCGCGGCGAGGGAGGCTGGCGACCGTTCCCTGTTGAATCCTCTGGCAAAAGCGCTCCGTTGCTTGTTCTTTTTCTAAAAAATAAGTAGGAACCTCCATTTATCAAAAACACAGTAACATCTTAAAACGGGAAATCCCTCTCTGTCTCTACCAACGTACGGAAATCAAGGTAAAAAGGACTTTTTTTTAATTACAAAAAAAACAAATATTTTAAAAATATACTTTCAGCGGAAGTTATACAACAAAAGCTGAACACTGAACATTTTAAATGTAGATCTCTCATTTTATAGCATTTTTATTGTAAATACTATATGGGACAAGCTTAAATATCATGAAATCACTGTGCCCTGCATCGGGCCTCTTGAAGAAAACTCTTGGTGATTAAGCCTACCTATCCTCAGGTGGGGCTTCATACCTGTCTTAGCTGAGCTCTCAGTTTTTGCCTCTCCGGAGCAGTTTAACTTGACCGGCGAGAACCGAATTTACATCAGGCTTTGATTGAGTCGGACATTCCGCTGCTTCCTGTATGTTCCTTAGTCTGTGTCGTTGTCCTGAAACATTCACAGCGAAGTTTTAAAGACGCCCCTGCTTCCCCCTGAAGCGTAAAGAGCGCCTGTTAGCGGGATTTCCGTGATTAAATACTGCTTTTAAATTCAAATAAAAGGCCAGCTAGCTGACAACCAAAGCCTGACATTGTTTTCTGCTTCTTTGCAGGGTATTGATGGACCCTATCCGTTTGGACAGAGCTAGAATGACAAAGACCCTCCCCCCCCGCAGTGAATGATGAGCCCTGGGAGTTATCACACGCAGAGGAGTCGGAGGGAGGGGGAGGAACAGTTGTTTTATATTGACTCATGACAACCCTCTCCCGAACCTCGTGGCCCTTCCCACAGAAACACAAACTACAGCGGGGCGATGGATTACTCCGGCGAGGGTGAAACATCATCATCCACACCCAGATGCGCACGTGTGAATGCTTTATTTAAAAGTGCTGTAAAACCCTTAAAAATGGACGCACGCGTCTATTTCAAATTTCACCACAAATCACAATTGAATTTAAGAAAAACACTTAACCTTCTACACACCATTTAACCCCCCCCCCCCCGCCCCGGGAGAAACGGAGTCCTTTGCCTGCACGGGTTCCTACACAGGCCATTGATTACATCTAGATGAAAACCAGTTTCCCAAACAGACTGGGTGAAAGACTGGGTGAAAGATGATTAACACACGTTCTACCCGCTGTAGATGAAGATATTTACTCCATGAGAGAGAGAGAGAGAGCTGCTCCAGTTCCTGGATGAATCTGGAGGTGAGAAAGTATTTAGTATTGAAACTATTCCTCATGTTAGGGTCAGAACATATCCACCTCGTTTGGCGTCAGTCGCCTTAATCGTTTGACTAAGTCTGACACCTTTACATTTATTTCGCTTTTTCCGGTTTATTCTTTATGTTGACGCAAATTAGCTTTGCGTGCTGGAAACTTTGAATTGCTTTATTTACTTTTAAAATATATATATATATTTTTTTAACAGTTTTCAGACTCACCCTGAGGCAGAGCGGTCCGATACAGTCTATCGCGAGTCATAGAAAAAGGTAGCAGCAGATCATGACCTCTAAAGAGGAGTGTGCCCAACCTTTAAGAACTATTAGGAGAATTTCATGTTTACACTTTTATTTTTGTAACGGAGAATAATTAAAATTCTGCCGTTTATTCCACGTTACCACTCATTTGTGTCTTTTAGTTATGCCTCAGAAGTTCCCGTCGTAGAGAGTGCTCTGACTTTTTTTTTTCTTTTTAAACTCAGCAGTTTGGATCCTTGTAGATGACGGGTTGTTCTGTCCGATCAGAGAACACGCAGAAAGAACAAAACAGTTCAACTTGTTTGCAACATTTTTGGCTTGAACTGACGTCACAGCATTTTCCTTTAGCTCTTGAAGGTTTTAAATGTAGTCACACAACAATGTTACACTCCAAACATGTTTACAGAGAAATCATGTTTGGTCCGATGTCCGCGGTGAGACATCCTGAACACAACATTCAA
This sequence comes from Lophius americanus, assembly GCA_037951165.1. Classification (NCBI taxonomy): domain Eukaryota; kingdom Metazoa; phylum Chordata; class Actinopteri; order Lophiiformes; family Lophiidae; genus Lophius; species Lophius americanus. The sequence goes on from JBBDHG010000178.1 coordinate 400,822, forward strand.
AACTCTCAGGCTGTGTAAAAATGGCCGCACATATCCTGCATTTTAGCCCAGACACAAACGTGAACCAGCCCTGTGTAGGAACCCCCGTATCTCCCAAAGATGAAATTCACCAAGACCATGATCTGTTCTGGTATTTATCCTCCCTGTCTTGATGGTTGGATGTGGGGGCGCATCGTTTTTTTTAAGGGTGGGCTTTGAGACGGATGTATGATTGATGCGAGGGAGTCGGAGCAAGTGAGGCGCGAGGAATGGTGGGAAAAAGCCATCTAAATCTATTTTGCCTGGTGAGTGAGTCCATGACGTAGGTGTGTGGTTCTAGATGTGTCTGTGTGCGCGCAAGCGGGCCTTTTTTTTTTTTTTGTATGATTTTCTCTTTGGATTGAACTGACATTAAACGGTGTACACTGCTTGGGCCAAAGATGATGTGTTTAGTCACATGCGGCAGAGATACAGAGCGAGCGAGATCGGCACCTGTGAAGTGATTCTACATGGTTTGGGCCAACCGGACTCATTAATTACCAGATTATTCATTTAGAAGCAGGATGTCCCTTTTTTAGTCAGCAGGTGGTGCTAAAACAAATTTGATGACCTGCTTCAAACCTGGCAGGCTCTGCAATACATTGGAAAGAGAGTGCTGAAAGTTTGAATCTTGACACTGACCCTTTAATTTATTCCATCACATTTGGAGTCACTCTTATTTCTCCTATGAAAAGTGTGGCGCCCAACACTCAACCTGATGGATCCGTCGATACTACTCTGTTCACGTACATTAAGCTAAAAATAATTTTTATTCCAAGCCACACATGCAGCATTTGAATTTGTCAATTAAAGTTGAAGCTTTTTTTTTTTTTTTTAACACAGAACAGAATAATAAAGCTTTATAGAACCAAATAATATATAATACGGTTCAATTATCTTCTAAACACATGAAAATTTCAAATTGGCTTTAAATACAAAACTTGGGAATAAAAATACATTTTGAAGGATTTGAGTTATTGTCTAAAAAGAAGCTTGGAAACGAAAAAACAAAACGATTCTTCTATCGCTTTCTCCCCCCCGCCCCCCCTCGGTGAGGCCATTAAAGGGTTAACGGCTGAATCACGACCAGCGCTCCTGATGAGGACCAGAATTTTCCAGAGAGATTTATTGGGTTCACCTGAACTCGCACACAGTCGTGTTCTTCTCGTCTTTCAATAGTTTGTTTACACATAGTTAAAAAGAATAATTTGATCTCTTCACCAGTGTGTTGGTATTCAGAACCGCCTGCGTCTGTTAGTGTCGTCCAGCAGCAGCCGGTGTTCTAGCGCCGTCGTCAGATCCTCCCAACGACTGTACACCGCCCTGCTTTTTCTTCTTTCAGTCACGTCAGTCCTTTTTCTTTGTGCGTGTGTGTGTGCTCCTGCGTGCGTGTGTGTGTGTGTTTGAAAAAAAGAATGGCGAGAAATCTGAACATTGCCGGATTAATTCTCTCTAGTTTTAGTTTGGGACTATGTACAGATTTGAGATGGATGGGATGGTGAGTGGATCAGATGAAAGTTTGCGTAGTCATAAAAGAAGCACATTTATCTGCAGAGGAAATCAAATTTAAGCTTTTCTTTTTTTCTTTTTTTCTTTTTTTTCACCCCCCCTCCCCCTGTATCGATATGATTAAAGCATTTGTATGATTAAATTAACACTGAAACAACGAGCAGGTTGTCTCTTTATCTTATTTCCTCCTCTCTAACCTAAAATCCCACCAGGCTCGGCCACGATGTCAGCGGTCACCATGAGGTCAGGAGACGGACCAGCAGAACTTCAGACCTTCACGAGGATGATGAGTCCTAATGACCTGAGGGATATTTTCAACACCACACATCAGTTCTTGGTTAAATATGTCAACAACTAAGGTTGGAGTCAAACATTATTCTACACAACAATGAGCTTTAGTGACAAATTGGACTATTTCTAAGTTGTTTGCAGTAATGAATCAAATTTATATACCAGCTTAAATGATTCAATAGAACAGATATGACACAAAATTCTACTTATACTGACAATTATATACTGACAAAGAACTTCACACCTCCCACAATCGGGCTTCTAGTTCTTATTTCTTTCTTTTTTTAAACTGCACAACAATGCTTAATTTAGTTTAATGAAAACCCTTTAAACCTTTTACATTTTTAAACCTAGTCTAAGTCACGACTAAATGTCGTAGCGTGTGCATATTACTCCTCCTGTTGGACATTGGGGATTATTTTGGACCTTTTTGGTTCACTAGCTGTTGGACTGTGTCAAAAAGACGAGTCCTTCTGGTCCTATCCCACAGAAACTGCAGAATAACATCAACTCTGTGGTGTTTCCATCACATTTGATGCAGTAGTGATCAGAGAGTTTCTGAACAAATTCATTGATTGTTTTGTTTCATGGTGTTTCTGAAATATAATGTCAGAGGATAGATCTGAGATGGTTGGTGACTGGTGAGGGTTAGGTTATGAGGGTGAGATAATCGGAGGTACAGTGGGTCCTGAAGCGTTCCCAGGCGAGATGAGATAGACGGCGAGTTCTTGGCCGCCTCCCACTTCACCCAGGATGAGTTGGAGAGTGTTGCTGGGGAGTGGGATGTCTGGAAAGTCCTTAGCCAGCTGCCTCCATGAATTAAATCAAGAGGAAGAAAAAGGATGGATAGATGGACTTCCTGACTCTGCAGAGCTTTAATACATGTCCAGACTAGAAGTTGTATCCGTAAAATACATGATCTGATTTATTTTTGACATTTTTGTCTTCAGTGGCTGCAACACATGATTGGTAACAACAGGGTTAAAAGATTGTTATGATATTTGGAATCAGGACAGATATGTGTGTCTCACATGACGTCGGTCTAAGATAGATGCAAACACCACTGAAGTACACATCCAGATATTCAACTCCCAGTGTTTACTTAGTAGTGTTCTCCGCATATACGGGATCCAATATAATTTACTCTTACTTGAAGCCTCCGTCTTGGATTTCCACAGAATCAGACTCTGAGACTCCTCTCAGGTCAAAACAAATAAAGAAAACCCAACAGCTTTCGCTCTTCCTTGTATTTGTTTCTCCACTAGAGGGGAATGACATACGGAGGGAGAATGTTGTACCTTCTTAACATGCACAAGGTTTTATTCCACTAAAAGGAAATTACTCAATACTTTGTCTGTTTCACTGTCTTCAAAATGATTCCACGTAAGCGGTTAGATGAGCCTCAGGGCGCACTCAATACAGTAGGTCCAAAGTGTGTTACAGAGTGTGTGTGTGTGTGTGTGTGTGTCGTGCAGGTGGCGAGCACTGGAGCGATTACCTGAATGGGGCCTGTGTAGACATGGTGTGAGAGGGTGATTGAGGACAAATATTGACTTTAGTTTCAGTGTGGATTCTCCACAGCTCCTATCATATCTCTGATCTCTCGTTGCACTTGTGTCAGTCGGTTTGTTTGGTTACTGATAAAAAAAACAGGCCGTCAATTCTGTCGAGTCAGACGGGCCTGTGGCACAGTGAACGTGAAGGAATGAAAGTGACAGCAATTAACAGTTCTACGCTCCGAGAGCAGAAATATGAAATGCTACACGTGGTTCTGTGGAAGAGACTTGGACAGGAGCCAAATTGTGATGGATGGGTCAGAACATGTCCAGATCTGTGATCTCGTTGGGTGTTCCGTCTCTGTTCAGAAACCTCGCTGTCAGAACTAACCAAAGGGCCGCACGGAGCTGTCATGGCGGCAAATTGCGGTCATGTGGGTGGGCTCTTTTTACAAATAGCTTCCGAACTATTAGTTCGATTTAAACCGTAATTACAATTGTGTCTAGATTTAGCTCATATGAACGGACCCTAATTTTAAATATCTTTATTGTTGAATCACTATGGGTTCTGATCTTAGAGGTTATTGATGACTTCATATAAAAAATGTTAAGTTAAGTCAATATGGAATATTTGCGATTTGTTAATGAGTCACATTTAATTTGAGTTCAATCAGGGATATAGCTTGTACAACGCAGGGGTTTTGGAGGCTTTCAGGGCAAAGACCCTTGCTGTCGGGCATGACAGCACCGGTGGTTGTGATGTTATGGCTGATTGGTGTTTAAAAAAACCAAAGGGGACTTGTAACATGGCTTGAAATAAAAAAACACTGGAGGTCCTGACAGGTAGATAAAAACAACAAAGAGGAAAATGTTATAATTCACCGGTTACTATGGCAACTAAATTAAACATATGCAGATAAAATGATTTCATTAAAAAAAAGTTTAAAAAAAACAAACAAAATAATATGTCTTTAACCTCCGGAATCATAGGTGTGCTATTCAAACTCATATAAATATTTACCTGGTTGCTGCGAGACGCAGAGGAACACTCTGGAGGTGAAATGAGATGTTCAATACTAAAACCTCTTCCTCTCGTCATTATCGGTCAAAGTGACAAATAATCCCCCAATACAGTCTTTCCCCCAGCAGTGCAAAAATAAACACCCTTCATAAAAAATAAAAGGCATCGTAGTGGCGATATTAAATGTTGTTTCCCACCGAAAATCAGTCATTTAAAATATCCGATCAAGTTTCACGACAGCAGGAAGCTGCCGTGTGTTTTTCAAACGCCATCTGGTTGATAAGAGTTCCTGTCCCGTCTCCATAATCCTTTGATTAGATTAAGGATTTTATTTGTCTAGGTGGGGAGCATCATAAATGACGACCGCGAAGTTACATTACGAGCTTGTTTCCTTTTCTGAACTTCTTTTAAAAAGCCTTTTCACAAACTTGAAAGTTATAGGTTCTGCTAAAAAGGAAAGTTTTAAGTCCTTTTTCAAAGTCTCAGTCGTCTGTGGAGCCCTCAGATGGTCAGGGAGGGCATTCCACAGATTAGGAGCTTCTATTGGAAAACTTTAATCGCAATTCTGACCGACACACGAGCCTAATTTAAATATGTTTGTCTATATATATTTCATATCATAAAGAGAAAAGTAAAGAAACTATCCATATCGACTCAACAATTTCGTAGTTAGTTTGTTTGTGAGAAGGAATATGGAAAAACTTAATTAAAAAGAAAAAAAATCTCTCCGTCCTCTCCAGCTCTGAAACTCACCAAGTGTAAAAAGGCAAGTGTGAGCCCTGCTGGTTCTGCCGTCCTCGCATCTGCATATGGAAATACATGCATGTATTTTATTGTATCCATCAGCCGCCACAAGTCCTGAACCCTAATATCCACAAGATGGCAGTATAGAGAGACATTTTCAGAACAAAACCAACCCTTGTGCAGGAAGCTGTGATAATGTACCAGGTAAATAAAGAGGCAAATGCAGTGGGCAGTGAGGTCATTGAATAAATCTCCACAATTGAAAGTAGAATTCTGTTTATATAAACAGAATTATACCTTTTTACTGTTTCCTCAGTCATTTATCTTGTCTTGCTTGAATCGTGACGACACTGCACCCAAATGATGACGATTTCCCGGGCTCTGCTCTGATTTTTCCGTCTTGTCTAAAATCTACAAGGTGTCACATATTCCTATGAAATGAAGGCAGCATACCGGTCCTCAGGTGGTTTTGATGTTTGTTTTTCCTGTGTTTACCCGTTATCCCTCTCTGTCTCAGATATCCTCTGGATTCTCTCCTCCACCACCCCGAATAACGCCCTGATAAACCTGCTAGACCTTTTTCTGCGTCTGAGATTCACTTGTGGGTCCAATTATTGCGGCCAAAACTTGTTTTTTTTGACATTCAAAACTTGAATTTCTTATTTTTCTCCAGCTAAACAAAAATATCAAGACCTCCCGGCTAAATAAATTGTATAACTTGTGTCAGATGCTGAAAACTTAAATGGTCCTAAAATAAATTAAATAGACGCAACACAGTTTGAAATCTCCAAAATTTTTAACAAATTTAACTTTATCAAAATAAGATAATGCAAATTGTTTTTAAATTAGTCTTAATTAAAAAGGCATTCATTGAGATTCCTCAGTTCTAAAAGTCTCGATTAGTTTACAAAAGATCAAAATACTTGATAGATTTATGTTCTTTTTGGAACAGACACCGTTAATCTTAAATAATATTAAATAAAGTTACCATGACGAAAAGTACTAACTGAGTAACAAACAGTTACGTTTTTTGTGCAGTGAATTAATGGAGTTAGTGAACTTAAATGATTTGCGACTCCCAGCCTCCACAAACTGTCTGGGATGAACCAACTCATCAGGTTTAACAGTGCTTTGGATACTTTGGATCGGATCCATAGAACATCATCCTCTACTTAACTGATCCCTACGAAAATGAACCATCTATTCATCCGTTTTCAGTTACCGCTTATCCGCTTTGGGTTAGGGTTGGGCTGGGCCTTATCCAAGCTGATGTCTGGTGAGGGGCGGGACACCGGGGGAAAATTCCCATTTCTGGATCTATTCCAGCCAAAATCCTATCCTCTTCAGGTTTCATGGAAATCAATGAGTTTGTATATTTCTGCTATGAAACCAACCAACCAACTCACCAACCAACAAGCCAACCGACTCACTAATGAACCAAACAACCAATAAACTGAACAGCATACCAGCCAACCAACACACCAATGAACCAACCAGCCAATCAAGCCAACCCACTCAATAATGAGATAACCAACCAACCACCCAACCAGCCAACTCACTAATAAGCCATCTTATCAACCAACCAGCCAACTCACTAACGAGCTAGCCAACCAACCAACTAGCCTACCAACCAATTAATCAAACAACCAACCAACTAACCAGGCAGCTCACTTACCAATCAATCAGCTAACCAGCCAAGCAACCACCCAAGCAACCAATCAACCAGCATGCCAACCAACTAACCACCCAACTCACCAACAAGCTAACTAACCATCCAGCCAACTTACTAATGACCTTACTAACCAACTAACCAGACAACCCACTACCGATCTAACCAACCAACTAACACACCAACCAATCAGTTAACAAAACAACCAACCAACTAACCAATCAGCATAATTACCAAACAATCAGCTAACCAATCAAACAGCCATGTAACCAACCAACCAGCCAACTAACCAACAACTAGTCAGTCAGATTGGTTGGCAGTGGAGCCGGCCAACCAATCTAACTCCGGACACAAATGAAAAGAGGTACATATAAAAACTATCTAACTATCTAAATGCTCGCTCTACATGGACCTCCGATTCATTACATACGTCTTCATTCCATTTTGACCTCATCATTTGCCAGTTTTTGCACATCGGCAGGTTTGGGCATGTCTCTGCTGCATGGCTCTAACTGTCTGACAGCGTATTTCCTTGGAAAGCTGCCCAGCTGCTGCTGAAGTGGATCGTCAGTAAAATGTACGGCCGCCTGATCTCAGACCAACTGTGCATGCGGGGAGCAACGTCAGATGTTAGCAACATGCTATCAGCGACATTTCTTCCTGAAGAACCCCGTTCCTTTCCAAACCGCTTGGACCTTTGAAAAGGTTGGAGTAGCTGCCGTATTCAAAACCAGTCACTTCAGATGTGGCAGTGTAACATTTGAAATCCCTTCGATATTTATTGACTTTGCTAAGAAAGCTCAGGCGGGACGCTGACACCTGTTTACAGTAGCGACACCTGCACAATTACTCACACCGCCATCACAGTGTAGCGATTGTGGCTTTCGTATCCATAATCATCTGACATCCAGTCTGTTGCTTCTTTAAGCTCATTGTCCCTCATCCATGAGAATGTTGTTCTCCAGCCAAAGGGAAAGGTCGAGCACGAGTTGATGAAACTGCCATGCAAATTCTGGATGCAGGTTCAGCCAAAAGCAAACACGTTTTTTTTCTCCTATTCATAGAAATTTGCAATAACTTCTCTTTTATAGAAGCCATTAAAGCTTGCAGCACATTTTTATTACCGGCCCATTTATCCGTGCGTATATAAAAAAGCAAAAACGCATCATGCTGAATATCTTAAAGAAACAATTTCACATTGAATTGTCCAATAAAAGCAGGCTGTCATGTCTCACAGTTTGATTTGGTGTGTCCACAAACACACGGCTGCTAAGAAAGCCTTGACGTCGTTTGTGCACACCCTCCCCGCGTCTGACAATTACCCCATTCAGGCTAAGTGGTTGATCATATCACACTCGCAGCTCACTCATTAGAAGTAATAGAACGGAGCTCCAAAAGCGAAAACAGAAACGGCTTAGAATTAAGCAAATGCTATCGGAAAACAGGCCATTTAGGAATTTAGATGGTGAGTAAGAAGTAAGATTAGAGCGGACCGATTAGATAGGCGCCATTCTTAGAGTGCTTTTATTGTTGCGGGTCACCACTCTCTTATTTTCTTTATACGTCGGCATGTTAGTCCTCTGCTCCTGATGCGGCTTCATTGTTCAAACTGGAATTACGCATAGCGGAAACGTTTGTTTTTTTTTCATTACAAGGCATCAATTCGCAGAAAGCAAACACCATTAGACGGACAATTCTGACATCTGCGGTTCAGGTCCACTGGCTCTAATGGAGCGCAAATAATCGGCAGCTGCAGACGTGAGGCGACGGCAGCTTCGCCATCCGTACCAAAATCAATATTTTAAAGTGATAGAGATCTCGATACATGCTTGTATTCTTCTATCGTCTTTACGGACGGTCATGAGATCAGCCCCGGAACTCAAATGCATGTGTGGTTGAGTATGTGCTGCCAGGAAACCAGAACGCATGACGCATACAACTTATCACTCGTCGTACTTTCGCGTTAAAACAGAACCTGATGTCATTTTTTGGAGCCTGATGATTATCTATCATCTTCTTTGTCAAGAAAAATGGCTTTTTTTTTTCGGGGCCTTTCTCACGCCCGAAAAAAAAAAGACCATGAAACTTTGTGGACGTTTCAATCGTAATGAAAATTTTTGAATATAGCTCCACAGCGCCCCCTTTAAAAAAACGTTTTCAAGAGACCCTCCCAATCAGACTTACTTTAGCCTAGAAGTATGACATTTGGTAAACATGTTTATCTTATCAGGATCTACCAAAAAAGTCTGTCAGGAAAAAGTCCGACATTTTGACTTGAAAGTGCAATTTTCAGGTGTCCTGTTCCTATGAAGTGTCGAATGATGATAATTTTAGAAACTTTAGTTTAGTTTTTCCACGGGGGAAACTTATAAGAAAAACATGGAACAAAACAAACGAAACATAGAAAAAAGTGACACTCCATGATCCTGTAAAGGAGAAAAAATGGATAACGACACAAATGTAATAATTGTTGTCTGATTCTTGGTAAAAATATAGTTAAAAATGAAATTTACAGGGTATGTATATTATTATACACTGGTCGTTTAACATTTTAGAGCATGTCTCTGTATAACATTAATACGTTTTAAAGATACACCAAATTTTTTATGTTTTTTTTTTACAGTGTAACTTTGCTTCAGGAACAAATAAATTCATTACTACTCATGCAATGCAAATAGAACAAGGCATTCTGGGAAAATTTACAAAAAGTCTATCCCAAACTAAAGGAGCGCCATGACGCATTTTAAAATCTGAAAATTTTCTGCAGCCGACTCCAACCAGGAATTACAATCATGATCACTAAATGAAAAAAAAAGAAGATTATATATGAATGAAAGTTTATATTTTTGGCTTTTCATAAACGGATCAGTGGATGTGAATGAAAACTGATAACCCGTCCACAAACTCGCGACTGTTTGTGCAGAGAATTTAGAAATGAAGTCTGGAGAGTGGATGAAGTGTCACAAGATCCGATCCAATAACAACCTGAAGAGAAAACCGGTCTGTGTGAGACGAAGATGAAATCTGAGCTGGAGAACGAGGGGAGGTTGATCAGAGTCTTCATGATGATGAAAGACACCGTAAAACAGATCAAAGCATTTAAAAAGGTGCAACCCCGAGAAGAGAAACTCTTCAGGGCAAATATTTAGGAAAAAATGAAAACTTGTCTTCATCATAGAAGGATAGAGACCGGTGACGGAGAAAACTGCTGCCTGAGTCAATGTTTCTACTAGTTTGACCAAATGTCACTGTTTCACTGTATGAACCGGGACTGTTTCACTGTATGAACCGGGACTGTTTCACTGAATGAACCTGGACTGTTTCACTGTATGAACCTGGACTGTGTCACTGTATGAACCTGGACCGTTTCACTGTATGAACCTGGACTGTGTCCCTGAATGAACCTGGATCATTTTCACTGTATGAACCTGGACTGTTTCACTGTATGAACCTGGACTGTGTCCCTGAATGAACCTGGACTGTTTCACTGTATGAACCTGGACTTTTTCATTGTATGAACCTGGACTGTTTCACTGTATGAACCTGGACTGTGTCCCTGAATGAACCTGGACTGTGTCACTGTATGAACCTGGACTGTTTCACTGTATGAACCTGGACTGTGTCCCTGAATGAACCTGGACTGTGTCACTGTATGAACCTGGACTGTGTCCCTGAATGAACCTGGACTGTTTCACTGTATGAACCTGGACAGTTTCACTGTATGAACCTGGACTGTGTCATTGTATGAACCTGGACTGTTTCACTGTATGAACCTGGACTGTGTCCCTGAATGAACCTGGACTGTTTCACTGTATTAACCTGGTCTGTTTCACTGTATGAACCTGGACTGTGTCATTGTATGAACCTGGACTGTTTCACTGTATGAACCTGGACTGTTTCACTATATGAACCTGGACTGTGTCCCTGAATGAACCTGGATCATTTCACTGTATGAACCTGGATCATTTTCACTGTATGAACCTGGACTGTTTCACTCTATGAACCTGGACCGTTTCACTCTATGAACCTGGACCATTTCACTCTATGAACCTGGACCATTTCACTCTATGAACCTGGACTGTGTCACTGTATGAACAGCTGAAGAGTGAGAGGAAACCTGGAGAAAGTGATTGGGTGGTGAAATATAACAAAGGGGTCACGGATGAAATTGAACCCACGACTTTGGCGCCCTCTCTACTGACTGAGATAAACAGACGGCCCAAAATGAAACATTTAACCATAAGTAGATCATGATGGTCTGTGGTAGCCTACCTGGAGTAACTTTTCAGGGAGACGCAGCACACACTATGGAAATCGCTGCACTAATCACAATCCTCATAATCATTTAAAGCCAAAAGTTCCTCGTGGTCATGTAATATGTAGCTAGTTAGATGTAGACGAATCAAGCTTGTGATTTTTATATATATTTTGTGATTTATATTTATATTTTATATATTTGAAACATCTCTAACCCAAAGGAAATCCAGCATATTTACCATATTTTGTTTGTTTAGGCGTCACATGGACTATTTTTCATTAAGAATAAGGACTCTGGCTTTTATTACCCATCACTTAGTTCAAAAATAAAAACACAAACTAAAAAGAGTTGAACAGGCATTTCTACATTTTGAATCAGACTTAAAAAAATAATAAGAAAAGCCAAAGTATCTTTTAATTACATGCGCCGACGTTTCTCCAAACAGCGCTTGGTTGAACTGCATTAGGGGTCACTATTTACACTAACGGACGCTTTATCGCTTACTCTTTTCCTAATCAAATATTAATATCTTAAGTGCTGATGGACATGCGTTTGAAATGTTGTCCGAGCGGAACCTCCAGCCGTCCGTTTGGAGACCCGGGTCCAACTCTGCACTCGGACCCGCTCTCTCAGAGGCTTTTTTCAAATGGACACGATATTCATTAGTCTTCTTATCAATTTGGATTGTCTGTCAGCTAAGCTCTCAGGTCAACTAGTGGTGTTTGAGGAGGTCTGGGCCACACACACACACACACACACACACACACACACACACACACACACACACACACATACACACACATACACACAAGGTTGTGTGCATAGGTAAACACGGCAGCCCTATAAATATAAATTGCAGCCGATGGTGCAGGAATTCCTTTGCACTCAGTCACAGAGTCGGTCGCTGGTTTGCACACTCCCCCAGCAGGTGCTTCCACTCCACGTCTCGTCTGCAGTTGTGCTCCAGGCTGTGACTCGCCGCTTTAGTGCACTGTGACTCGCCGCTTTAGTGCAATCACACCAGTCCGAGGCCTCAGGCTGGGGCTCTGCGACAGTCGGCGAGGGGGAAAACAGACGGAAGGGCGCCCACCGCCTGCTGCACCTCTGACCTCAGGTGGTCCCCTCTGAGCCGAGCTTTCGGGTCTGCAAACGTGGAGGAAGCTCCATCCTTCGTCTTCACAGGAGGAGAAGTGCTCCGTTATCATCCTCTCCAATCTTTGCCTCGGGCCGTCAGAGCATCTCTCCTGGGTAAGAAGACGGAAAATTAACACACTGTCCCTAATGTGGGTCTAAAAACACACGTTTGATTTTAACCTCCACATGTTCATTTATCTCACATTTACCGTCTGAGAATATTTTAGATTTAATCTTTCTCATTTTTAGACCTTACCCAGAAGTTCATATCGTCCATCTTGCCTCTGATATGATCTCGTCTGTCTGACATTATCTGCGTGACCTACCTGCACTGTAAAACCTGTCTGCAGGAATGACGGTAAAAAACTGTAAAGAAAAATAGCAACAGTAAAAGAGCATAAAATTGAAATAGAGTATCACTGTAGATTATATAGTAGATTATTTTACAGTGTAAAAACAAAAAGAAGTATTGTTATTGCAAAAATACCGGCAGCCGTGGTTCCCAGAATTTGCCGTTATTAAATTACCGTATTAAAAATACGGTAACCATGTATAAGAAATTATTTAATCACTGTAAAGAATAGATTTAATGTCAACCTTTTTACAGGAACATAGTTTATCAAATAAAATGACAGTGAATAACAATAAAGTCAGACTTTTTCAACCTAAAAATCTACATTATTCCAAATTATTTACCAACTTATTTCTGTAGAAATTATGATATGCTCTTGCTAAACGGTCAATATTTACATTTCCATACATTTAGAAAGAATAATAGTTTTACGGTAATGAATTGTTTTTAACATTATGGTATTTTTGCATTAATTTTACCAAAGGTTTGTATTTTACAGTGAACTTCAGTGTTTTTCCACATATTTAAAACATAAATAAGAAATGTTTAAACATTCAGATAATTCTGAGAATTTTACGGTATGCCTAATGTTTTCATTGTGACGGATATCGACAGTGTAAAATACAGTAACAGTAATTAACTTCATTCTTTGACATCACGATATTTGGAGAACACAGAATTTCAAATTGAAAAGTAAAACTTTTTGGTCAAATTAAAGTCAAAAATACTGTAATGCCGATAGTAAGTCTTTACTGTAAAAGTATTTTTCGGTCCAAATGAGCGAATGGAGACTCAACCGTTTAACAAGAGCGTGACGTAGTTTCTACGGTAAAAGTATGCCAAAAAAAAAATACAGTATATTTTTATGAAACAATGTTGTTTTCTATCTTAAAAAAGTCTGAATGTATAATATTTAACTATGTAACTGTAAACAGGCTGATATTGAATCTGTTTTTTTATTATAACTTACAGTAATGTCTTGGACCATTATTTTACCGTAAAATTCTTGCTTACACACATAAAATATACACATTTTTTTTTTTTTGTATTAAAATGTGGAATATTATATAACATCAGATTATAAATTATAAGTCCTTTTTTTTTAAAGACTTAAATTGCCGCACAGAGTTTAAGCTCTCAAGGTTCAGTCTGATTAATCGGATTTACATCCAAAGCTTTAGTTTGTTTGCGAAGTCACGGGCAGGTCGGGCTAAATAACGCTGATCACGCAGAGATGGCGTGAACATCTGGATGTCGTAAAGAATTCTAAAAGGGCATGAAGGAGAAAAAGAAGGAAGAACAGGAAGGAGATTAAAAAAAAGAAATCATATAAAACGATTTGTGTGTTTGCTCAGAGTTTTAATCTCGGTAACAGTGTCTCAATCAATATGTAGATGGTCGAACATTCAAAGTTAATTTTCCCCAGCTGTCCGCAGTCAGAAATGCAGATTCCATCAAGATTTTGATTTTGAAACATGCTCACTCATCATTGTGTCATGATATATGTGCACAAATGTGGAAGGATTTCGTGCCTGAGGTCAATCCAGCTCTCTCTCTCTCTCTCTCTCTCTCTCTCTCTCTCTCTCTCTCTCTCTCCCCAAACATTTTTCAGAAGGACATCTCGTCTGTCAGGCATTCATAGTGTTGACATTAAAAAATGATGACCGAAATGATGATTTGCAGATTTTATATCCCCCGTAGACTTTAGTGCGAAGAAAAGTGGATTGATTTTGAGAAAGGTCAGTTGCATATTTCAGCCACTAGGGGGGAAACTTCTCCAAAATCACACTTTTCGGTATAATTTCTCAACCGTTGGTTCAATTTAGTCCAAATTTGGTGCATTTCAATCTACTCGAAGAGATCTATCTCTTATTTCTTGTATCGTAATCTAATATTTCAAAATGTACTCACTAGAGGGAGATGTTTAATGATTTTGATATCGCACTTTCATGTTTGCCTCTGCAAAGGCCATTCAAGTCTCCTGTTTCATGCTTGCCATCATTTATTTGTCACATCTTTCTTTCATTTCTGCATTTTCAACTCTCTATTTAAACATTTTAGAAATCCCTATTTTCACAAATCAATAACTTAGTGGAATTGCACCCTCCCAATCGTCTGGATCACTCATGTTAAAACTGCCGAGGGGCTACATCTAGCCCATAAATTCTACCTTCTAAACCGGTTTCAGGTTGCACCACGTGGTCTGGTGTCACTTTTAAAACTACCTGCTCTTTCAGAGCCTCCGAAAAGGGACTCGTTAAATCCAGCTGCACCAGCTCCCGCCTCAGGCCTCGCTTCCATCTCTGCTCAGAGCCCGAGAGAGCAGGCGACAGGTTTAGATACGCATCTATCTGTGCCGACGAGGTCGACCGATCGCAGTTTATCATCGGTATCATTAACAGTCAATTCCAGCATCTGTCAAAATTAATTTCAGCAGTGAAAACAAAGCATTTGGATTGATTGACACCTTCCTGACATTCTGGCCCGATGCCCGTGCACCTGAATAATAGAAGAACAAATCAATCAGCAAGTCTGACAACATCTTTTAAAGGCAATTAATGAAAGGCACCCGAGGGTGGGTGGCGCCGATTGTTAAATATCATGCTGAAATCCAACCTCGCTTAGCTCCAAACAATGTTCATCAATGTGGTTGAATTTTTAATGTCACTTTTTATTGTGGTATGTATAAATCTAATGATTAAAAATATGATGTTAAATCTACATGTACAAAAAAAATCGAAATATTAAATTCAAAAGTGACTGTTTGAATGTGTACATCAAATCTAAACCTCAAAGTTGAATCTAAATCCAAATGTTTCATCTAAATGTTCAATCTAAAAGTTCAATCTAAATAAAAATCATGTACAGTATATGAGTTAAACATTAAACCAAGATCTTTGTTTTAAATTTATGTTTTGTTGAACCCAGTTTTAAACACAATATTAAAGCTAATGTTGCAACTAAATGTTAAATATAAATGTTAAATGGCAATCTGCTGTCATATCTAGATGTCAAAAATCTAAATATTCATTCAAATGTGACTGTTGAAATAAAAATAATATTAATATTTGTTATACCTAATGTTAAAACTAAATGTTAAATATACATTTAAATGTGGTGATGATTATAAATCTATTTATCGAGATGCTTTTAGAATATGAAGAATATCAGCCTTTATTTGCAGCTCATAAAAATGTCCTTAATTTGAAGGGAGCAACTGTTGGCACAAAGCGGCAGCCATCCACAGATCCTAATCGCTTCCTCCAGCCTGAAGGGTTTCTCCCCAGCGATCGTCATATTTAGCAAAGAGCTCAACGCCGAAGATGAAACTCTTCTTCCTTCTTATTGGAACAAAGACTTCCTTCGTTGCTCCAAGTTTCCCATGAGAAACAATAACAAAGAAAAAAAGTCTCCCTTTAACGCTCACATGGCAAACAGTCACGCCTGGCTGTACACACTCCTTTAAACGCCACACTCAAACAGCTCAGCGCGTGTGTGTTTGCGTGTGTGTGTGTCTGTGTGTGTGTGTGTGTGTGTGTGTGACGAGCTCAACACGCTATTCACATTTGGGTCACTATTAGACAGATGTTCTCCAAATCTCAACCTCAACCTTTTCTTTTCCCACTCTGCCTGAATCGTGCGGGTTAAACACATACGAACTACTCATTAACTTTAATCCAAACACTTTGCTCTCTGTTGTCACATGACTGATTCAGCAGCCGTGATAAATGGGCTAACAGGTTCATTTCAAGCCGGACTCGTTTCTGACTTTCCCCCTTCGCTCGCTGGAAGTAAAGCATTTCATGTGTGTCGCAAAGTCTTTGAATCGGATTCAACGTTGTTGTTTTTTTCCTGTGATAGTGGGGAATAAAAGTCGTTGTGTAGGGAAGATCTCATGAAGTAATTAATATATACAGTAAAAATATTACAAAACCAGAATCGATCTCGTTGAGGTGTCACATGGGGTAAATTTGGACTAAATCGGACAAACGGTTAGGACCTTATGTCCAAAAAAAAGAATAGATCTCCTTGAGTTGACTCATCTGCACCAAATTGGACTAAATCCGACCAATGGTGGAGAAATTCTGGCCCAAAAACTATTGGGAGATAAAACTCCCCCGAGTGTTGAAAATTTCCATAAGACCTTTCCTAAAATCAATCCAGTTCTTCCTTTCAGTTAGGTCTATATGGGTATAAAATTATATGAAAATGATCAATGAAATACTGTTTGAGTTATCGCATTAACTTCAATGCTCTTTGGCGTCGGTGGCGAAGAAAATTTCCATAATATCCCCAACTTTAACGTGTCCAACACGCAGACGGAGACGTAAAAAATACTAGTTTTGCAATAAATTGGTCTTGCCTAATAGTGAACCTGCAATGAATGTTGAAGACCCTGTTTTAACTTGTTAATAATCATTTATTAATTCCTTTAAAGTGTTGATGACACAACATTTATAAGTCCTTTATACGACCAGTCTTACTAAAGTTGTAGCAAAAATTCCCTTTAATCAAAAAAATCATCCAGATTAGAAGGGACACAAATATTCCCAGAATCCCATAACTATTTTCGCTTGACTAGAATTCTTAACAACCTGCATAAAAGTCTGTATACTTAAAGATCATAATTGACCTTAAAACTAGGTACAAAAACACAAATTTAAAAATGTTGCACTTTCTAGAAAACAAAGTCAAATATTGTATTTTAATCTCTGGACCGGATTAATTTAAAGAATCCAGATCTTAAACTAAAAGATCCTTATTAAATATACCTCAATATTATCTGGAGCGTCATATTCACGGAAAGATTGATATAGCCTCTCATATTTAACTTATTTTCCTATTATAAAATATTGTTCTTTTTTAGACATTCCTCAGAAACAAGCCTTTTTTTTTCACTTATTTGAAATTTAAATTTTCCAGAGCAGGAAAACCTCTACCAAAAAAAAAAAAAACCCTCCCAAAAAAAACAGATGATGGTGCAAACCTCAACTCAAACGATGGCCTTCTTGGCGTTAGCTGAGACCGAGCGCGAAGACGAGAGATGGTTCCCAGGATGAAGGGCCTTGATGGAGGGACTTTTCCGTCGGTGTCGAAGCCTGACTTTGTAGAGCAAATGGAGCGAGCCCTAATGCTCCTGAAATGAATATCAGCGACTTGACCAAATTCATTTAGAGATCAGCCAGAGTCTTAATCCCTTCTCAGCGGGGGTTGGGGGTTGTGTCTTTTTCTTGTGCCCCCCTCTTCCTTTTGGAAGAAGGTAATATGGCTAAATTTGCTTTGCTAATGGGCTTAGCGCAAGCTGTTACCGAGCAGAGTGGACACGCAGCGGTCCGGCTGGGATACCAGTGGCTTTTCATCTGACTCCTGATGGGGCGAAAGGGAGTGTGGGCGAGAGTTTACGGGACATTTGGAGATAAAAGGAAGACTGGGGTGGGGAGGTTTTACAGTGGGGGGGTTTGGGGGACTCGAGACAGGAAGAGGATTCAGAGTGGAGAAAATAACATCATTTCACACATAAACACTGAAATTTTAGAGAAAATTGCATGTTTTTTTCCGGTTTATATGACAACACCCATTCAAAAAAGAAAATATTTATTTTATTGTATTTTAAAAAAGTTTGTGTTCATGCGACAATGTTGCGATAATAATCCTCGTACTCATGGAACCATAAAACAACAGGGGGAAAAAAGTACAGCCGTTATACTCGGTAGTGTAATTTACTACGACTACGGTTCGACGGAAACCTTTGGTTGTGGTTAGGACTTTGAGTCACACGATAGTCACGATTTTGGATGCCTGAAAATGCAAAATTTGGAAAATCCGTTTTGTATTTGAATCCCCTCCAAACGTCATCGCAGTGTAAAGAGGCAAATAACTATTCAAATTTTTTTAATTTTTTTTTTTTTGATCTCATATTTTCCATCCATCTGCACTTAAACTTGGTTTGTGCCAAGATTGCGAGAAAAAAACCCCCATCTTGAAGCAGATAGATCATTTTTGTGCCTATGAGTGTGGTCATGTGACCTACACCAGCCTTCCTTAAAAATACTCGCCTATGGCTCTTTATTTGGAAGTAATAACTATTTCCCATATAAAAAAAGTATATCAGTGTTATTCATGACTGACGCATGGACCAAACGCTCCCCCACCAGCTACTTTGCATAAATGATGTCATTGCCTAATAATATTACATTTGTTAATTTAAGTGAAGCCTAACATGGATTAAATAACCAAAGTAAACTTAAAAATACCTCATTATGACTTCGGTGTCTATCGACCGGTAATAATAATAATAATAATAATACATTTAATTTATAGATCTACCTGTTACCATGTGTGAGTAAACTGGGATTAAACACAAAACTACCAACACTTCTATAAACGCTAGATTTATTTATATATATCATTTCTATAATATCATATATATAATACAGTAACGCCATGAAACAAACTGATCCATGAATTTGCTCAGAAACTCTTTGATGACTAATCCATCAAATTTGACAGAAATACCACAAAGTCCATGTTATTTCTACACAGTTTTTGTGGAATAGGACCAGCAGGAATGTCTATTTGGACCAGTTGGATAGACAATGGACCCACAATTTGCCATAACTGGGAATTTGTCGGCAAAGTACCACCTGTGTCCACTAGGAGGAACTATATGAACGTACTAAAATCTTTTGCTGTGAGGGAATCATCTTGCGCTGTTGAACAATGAACGATCAATCGTATAATGATGGGATACAAAGTGCAATACTTACATGTCACTCATAATCCACCCACTGCTCTATAGTTTAAATTCGGCTTACTTTCTACACGCTAAAGGGTCATGACAACACGACAACACGACTCTTGTTGTCCCGCCTTCGTCATACCGACACCCATCATTAAATTGCGAAGGGAGATGGTTTCTATTTCTAGCTCCATCAGTGTCATGTAAACCAGACTTTTACAGCGCAGTGAGTAAACAGAGAAGGAGACGATGGCAAACATTCAATAAAAAAAAAAAGTGTTCTTGTTCCAAGTGACTTTAGAGGAGCCTTAATAAACTCAACAGCAGCTCGAATAAAAGCTCTCATCTATCAGGCTGGAATTAACCGCAGTAACATGGAGCCATGCGATCGCAATCTTTATCGGAACGTTTGCGAAAGAACATTAAGACGTAATTAAAACAGTTATAAAAGTATTAGGAAAAGATTAGAATATTACGAACGCTCTGAAATAAAATAAAGGTAAAAATAGGATAAAAGTTTCGGCCTGGGATAAACTTTCACCGCGTTTTCTTAAACCAGCACTCTATATCAGGAAAGACAGGAATAAGTATCATTTTATGAAATTAAAGATTTGATAAAAGGCAGCAGCAAACAAGTTTAACCAGTTTGAAGCGTAAAGAACGGAAAGTTGGGGAGGTTCTGCGCTTCTCTGGGAGCTTGTGTAAAAAAATATTAGGCGCATAAAAGCCGGCAAATCAAAAAAAAAAAAAAAAAATAGAAGAAGTAATCGAAAAAAGTAAATAGTAAAAATTCAATAAAGCAAAACTGGACACATTCTCAAATGTGTCCAAATGTGCTTCCCGACTACTTTGTCTGCTGGCATTTCTCTATATCTCCATTTCCTTTTACAAATGTTATGAGACTTTCCTCTCATGGTATCTGGGTAAATATGGCCCCTCCTTGAACATGTGCTCTGCGGGGCCACTCTTCGTCTGCCGCGGCATCGGGCGACAGATAACTCGTCGGGCGACAGATAACCCGCTGCATGACAGCAGTGTGCCTTCCCATATGCCAGCTGTGGCAGCCACACATTATGGCTGACATATGCCAATTAACCCTGAGATTGCATCCCTTGTCGTACAGCTGACGTCCATAAATGAGCAGCTACGAGGATCATTTCCTGGCCGGGGGAGGCTGTGGCAACTTACACTGTCAAAACAGCCCCGCTTATTCTCAAGTAAAATCAAGTTGTCTCGTATTGAGCAAAATAACACAGAAATTGTAGATTCTTAAAGTCGCCCTTATTACCAGCTGTGAAAACTCAGTAATTTAAGATGCATTTGCTTCAAATGAGTTTTTTGTTCTTTTCGCTAGACCTTCATGGTACTTTTAAGAATTATAGTTCCTGCTCAGCTGTGTGGTGCTGAAGACATTTTGAGTCACTATTTATTACCCGAAAATGTGACTGAACCTAATTTATGATACGACCCAGAGGCAGCATGTTTATGCCTAAAGAGTAAGGGGCCGAGGATAGAGCCATGGGGGACACCACAGGTAAAGAGGCCACAGAAGAGGAGCCATTACCTGTAGCTACTAAGACAGTTCAATTCAATTAATAGGACTTATTTTTTTACATATTAAAGCATTTGAGGATGTACTAAACGAAATTATGTAACTTGAATCAATCAAAAAAAAAAGTCTAGTGATAATAATAATAATAATAATTTATAATGCACTTTACATTTGAATCAGATCTCAAAGTGCTAAGTTAAGATCAAATAGCTGCTTAAAAACATGCTTTACCAAAAAGGTTGGGAAATTTTACTTCATAAAGAAGGTAATGGAGGAATAATTGATTTAAAACTTCTTTTTTTTTATTACTGTTTAAAAATTGTAAAAACAATTTCACATTTGATTTTAATTACACATATTGTAAAAAAAAAAAGAAACATTTTAAAATCAGAATAACAATCTTCATGGGGAGCATTCAAACCATTACTTTACAGTTTTTACGTCTACCTCAATATCGGCACGAAGAGAGAAAGTACCATATATATAATCTTCTTTCTTAAAATGCATTATGTAATCTTCCGTAAAAAACAAAAAAAATGTAACTTATTTCCCGGAGACAACTCTTTTTCTACTTGCTTGAAATTCATGGTTTTGCAGTGCTGTTGTTGTCAAACCTGCTTTTGTGCACGCTCCCCTCCACATTATCTGACTTGATTAAAATCTCCAGCTGACAGTGGAGACAGAGGTCTGCAGAGACGGCACCTTGAAAGTGGATTCAGGCGGCGGAGCTGCTTCGGGTCTCAATACGAGTCACATAACCCCGAGTCGTGAGCCATTCTGGGCCGCTGACCCACAAATAAGAGACTCAGTCCAATCCATTTTGCCCCCATGCCTGCCAAGCGCCGTGTGGGCTTTAACTCTCCTGAGGGTCATTTCCCCAGCGGCTCCATTAGGTTCTGGGTTCTTATAGAGCATCGACCAGCGCTCCCCTTCAGTTCGTGTCGCATAACGAGAGTGAGGGTCTCGCCTGCAGCAGCTCCGATGGAGTGCCTCACTGAACTGAAAATACTTGTTGCCGCAGCAGCCCAAGATTGAAAAAACAGGAACTGCTGGAGAAGGTAGTTTCTTTTTGAAGTAGAGCGTGAAATTTAAATTTTCCTCAAAGTGATGCCAGAAATCATCAGCCCGGGTTTGTTCCAACGTTTTAATCTGCTTGAGAACATCTAAGGGAGCGTTTATGTTTGCGGGCGGGTTTCTGTTGACATGATGACGTTTGGTATTCAAAAACTGTCACTACACGTCATTTTATTATTTTGAATTTGGTTTTAATCATCTTAATGTATTTGTGTCTCGGCCTCCAGGAACCCGCTATGTCTGATCCGGCGGGAAACTTATCAGAAAGTCCGGGGTATGGATCCCGCATCGGGGTGACAGAGAACTCCCTTGCCATCCTGGAGCGAAACAGGGATTCTGGAGAACTTTGGGACCTGGAGGAGATTAAACCAAACGCAGAAGCGCTGGAGCGTGGCATACCGGGCCTGTACCTCTCCTGCTTCGACATGCTCTTCACTGAAGACGCCACCTGGCTGGTGAAAGTTTCAGAGAACTCCCCGGCACCGGCCGTGCCCACGACTCGCATCGAGCCCCAGGAGGAACCGGAGCAGTGCCCCGTCATTGACAGCCAGGAACAGGGTCTCTCCCCCGGGCTGCAGGGGCAGGAGGAGGAGCATTCTCTGGAGCAGGTGCAGAGCATGGTGGTCGGAGAAGTGCTGAAGGACATCGAAACGGCCTGCAAACTGCTCAACATCACCCCAGGTAGGTCCCTTCCTCCCCCCGCACCTGCTGCTGCAGACGTCTTCTGGACGGAGACATTTTAACAGACAAAGACCACAAAGCTTTAAAGTACATAACGCATTTTTCATAACAGGGTGCAGGAATACTGAGTGGATGATATTTAAGCTACTGGATCTGGCTCCCAAAATCAACAGATATTTGTTTGGATAGTCCGGGAAAGATGACAGATCAGATTCATCAACTCCTTACTGACGCAAAGCCGTGTTTACCATCTCCAGGATCTGCTTAATCCTGACCTTTGCTTGCTGTTCCCTTTGAATTGTGACAGTCATGGTTCTCTCTCGCCATCAGAGGTGTACACAGACTTAAGGGCGAGGTCTCCTGCTCACAAAGCAAACACGGGAAGCATTATGTACTGTAAGACTTGTGGCTGTCATAAAAACCTGAGTGATCCTCCATCATCTGTTCTGCTGATTAGAACCGGAGCGGCACAAGGACACAATTACCCCGTGTTAAAGTCACAGGACATAATGCAGCGGGAAAAATTGCATGAATATAACTGATGTGACTTTTACACACTAAACCCGTAAGAAGGTGATTTACTGCCGGGCCAGCTGGGTTTTCTCACAGGCATCCTGTCCCGTGTTTTGTAGACCCTACGGACTGGAACACGGGGAATGTCCAGAAGTGGCTGCTGTGGACTGAACACCTCTACAGGTTGCCCCACGCCGGAAAGGCCTTCCAGGATTTGACAGGAAAAGACTTGTGCGCCATGAGCGAGGAGGAGTTTCGCCATCGTTCGCCGCAGTGTGGAGACACACTCCACGCTCACCTGGACATATGGAAGTCAGGTGTGTATGTGTGAGTGTGTGTGAGTGTATGTGTGAGTGTGTGGAGGTTAATTCTCATTTTATCAGAGCAGACTTTGGTTTCTGGAAGGATTCTATGGTTCAGGGTGTGGATAGAGTTCTGTGTGTCAGCAGCTGGAGTTACTATGTGTCTGGATGGACCGGTCTAAAAAAACGTCAAAAAAATGTTCTCTTTCTGTCGGCCCTGTTGTGAAGTGGTAACTTGTCCAGGGTCTAACCCCGCCTCCTGCCCAGTGTCAGCTGGAATAGGCCACAGCCCCTAAATTATAGATTGGATGGATGGAAGGATAGATGGATGGATGGATGGATGGAAGGATAGATGGATGGATGAATGATAGATATGATAGATGGATGATAGATTTGATGGATGGATGGATGAATGGATTATAGATTGGAAGGATGGAATGATAGATGGAAGGATAGATGGATGGATGATAGATTTGATGGATGGATGGATGGATGGAAGGATAGAAGGATGGATGAATGATAGATATGATAGATGGATGATAGATTTGATGGATGGATGGATGAATGGATTATAGATTGGATGGATGGATGATTATAGATTGGATGGATGGAATGATAGATGGATGGATGGATGTTTGAATGATAGATTTAATGGATGGATGATAGATTATAGATTGGATGGATGGATGGATGGAAGGATAGATGGATGGATGGATGGATGGATGGTCACGTTTTTGTATAGTTATTATTATTATTTATTTATTTATTTTTTATTGATGCTTTTATCTGCTTTTGCCTTGTAGCACTTTGAGATTTGATCCAAATGTAAAGTGCATTATAAATTAAATGTATTATTATTATTATTATTATGGATGATAGACTGGATGGATGGATGGATGAATTGATTATAGATTGGATGGATGAATGATAGATTGGATGGAAGGATGGATGGATGGTTTAATATTCTGCACAGCACGAAACATTCTTCCTTGAGAGCGTCGGTTCTGCAGGAGGAAACATCTCTCCAGGGACAGAGTTAGAAATAAATAAAAGATCATAGAATAATAGAAATCTTCGACTGAAATGTTTGCGTCTCTCTTCTCTCTCCAGCTGCCTGGATGAAGGAGAGGTGCTCAGTTGGCGAAACAAAAACTACTGGTAGGTTTGTCGGCCTCATCCACCTGTCAATCAAAGATGACGTTAAACAATAATGAATAAAAATACATGAATTAGATAATAAATAATGTTATGAATATTAATAGACATCTAGTTTAACTTAGATGAAAGAGAAGAGTTTGGTTTCACTGAATCTCCCACACCTTTGATGTCATTCCTCCTCTGACTCTGAAACCTGGAGGGCGTAACGTTACGACACTTTTTTTCTTTTTTTTTACATATGAATCGCGTCACTGATGCCTTTCTTCTTCTTCGGTGTCAGGTGCTGAGGAGCTTTGGTCCGAGGCGGATTCGTCGTGTTCGGGTCAGCCCATTCACCTGTGGCAGTTCCTCAGAGAACTCCTGCTCAAACCTCACAAGTACGGCCGCTGTATCCGCTGGCTCAATAAAGAAAAAGGTATATTCAGGTTGTTTTTTTTCAAATACTAAATTAAAGACACGTCTCTGGACTTTTTCAGAACATCAAAGGTGTTCTCAGACGTCATTACGACGTTATTTGCCTGGTTTGATTTTAAAAGAGTGAATGCTGGACTGAAAAAAAAAAATTCCACAGATAGAAATTTTACATATTTTCGTTCATTTATGGTACTATTTTATTTCAACTACATTCAGTTCTTTCTAAACTTACACAACAACTTCTTTCACAACTTTGACCACACATGAAATTTGTATATATACCCTGAAAAGTCATAACTCCATAACTATTTCCTGGGTCATGAGGAGAAGTTCAGTTGCATGTCTCTGCCACTAGGGGAGCTTTATCTCCAAAATTTTTCGAGCCATGATTTCTCAACCGTCCGATCTGGATGGTTTGAGATTATAAATGAGTCACCTGAGGAATTCAGTCGGGGGATTACATGTACAACCCAGGGGTTTGGGGACTTTTCGGGGATATACCCTTGCTGGTGGAGTAAACCGCGTAGGCCTAACTTATACATTGTAATACTGACCAAGAGTAGTTGTCTGTTGATTAACGACACAATCAATGAACAAGTTACATTTCAACGTGATATAGGGATGTATTTTTAGGCAGTTAAACATCCTGTTTGTTCAAATAATCATCGCAAATGCTCAAAATAAGAATTTCCAGCCAAATTAAAGAGAGAAGTCATCTTAAAATGCTTAAATATCGCTCTGTAATCTTATTTCAAACTCAAAATGGACTTGAATCTAGAACAGCGTCACTACTAAATAGAAAGAAACTTTATAAATACCCACAAGGGAAATGTTTGAGGTGGTTAAGGAGATGAGATTAAAAAAAAAAAAAAGATAAAACATGCAAAAATGAACATATTACAATGAAAACAAAACAAAGAAAAAATGATACGGCGCAGTTTTGCGAAAAGTATACTATTTTAATTATTATTAGGTGATTCTGAGACATAAACTTCCTAATATTAGTGAAATATAGTTTAAAAATGTGATGTACCAGCTCATTTCAAGATGCCCTTTATCAAAATCTCACGTCTTATTTTTATGAAATCTTACCGAGCAAATTTTCACTTGTTCTATAGGCAGATTTTTTTTAAACTTATTTCAAGCTAAAAACTTCTAGCGCTTATAAAATCTTCCATTGATCATTTTCAAATTCTATACTATCGTAGACCTTAGTACAAGGAAGAAGTGGGTTGATTTTGGGGACGGTCAATACTATATTTACGACACTAGGGGGAGCTCTATCTCCCGAGGTTTTAAGGCCCATAATTTCTCAACCTTTGGTCTGATTTTAGGTTTTATTTGGTGCAAATGAATCAACTTGAAGAGTTTTATCTCATTTATGTCCTGTATTTTAATATTTCATATTTCAATTACGAAATGGCAGTATTTTTACCAAAAACACAATTTTTCGGACATAACTTCCTAACCGTTTGTCCGATTTAGTCCGAATCCATTTTGTTGCATATGAATCGACTCAAGGAGTCTTATCTCGTTTATGTCAATTTAGTCCAGTAGTTCATATTTTACTCACTAGGGGGACCTTTTTAATGATGTATTTTTTTCAACAAAAACTTTTTTTTTTAACATAACTTCCGAATCGCTGGTCCGATAATAATCTGTTTGAGTCACATCTGAGGAGTTCAATCAGGGGGATTGCTTGTACTATGCAGGGGATGAGGGGTTTTATGGGGACATACCCTTGTTTGTCTGGGACGATGTCTGGGAAACGTTGTCACTAACTGTAATGTTTTCTGGCGCTCACTATAAATGACAAATCTCTCTTGATTCCACCAGGTATTTTTAAAATCGAAGACTCGGCTCACGTGGCCAGACTGTGGGGACTGAGGAAGAACCGACCCGCTATGAACTATGACAAGCTGAGTCGCTCCATACGTCAGTACTACAAGAAGGGCATCATCCGCAAACCTGACGTGTCCCAGAGACTGGTCTACCAGTTTGTTCACCCGGTATGAAGCAGAGGAGACCGAAACCCACGGAACTCACCCACCGCGCTCTCGGACACTTACGCACGAGATGCTAAGGTGACATGGAGCGCCTGCGCTAATTGTGCGCGCCTCCACTTCCATTATTTGAAGTCTCGGCTGCTGCATGGAGGCTCATCTGTGAAAGGGCCCAGGGGGAGGCGACAAAAAAAAAAAAAAGAAGTGGCTTTTGGGGGCGTTTTCCTGCTGCGGATAGAGAACACACACACACACACATCAATAAGCAATAAATTAAAATAAATAAACGTGTAAATGAACTGCCTTTTGCATTAGCATGATCTGCCTGTATTTTTCCATAATGTGATTTTAATTTAGTCGCCACGCCAAATAACCAGAACTGATTGTTCCTGCACACAAGCCTCAGAAAAAACGCCCATAGCTACGTTTGCTTTGTCCTTTTGTTTCACTCATCTCCATTACTGTCTCTGTTTGAATTAGAGCCAGTTTTACTGCCGCAGTTGATAATGTGGATGCTTCCTTTTCGGCTTTGGCCCTACCTGTTCTGTACACAATCGGTCGGGGAGGAGAGGCGTCTGTATTCTCTGTACTCTGCAGGTACAGCACGTACAGTTTGCTGCCTCTTTTGAAGATCCTCAAAACGCCGCTCAGACTCTACTGATGGCGCCGCTGAAATGTTTCTAAGGTGGTGAGGAGTGATGAGCTGAGCTCCCTTCGTACTGCTACGCTTTCACCTCTGCTGCGCAAACTATAGCATTTAAAGTCCAGGGTGTTTCACTGCGAAAGACCCAAAGTGTTGAAGGTAAAATAAATTGATATGAAATAAATAATCATAAAGAGACGAATTGTGTCATTCATTCATCAGACGTCTGCTTATCCTCATGTGGGGTGTGGATGGTGTGGACGATAGATTGGATGGATGGATGGATGGATGGATGGGCGGATGAATGGATAGAGGGATAGATTGATGGATGGACGATAGATTGGATGGATAGATGGATGGATCGAGAGGCGGGGCTTACCTTGGACAACTCTCCAGTTCTTCCCAGGGTCGATACTTGGAGATGAAATTGGAAATTGTGGCTGTGGAGACGTCGGCGTTTGTTTGTCTGGTTCCTTCAATGCCCTCCTGTTTCCTCCTACAGTCCAAGAACATGAAATGTTGGTGACTTTAAATAAGCGTGAATTTGACCCGCCTCTTACCCAGGGTCAACTTGGAATAAGCTCCAGTCCCTCGTGAGCCAGCACAAGATGAAGAGTTGACAAAATCTCGTCTTCTGACACACTCGGGTCAAAATTTGAGTTGGTCTAATAGCTTGGTTTGTGTTTTTAAACAGATTGGGTGAGTGTGTTTTGTTTTCCTTCTACCTTTTTCTCAGGATGTTGTACATGTCTTTAAATGACCACACCTCCAAAAAAAACCTGGATGTCAATGAACCTTTTACAGCTAAACCCGAGTAAAACAGGCGCCGTGATGACTAGAACAAAGGCTCAGAGAGAGAAAATGGCCTCCAAACTCAACACAGTGGGACTAAACCCAAGCAACCAAGCAAGAACGTGATCTTTTGACGCTGTAACCGCTGTTCTCTGAGTGTCTCTCCACTTCCCGCAGATGTAATACGTGACAGGGTGGAGAGATGCTGTGGATACGCTGGAGAGCAGCGGATTGTTGGGCGGAGGTATGAAGTTTGCTTGGAGCCATTCCTGTTTCACACTTCCAGTTTCCGCAGTGAGGATTGATTTACATAATCTTACGTTACATGACGGCGTCTTTCATTCAAGGAAAGGGGCAGTGGCTGCAGAATTGAAATCACAAAAATAAATAAGTGGCTATGACATTTAATCCTCATTGGATCACAGGGATTAAGGATGTGGAACAAAGAGATTTGGACACAATAAAATGAAAATCACCTTTAATTAACTGTTTCATTAAAAAAAAAAAAACATGATGAAATCACATTTAATTCTTATTTTTTTATGTTTCACATTATAATACTTTATATATAGTGTCTGAATTTGTTCATATGAGGATTTATTTCATGTTCGATCGATTTTGGAAAAGACCATTTTCATATTTCTACCACTAGGGGGAGTTTTATCTCCGAAATCACAGATTTCAGGCCATAATTTCTCGATCGTTGGTCCGATTTAGTCCAAATTTGGAGCATAAGGAGATCTATTTAATGTTTTTCATATTTTAATCTTATAATTCACATTGCTGAGAAAAACACAGTTGTTTTTTTTTAATATAACATCACATTCAATTTAATGAGTTCACCTTCATGAGTCAAAAATAAAAATTAAGAATGACGCGTTAGAAGGAGTTCTCCATAGCATTTAAACATTATGAAGAACCCCTTTTTCTTAAAATCTAAACATGAATCCGTGTGCTGTCTCTCAATCACGGTGAATATTAGTAGAATCAGTCACATACACTTCACAGGCTAAACCACTTTTTATTATAATGATCTTTTTTTTTCTTCTTCTCTTTGTTTTACAGCGACCACTTTTCTGATTGAGATCTCTGTGAGCGTTTCATCTGTTTTTCTTTCCTCATCAAAAGCTCTTTCTTCTCCAACGGGCTTCCAAAGGTGTCATTATTACCTCTCTCTCTCCTCGTGAAGAGAAACCAGAGGGTGCATGTCTGCCAAAAAAAAAAAAAAAAATGGCCGTAGGCCAGTGCCAAAAGTTGGAGGGCTGTTGTTTGAGAGCGCAGGCCTTTTCTTTGGAAGTGAATTCATATCTTTTACCGGGTAAAATGTGTACACAAGGGATCAAGTGGTTTTAAGGTGTCAGTGTTCGGGTGAAACCATGAGAGAGAGTGAAAACACAGTGGAGTGATTATTTTAGCACCATGGAGATGTGGGTGCACTGATGCGTGCGCGACGCTTCAGGGTAAGAAGAGAAATTACACGCCTGCAGAAATCCAGTTACGTCTGCACTTACAAGGACAGTTGGCAATATCTATTAAAAGGCCTCACCCATCCGTTCAGCCCCTCTAACATCAACAACTGTTGATGAGTCAAGGTGCGTAAGAGCCAACAAACAAACTCTGTCTGAAGGGAGGGGCGCTTTAAGGCTTCACATTGTGTTTCAGGACTTTACAGCCCCTGCAAGTTTTTTTACATCAGCTTGAAGTCCCAATTTCTCAAAGTACGTTTTCCATTCAAATTTGTAGATTTGGGCAGATGGCGCACCGAGGATGGACTAACCGATCTTTATTCCATCTGCTCTCAGGTCATTTTTTAGTGACAAGTGACTGTGCTTTTATACTTTTACCCTTTTTTTTTTCTCATAACACAAGCAATTGTTTATTTATTATCTGTTTTATTGCTATTTATTTTACCGTATGCTACTTATCTTCCTATCTTGTCTTCTAGTTTGTCTGTTCATCCGTTTAAAATGCAAATGAATTGTCCTCATTGCGAGCAATAAAGTTGTCTGAATCTGAATCTGAATCTGAATCTGGATGTGAATCTGAATTAAAGATGCTTCAGCTGGATAATGTTGTTTGTGCTTCTTCCTCAATTAACCATTTTTTCCCCTCAAATTTACATTTAATGCTCTAGAGTAAACAAAGAACGAAATTTAGAACCTAAAATTATACTCATATAATTAAAAAAAAAAAAGTATACACTGTAAAGAACGAACACAAATTGGTTCGTTTAAATTATTATCGAGTCTCTGTTACGAGAAAATACTTAATTAAAATGTTTGTAAGCACTGGAAGGGATTTTTTTTCTATTTTTTCAGTGTGTAATATTTGTCTGCTAAAACGCTGTAGGAATAAAACTTCGTCAGATTTGTGCACCAATAATAATCAAAACTTTATTTTCTGTTTTACACTTTAGGTGATTTGAGGGTAAAGAGAGTTGAAGAACTTTTTTTATGCTTTTTAGTCCAATCTTTAAAAAGACACTTGTTGATGAACTTTAATTACTTTATTAATGCAAAATTAAAATCTATGTTATTATTATCAGATATAAATACTTAGATTTTTTGTAACCAATTTAAGCAATTTTCTTTACTGGACTCTATTTTTCTTATTACTTTTAATTGAGAGAAAGTAACTGGTTTAAATCAATGTATATATATATATTTCAAATATATATATATAAAATATATTTCAAATATACATATAATATATATTTCAAATATATATTATATATATATTTTATCTAATTCAAAAAGCTATGTAGGGTTCAGTAAAAAAATTAAAACCAATTAAATAAACCAGATTAAACATGTAACAATTACTCGGGATGTGAATCAGTCTTTTCGGAACTTTATCAAGAAGTCACAGTCTGTGTGTGAAAGGGTGTCGATGGCAAAATAAAAGAAAATATGCACAAAATGTAGAAAAACAGTTTTTTTAAAACATTAAATGTTCGGTTTTATGGTAAATGTTTTGCAAAAAAAGCAAAAAATATGTGAGATCTTTACTAGAAAACTAAAGAAATACCAAAATGATCATTCATATTACCAGATTATAAAAAAACAAATGCTATCATAATGTCATATTTATAGTGCATCAGTTATAACTTAATGTTAATATAGTATATTGATGAAGTTGTGGTGTAACAGACTAAAAATCGACATAAAGTTGAGTTTAATGTGCATGTTGAGGGAAAAAGGTCTGGATTCATTGGTCCATAATGTGGCTCATAATCTCATAATGTGGCTCATAATCCCATAATATGCTCATAATGTGGTTTGTAGAAGGTCCGAGGTTGTTTCCTGTCATCCAGGATGGATCTGGTTACTGCTGACCCCTAGTGGCAGATCCTGAGAACAGCAGCTGGGCAAACATGACTCCACACGTTAAAGGTGAGGAAACTCACACTTCCTCTATTAAACACTCATTCAGGGGGAAATGAAAAGGAAGCTCAATACAGTTAATTATTTCAGAGTTTGTTAGAGTGATCTTAACTGTCGGAAAAAATATCTGTCAACATAAACAAGAACAGAAAAACAGAAGCACCAAATATTACTCACAATTAAAAATTTTTAAAAAAAACAACAATCATCCGAAGGGAACAGCCGAATAAATGCAGGCATCTCTCACATAGCTCCAGTCGGCCTTAAAGCTTCTCCTAAATTCATGTTAAACCCACCTTGATGAACCCCACAGCTTTAGAGAAAACGTTCTTTGTTCTGACGAGTCCAAAAACTGAACTGTTTAAATGAAATTAATCTCGTTGCAGCCGGTGGAAACCACACAGTGTTTCACAAAATGAACATTTGGAGTTACCGTCTATCATGGAGGTTTCAGTCTGACGCTTTATCTGCTTCAGGACCAGGATGACTCGTCATAATTGAGTCAAAACATGAGTCCTGCTCTCTTACAGAAAGATTCTGAAGAATGTCAGGTCATCGCTAAGGTGCAACTGGGTCAGGCAGGTAGACAATAATCTCAATCAGAAGAGTAAGTCCAACCCTGAATGACTAAAAATGAATGAAATAAAGAAACAAATGTTATTAAGATTAAGAGGCACTACAGCTGGAGAGTTACAACATAACGCTAAAAATAAAAAAGAAATCATGAAAAGTTGTCGGCACGGCTGAATGGCGTTTTCCATCGAGCGCTTGAGTACTTCTATAAAGATAGGATTTGTCATCCTTCAGTGTATCACGGCGGTCTGACAGTAGATGCTCCAGTTGTGGCTGGTTCACGGTACCGCTGGGCCTCAAATAACGCCAAGAGTTTGTTCAGCAGCAGCAGAATTTAAATTCCCATCACCTTCACACGGACGTCCTGCAGGCTGCGTCGCTGTAAACTGAGCTCAGCTCCTCCTTCCCTTTTTCAAAACATTTGAAGTGGCCGATTTTAGTAAGGAAATATTCAACCTCTTTTAATCTAAGCTTGCAAGTATTTTTTTTTTTTTACAGAGCCTACAGACGGAGAAAGGCAAACCCTTTTTTTCCCCCTCTTGGACCTTTTCAAACTTCCTTACCGCAGCAGAAAAAGCCACTGGTCCCAATCAATATTTCAGAGACGGATCTTCTTTCCGCTTTGTTGTTGCAGCTTTCTCTCTCTGCGTCGGTAAGAGAACACCCGCCTCCCTCATCGGCGAGGGTGTAGTTTTCACCGGCACCCGTGGTAACCACGTGTGACAAACCAATCTCATATGACATGAAGTGTGCCGCCACATACAGCGCCCTCCAGAATTGTTGGCTTCAATTTAAAAAAGTGAGTAAATGCGGTGCATTGAAATGTCTGTATTGTCTTTACGCCTGATATTTAATTCAAATTATTCACAAAAAGCTCATCTTTGACTCAAGTAGCATAAACGTAAAGTAAAACAAACGTTGCATTCTTAGTAAAAAAGGATATTTTCTCTAAAAGTGGGCTATGATTATTACCACCTCCATGAAATCCTATGATTAAAAAGTAACTGAGGCATGTTCCCAGTCCTATTTTTTATTTTTAGGTAAATCGTTTTGAGTAGGAACTCTGAAGTGGTGAACAAAGACTTCCTGTTTAACTGGGGTATAAATATGAGGTGACACAGGCCCGATTCTCTTAAGGTATTCTCAACAGATCAAAAGGCCAGTTTCAACAGTAAGATCAATACTCAGCCTGGAATAGGATGTGCCTGCAAACCGACCCCAGGCACTGTGAGGAGGATGGTTATACTGGCAGAACACTCCAAGGATTAAAGCTATAGAATTGCAGAGGTCAGCTGCATCTTGGGAGTCAGGAAGTCTTCCCTAACTAACATCAGATGGCGCCGACACCAACACCAGCTGTTTGGAAGGGCAGCGAGAGAAAAAAGCCTCTGCTAACATCCGCACACAAGCTAATGGCATAAAGAAATGCTTGTCATACCCACTGTGAAGCGTGATGGTGGATCTCTGATGCTGTGGGGTTGTTTTGTTTTCCAAAGGTCCTGGACATCTTAAACAAACATCCGTATGGACAATGAAGACGTTTTTACGTATCTCATTTTACTCACTTTTCTAAAGGGTGGCGATAATTTGACATACTAACAGCCGATTTCATGTGACGTGTATTTTGGTGGACAGATCACACAAAACAAAATCAAAGGCGTCGTCAACATCCCGTTTAATTGGATCAAAACCGTGTCAATAAATGGGTAGAAACCAATAGAGGCCATGCATTCAAAATCAGTGTGTGTGTGCGTGGGCGTCGGCATGCAGGTAATCACAGACGTTAAGAGCTGCAGGTGGATAATGCAGAGTCACAGACATTCACTCCAAAGAAACTCAGTAAAAGATCATTTAAAATAGACTTGGTCGTGACATGGAGCCGGAGTCGGCATGAAAACAGCGCTTCATCCGTGGCGTGTAAATACAAAAGATAAGCTAGAGGAGAGTCGTTATAACAGGCACCTTGTTAGAAAACAGGTGGGACAGCGCGGGTTCGTGTAAACGATCCTCCCAAGGCTGGGTAGAGTTCTTATTTCCTTTTCAGAGAGAGGCTCTGCTCGTTTCATAGATGCTAACTCACCGGCGGGAACGCGACTTAACGACAGAAGGAGTAGTTGGACATTTGGAGAAAATGTGCTGATATGGTTTCTAGCAGAGAAGATTGACACCACTCTCTTGGCCGTGCACTGATCGTGAAGGTAGCTCCAGCTGCGGGTTAGCTTAGCATCATTACCGACTGGGTTAGACAGAAGGGGATGAAGCTGTTAAATACTGGCGAGCTTCTGATGTGTGTTAGAGGATTTTTATGCCGTTGTTCGACTTGATCCTGAAGAGGAAGCCTGAGGAATGGATGAACGTGGATGAGCAACACGATGAAGATCTGAGAAAGAGTCGTGGAAGCTAGGCTAAGAAACGAGATGAGGATTGGTGAGCATGGAACCATAGTTCCATGTCAAGAAAGAGAACATCGGATGAGATGGTTGCTTTGAGAGGGTTGATGGAGAAGTACAGAGAAGGCCAGAGGGAGCTGCATCATAATGGATGGGTTCAAGATGGAGGTGGGACTGCATCAAGGATTGGCTCTGAGCCCCCTTCCTCTTTGCTGTGGTGATGTACAGTCTCACAGATGACGTGAGGCAGGAGTCTCCAGGGACTCTGATGTTGGTTGAGGACATTGTGATCTGTAGTGAGAGAACGAAGCAGGTGGAGGAAAACCTAGAGAGGTGGAGGTATGCGCTAAAGAAAAAAAAAGGAATGAAAGTCAGTCACAGCGAGACAGAAAACATGTGTGTTGATGAAGAGGGAGGCAAGTGGAACGGTGAGGATGAAGGAGGAGAGGTGGAGAAGGTGCAGGAGTTTTAGTTCATGGGGTCAACTGTTCGGAGCTACGGGGAGTGTGGAAAAAAGGTGAAGAAGCGAATGCAGGCAAGGTGGAGTGGGTGGAGAAGAGTGTCGGGAGTTATCTGTGACAGATGGGTCCCAGCAAGACCGAAGAGGAATGAGGAGAGGGAGTCAGATGTGGCGTCCACTAAAGGGAAAGAAGAACTTTGCAAAGCCAAGAGTGGTATCGATCTTCTTCTCTACCTGTCAAATCATTCGATGCTGAACATGTTAATATTTCACAACAGAAGAGAACACAGTGTCGGACGAGATAAAATAAACGTACACGCACCCAGACTGTAAAAAAAGAAAAGGTAAAAAGTTTGAAATCTGTTCATGGAATGCACAAAGCATATCTCCTTCCTGTCAGCATCGCGTGTCGCCATCACATCTGAAATCAAACACGGCTACACACCAAAGGAACCAAAATGTGTCGCTGGAGCTGAATCGTCTGGAGATGATGCGGTTCTGAACGGATCCGTCTCAGCAAAGTCTTCTCTGAGATCCAGGAAAAAAGAAGCTCTGCTCTCAGTTCTCTGGCAATGTGCAATTATGACCGGGCGGTTTTAGTCTGGGAGTTCCCCTCCGACGAGGCAAGCGTCCTCATCCGCGAACAGTTAGATGGGCTCCACGTAATTAGCCGGGTAAAGACCCAGCTGGCCGTTGTCTAGGCGACCTTTACACCAGCCCTGCTCATCCTCCTCCTCCAGCTTCGTCAGCTCGTCCCCTTTACCGGTCAGGAGAGACAGATCAGCGTCACAGAACATCAGTGCGATACAGACACAACATTGATCCTGCGGCTGTAAACATCAGTGGAATATTTCACCAACCTTCAACGTTTTAAGAAATAAGGCATTTGTTGAATGAACGTCTGATTTATGGCTGGAGATCCGTTTGATGAGGTCTTAGGTACAATTGACCTTTGACCCCTTAATTCTTATCTATTATTAACTCTGACTGGACATTTTTACTATCCCCTAAAGGTATTCCTGAGGTACAGGACGAATGCACGAGATACACCAATCAGCCATAACATTATAACCACTGCCAGGTAACGTCAGAGTGACACTGATTATTTTGTTTGCCATGGCACCAGTCAGTGGGTGGGATACATTAGGGGGCAAGTGAACATTGCTTCCTGCGGTTAATGTGTGTGAGCAAGGGGCAAGATCTGGACGATTTTGAAAATGCAAGACGACGGGATAAGAGCATGACCTGGACCGCATGTCTGGATGTGTGTTCTTCAACGATGAGGAGGGCTGAGGAAGGACAACTGGTGAACCAGCAACAGGGTGATGCGTGTGGGGAGGGAAGGCTACCTTCTGAATCCCGGACAGGAGTGGATGAAGCACAGTGTGCTGTGAACAAAAAAGTCGCTGGTTCTGATGGTGTCAGAACACACAAAGCAGCCCTGAGCTCTTTGGCTGTCGGGTGCAAACACTATATCAGACAGGTGGTTGTATTGGTATGGCTGATTGGTGTATGCTGTATGAACCCATATATGGAATATCATGTAGTTTGTTTGAAAGACAGCACCTCTTTTTAGAAATGAACAATTTCCTGACAGAATATTAACAGAATCATCTCTTAAATATAAAAGTCTTTAATTTATTGTTAGTTTATTTTCATTTATTCTTAGTTTATTGTCATTTATTCTTAGTTCATTGTCATTTATTGCCATTCTATGTGAGGTATGAATGTTTTCTCTATGCTTGTGTCACAAGACAGGAAAGCCTGTTTTCAGTCCGATGCGGATGAAAATAATAATTTTCTCGGATTATTTCCTTGTCTCTCCGCAGAGGTGAGAAAATATTAGACATAAACGAATTCCGCTCACGGATCCCTGCGTTTTCGGTTTGCGCCGAGAGTGGAAGCTCGTTGCACGGCTTCTGTTTCCTCACTGTTTGTCTTCGTCACCTGAACGGCGTCTGCTGACGCTGGCGATTCAGCGGACATAGTTTTGCAATATGCATTGCAGCAAGATAAGAAAGTTCTTTAGTGAGGTCGGTACAAAGATCTGTGGTAACCAGCTGATGACATGGACGGGTTTTTATCATTGTACATTGGCATGAAGTGTGTTTTCCAAACTGGTGTTGATTAGCTCCTTGGAATGGACATGTTTCCTCCCGACACCGATTAAAAAAAAACGTATGATTCCGCATTTAGAGATGTTCCGCTCATTTGTTATTTCAAGTTAAGCCTTCCGCCTGAATTATGTATCCAGAATAAAATTGAAAATAGCTCCAAATCCGTCGGGTGTATTTGCATAACCGAACAGGTAAGACCTGAAATAATAATATTGAATTATTTTCAGTGTCAGTGATGTTCTACTCTTTGATAACTACGCTATCGAATCTGAGAAAAAATACCACAATGTTCATGTTATTGTTAATGCTGTTGTTTATTCTACCGGGAGGACATTCCATTTGGACCAGTTGGATATAGAATGGAGCCAAAATGAGTCAAAATGAGGATTTTGTCCCCAGAGATGGAGTTTGGCTGCCAAAATACCACCTGGTGTCCACTAGGGGGAGCTATAGGCACACAATACTACATATGGGTCTGACATAAATCACTATTATATTAAAATCCAGCATTGTGCACAGTAAGAAAATTGCAAAAACTTCTCGATGTTCAGAATGTTTTAAGATGGTTTCACATGAATGAGTTCTTCACTTTAAAATAACATCCTCCTGAAGACTTTCTTACATTTTACATTTACATTCCAGTCTTAATGTCCATTGTAATGGACAATAAAAAATATATCTTATAACCGTATGGGTTTCTAGCAAATATTGGTAAAGAGCAAATGTCTATATATAATTAAAAATTGCTCAGTATAGTGACAAATCAGGTCTAAGGGGGGGTTTGAGAAATGGTCATTAGCATGTGGCGTTGTGTTAGCAGGGATAAACTCTGTGTCAGTGATTGGGGGGGGGGGGGGGGGGGGGGGGGGGGGGGGGGGGGGCCTGTGATTCGCTTTAACCTGCTCTGAAGGTGAGCTCGTCCTGTTCCTGGCCGTCGTAGTCGTACAGCGCTTTCACTCTCACGCCGTCCACCGACTCTTCGGAAAAGGGGTTGGAGCCTCCATTGGTGTCGTTGCTTGAGTCTGGGGCTGACTGGTCCTTGTCGGACCACTCTGTGGGCTTCGTGTAAAGCTCGTTCTTCTCATAGCTGCTGACACTGAACATTCAGTCCAACATTTAATCTCAATTCTTCCAGCAAAATGAAAAAAAAACATAGTCATGCTTCTGATGCTGCCACTGTGTTTGGGCAGGGTTCTGAGCGAGTACATCTCTGGTATCATTTTTTCA
The DNA here is from genome assembly GCA_037951165.1 of Lophius americanus. NCBI lineage: Eukaryota > Metazoa > Chordata > Actinopteri > Lophiiformes > Lophiidae > Lophius > Lophius americanus. The sequence goes on from JBBDHG010000178.1 coordinate 439,335, forward strand.
AATAATATGAAAATAAAAACACAGACAAAGTGAAATGAATGGAAACAAACAGAGGCTGATCTGGATTGGAGCATTCATACGTCAAATTTACAGTTTTCAAATAATCAGTGCCGATGTCATTCTCCTCACCTTCCTCTGTCCCCTCGCGCGTCCACCGCTGCGCTCATGTTCGTCAGCATGACTCCATCACTGGCCTTCTTTGACTTGTCTCTCTTACAGATGTTGTGGCTAAGATCCGGGTTGTACTCCTGCGGCACACATGAAGAAAAAGAATATTCCTGTTGGTTCGCTCTGCACTGAGCGCATGTTTAACGCAGTTCGATAAATCTGACCGCAGCGATGAAAAGACCGAGAGCTTTATCTTGTTGGATAAAAGAGACGTGGCCCAAGCATGTAACTCAGCTGGTAATAAGATGTGACACGTTCAGTAGCCTTTTCCTGTTCTTGGCCGCTGATTACAGCCTCATGATTAGATTTCAAACTACTTCTTTATCCATTAATAGGGAAATGGAAGTATTCCCTTTGCACCACTCTGCCTCTGAGGTTTTTCATTACATTATGTCGGACAAAGGAGGTGTGCATCGTTCCGTCTGACCGCGAATGATAGCCGGGTCGTGACCAAAGCCAGGAGAAATATGAATGACTTCAGACGATTAAACTGTGTGAGAGTATCTCAGGTTTTCCCGGATGACTCTCGCTCCTGAGCGGGATCTTCTCCGTTATAACGGATCCGATTGTGATAAACCCATATATCTAAGAAAGACGACTGAGTAAATCAATTCATCAATACACGAAAATGCTGCATGTTTCCAGTCGTGGTGGAGGGTCTTTGGACTGCAGCTAGCTTTGGTCTTTCTGTACCTCAAACCTGGGCCATTTCATTGGCATGTCTGGACCCTGGGTGTTGCTAAACCACTTCAGATCTTCCTGTGTGCTGGCCGTTGTGATGATGTGTTCCAGCTCGCTGTACACTGTAGCGTAACTGCGGACAAAAAGAGTAAGAGTAAAGATTTAGAGTATGGATAAGCAGATGACTGTGTCTCATTTTCTTTAATTGCTTTAAAGGTCTCGAACCGATGGTCCTGTACGAGGTTCAGGTGGCGTTTGACATCCAACAGCACCTCCCGGAAGAAGCTCAGACGCTTCTCTTCAAACTGCTGGCTCTGATCGAACACCAGCTCCATGCTCTCTGTGTACTGTGGAGTGCAGCTAATCAGCTCTTCCACGGCGCTCTGGTACTTCTCCTTCGCCTGTAACGTTCACGCGGGAACAAACTGTTAGCCGCCTGGAATAAATGATGAGGTCACAGATGCATTGATGATTTAATGCCACATGTCTCGCACAGACGTTCCCGTTTCTTAAACCCTGCCTTTTCAAGGCCCAGAGGGTTAAGGAGTGCGAAGGTCAAGGCTGTCAAAGGAGACCAGAGTTCAGCACGGACCAGTTGATGTTGCAGTAATGAGGGAGGAACACAGAAGGGGTGGAGGTGTGGGATTCAGTCAAACATTAAATATGGAGACCTGTTTGGTTGAGAACATTTTGAGTCTCTATCTCTTACTGAGAACTGTGACTGAACCAGTTTATAATATGACCCAGTGGCAGCATGTAGATTACTAAAGAGTAAGGGACCGAGGACGGAGCCCTGGGGGACACCACAGTTCGAAGAGGCCAACGAGGAGGAGCCATGGCTATTAAGAAAGACAAGAAAGGTTGGTTTTTTGTTGTTGTATGCTTACGTGTGTGAGGACTTACTAAACGTATGTAAAGGTATTCAATCAAAAATATTCTAATAAGGGTCCAATAGTTTTCCAAAAACACGCTTTACGAATAGGTTGAGCCAATCGTATTAAAATGCACCGTTTTCCATGAAATACAAAATGTCCTCAATAAATGGTTTCATAAGTCGTTTTTTTTGCTTTTATTGTTTCAAACACATTTGGCTTCAACAAATGATTTGTGTTTTTAGAGTGTCTAAGATACTAAACTGAAAAAAGGCCCCAAAGAAATAAAATATGCAAAGATATTTCTTTTTCTTATTTTTTTTTTTTGAATTTTCTTGTTAAGGAAATTAAAGGGTTAATAACACTTAAATCCCAGAGACGCCATCTCCGTGTTCAAATCATGTTAGCTGATTATCTCTTGGGTGACTTCCTCAGTCAAAACCTCAACAATGATTCTTCCGGCCAGGTGGAGCGGCGCCCCCTTCCCTCACCTTCTGAGAACATTGTTTGCACTTGTCCAGTTTCTCGTTGAATTTCTTCTGCTGGTCGGCCGTCACGGACGGATCTCCCTTACAGTTGGCCTCCCTGAAGGCCGCCAGCTTCTCCTCTTTGCAGGCCATGTGGAAGGACTTCTTGGCAGCGTCGTGCTGGACAACACAACATCGGAACAAAGAATAAGTAAACACAAGCAAGTATCACTTATAAGCTCATCCCAAAGTCAGCAATATGCTCTGAGACCAGATCCCATGGTGTCTCAATAATGAAGATAAATACAGTTAACTGTTTTACGAGCTCAGTAATAAAACAGGAAAGGTTTCCCCGTGGAAATTAGTTCGATTTAGACACAATTAGACAATTAGACAATTAGACTTGGAAGTTGGGGAGGGAACGGTCGAAAGTTTTTAAAGTTTTTTGGCACAAGAACATTTCCCTGATGAGTGAAATACGAACGATTACAATACCAACGATTTGTGAAATTATGACCCCAAAAATTTTGAGGTATAAACTTCCCCCTAGTGGTGGAAATATGCAACTGACTTTTCCCAAAATCACTCCAGATCTTTATCGCGCTTAGGTCTAAAAAACCAAAATCCGAAAATGATCCATGACAAAGTTTATAAATTATCGCGTTAACCCGAATGATCTGCGACAGACGCGGCGGCGAGGGGTTTTCCATCATATCCCCGACTGTTCTGGGATATAAGGAAGTAGAGAACCGCAAAAAAAAAATCATTTTTATTGGTGATTAATCATGATGTTTGTCTAATCATGATGATTTCCTAAAGCCAACAGTCCAACCATTAGTTTTCCGCAACCGTTCCGTTAATCCTTTACAAGGGTAAAAAGAGGTTTAGAGCCAATCCCAGCTGACGTTGGGCGAGTGGTGGGGTACAGCCTTAGAGAAATCCTCAGTTCATCACAGAGTTGACAACAAGAGACAAACCGTTCACGCTCGCATTCACACCTATTTAGAGGCAACAGTTCACGACTATGGAAAAGTTCTGGACTACGGGTGGACGCTGAAGGGAACCCACGCAAATGCGACACATAGAGAGAGAGAGGCCCAAGGTCTCCTGGTGGATTTGAACCAAGAACCTAGTTCCTGTGAGGCGACAATGCTACCAACTCTGCAGCCGTACTTAAAGCCCAAGATGTTAAAATGCTTATTTTGAACAAATCCCTAAAAATATCAGTTTATTATTGGATGTATGAAAGGTAAGAAAAAGACAACCAAAATTAAAAGAAAAAAAAATGAATGTTTGGTATTTGGCCGCTAAAAGAAAAGTTTAAAGATCAATCTGCAATTAGATAGCTGTAAAATATTTAATAAATAATTTTACCGCTAACTTGAAGCTAGCAAGATTCATGGGAATATGATACAATTCTTCAACACAACGTACTTAAAATGTCCTAAATAGCAGAGAAATTGCTTTAAAATCAAATGTAATCGAAAAGTTCTGCTCCGCCGATGTTCTACCCCGGCGTATCTCCTCACCTCTTTCAGCTTTTTGGCCCACGGTTTCTGGGCCTTCCTGAAGCCCTCCTCTGCCTCTTTGGTTTCCTTGAATCCTCCCATCATCTGTTTGTGGTACGAGTCTTTCTGCCAGTTCTTCACCTTCTCAAAGTCCTCGTTCATCAGGCGGTTCTTCACGTCCTGGTGAAGGTCGCTCACCTTCTCCGCCTCCGTCATCAACGCCATCCAGGCGCGCTCTACTGTGCCGTACTGAGGCCCTGGTGGATTGAAGGACGGTGAGCGAGTGAAGTGAAACTCGGGTATGATGTCACGTTAACGTGAAATATTTCTCACCCTTCTCTATTAGCTGCGTCCACCTCTTGGACCACTCCGTCAGCTGCTGTGCGTAGGCTTTCTCGATTTTGGCGCGCTCCTGGATGCAGCCCATCAGGTCATTGCAGAGCCGGTGACCATCATCGATCCGCTTCACTGTGTGTTTGTAGTTCCCAACCTAACGTCAACACAAATTGAAACCCTTGAAACCCGGATATATGTGACACCTGCAGTTCGTATTCAATCCACCAGGGGGCTTTAGGCACCACAGGACCTTCTATTCAAACATCCAAGATGGCCGCCATCCATGAGTAGCCAACTTGTGATTTTTTTTTGCTCAATTATGATAATGCTATCCTAAGAAAAACATTAAAATTGTTACTGATACTTTCATATACATATTTGATGGATTGAGGCAATATTTAAGTAATTAATAACAACTAATTTATGATGTATGATGTTATGATGGTAAAAGTGTGTTGAAATGTGCCCATCAAATGTGATACAGCCGGTGTTTATTAACATTTATCTGTCATTTTGTCGTATTTCATACAATCGATAGAACAAAATACTCGATACTGACTATTTGAATTAATTAATTATAAGTTTGAATGTGAAAGACAGTATAGTATTCTTTACAAGCAACCTGTTCATTGAGTATCTTTGAGTATTTGGAGGTTTCCCGGTTTTACCTGCTAAGAATTGTCTTTTGTTCACTGACGTTCACTAAAACTGACCTATTCAGAGAAGAATCACGCTATAATTGATTTATTTCATGGTTAAAGTAAAGTCAAACAATGAATAAAAAAGCATATTATGAGAAATAAAGTATTTTTCAGATAATATTTTTAAAAATCTAGTTTTTGATTCATGCTGGGAGGCTTGGTTTTTGAACAAGGCTGCTATTTTCCCTAACTTCCTGTCTCCGTGGTCATCGAGGATGACAAGTTGCTGCATATTTATCGAACGAACATGAAAGTCACGCTGACTTTTTCTTCTAACTCGCATCAGGAAAGCAAATAAGTGTGTTTACAATGTCAGACTGTATTTTTTATGTCCTGGTTGGAGAAACGCCTATTATCTGAATTTCATCATCATAAGCTGTAAAGTAATAAGTCTAGTTTAAATCGGTGGAGACGTAAAGGAACAAGGTACAAAGATCTCTTTGGTTATCGGATCGAGGAGTCATGATAATCCAATAAAACAACCCTTCAAATCAACAAAATACTCTCTTTATTGGCAATCATGGCAGCATAATGGCTTCATATATACTCCTCAAAGAACTGCAGTACTCTTTATTACTGTTATAAAACCACTTGAGTGAGTTTTCTGCCCTCTAATAGGAATTCTTCTCTCAAGCTGTAGGTGGTGCACTGAATAAGAAGGAGGTGACGGCCGGCTTTGTGCAGTGAAAGCGGAGATTGGGCTAATGTCCTATTATTCGCTCCTCTCATTGGATGCAGGAGCTGCAACCTCCTAAAAACCAAACACTCTGCACACACACTACACACAAAAAGATTCTGCAAGCATCTCTGTTGTGCAGTAAGGGAATCATTTCACGCCCATGTGGCGGGGAAAAGAACTCCATCTCTGCTGAATGAACGTTCACCTCTTGTACAGGTACCTCACGCTGGAAACGACTCAAAATGCGGGCGGAGTGAAAGAAGGCCGAGGGGGAGTGATTGTGTTCCCCACAAGCGCTATGCTTCGGCGGCATCCAGCCGAGTCAGCGATCAGCAGGCAGCACTGCAGCGGCTCTGCACAAATGTGCAAGACTGTGACTTGTGATGGAGTGACTGTGTGCTGCAAACAGGCACTTCTGCTGCTCCAGCTGATTCCTGCCCCGCCGGAGGATAATCATGACGAGGCAGAAAGTCAGCTGAGTCTGAGAGGAAATGATCGTAAACATTAAACGTCTGGGGTTTATCAATCTATCTATCTATCTATCTGTCTGTCTGTCTGTCTGTCTGTCTGTCTGTCTGTCTGTCTGTCCATCATAGATAGATACATAATATATAGATATATACCACATACATATTTATATATATATTTAATTTGCGTGCGTATTATATATATATATTTATATTTACGCATATATATTATATATATAAAGAAATAAAACATGTTTATATGTGTGAAAGTGTAAAACAATGTGTATTTTTATTTCTTACATATATTATATGTAAATATTTACATATACACACATATATATATATATATATATATATATATATATATATATATATATATATATATATAAATATTATATTTATATATATATATATATATATATAATGTGCATGCAAATTATATATATTTTTTATAGATATATACATATATATATATTTATCAAGAAATAAAACATGTGTTTAAGTGTTTATGTGTATGCGTGAAACAATATACATTTGTATTTGTATTTCTCAATATATAGAAACATATATACACACACATGTATATATACGTATACATAAAATATGCGTGAGTACTTGATATATATAATAAGAAATAGAACATGTCTATTTGTGTGTAAGCGTAAAACAATATACATGTGTATTTCTATTTCCTAATATATATAAAAAGAACATAAAAGAGTTAAGTATAAAAGAGAATAAAGTTCTCTTTTATAGAATAACGTTGCATAATAAGTGCATGCGTACATGTACTTATTATGCAAACATAAAGCAAAGAAGAAGAGTCTGACCTCTGGTATATATAAATATGAATTAAAAATAGTCCAGTTGCTGGTGTGCAATAGTAAGTATAAGTATGTAAACATGCTCTGAGGGGATAATATTCCGCAGCCTCGGATGTGTTTGGTTTGCTGCTGGTCTGAACTCCACGAAGAGTCACTCGCTCTCATTTATAATGAATGGACTGACGGGAACTTGTTGCTCATATTACTGGTGTTGCTCCGGGAAGGCTGGTGGAATCCTGTGTAAAGTACCAGTCATCCATTATCACTAATTCAATCGGCAATATTATAAACTAGGCCTACGCTGCCGTCCCCGACAGCGAGGAATATGGATATGAATATAAATGTGACTCGTTAAACAAAGTAACTTTTTAAAAATCTCAGTCCATAATGACTCAATGTTAATGTTTTTGTTATGTGAAGACAGCAATATGCTCTAAGATAAGATCCCGGGGTGACTCAATAACAAAGGTTAATACAATTATGTCAGTAAAAAAGTGTTTGGTGTATTAGAGTAAAATATGATATATTTAACAGGTTTATATAGCTCCTTGAATCGATAATGTACCAAATCTAGACTAAATCAAACAAAATCAAACTTGGTCCTGAGTGAAAGACCGTCTCCGGCTGCGCTGTTTCTGGGATCTTCTGCCTGTTTCTTCTTGTTGAAACTAGTAGCTATGATTGTTTGGGTAATCTTATGTGACCAGCAAATAGCCTGCTAGCTAACAGTAACCGATGTTAGCTTCAGAAGCATCTGAGAAAGAAAGGCAAGTATTGATAGCGCGTAAATTTGGACTGTTCCCTTTAGCGGTCACCACAGTGGATCATCTATTTCTATCTCGCCTTGTCCTCTGCGTCATCCTCTGTCCCACCAACCAACTGAATGTCCTCTTTCACCCCATCCAGAAACCTCCTCTTTGGTCTTCCCCTTTTCCTCCTGCCTACCAGCTCCATCTCCGGCATCCTTCTACCAGTAGATCCACTATCCCTCCTTCCAAATCATCTCAATCTGGCCTCTCTGACTTTGTCTCCAAGACGTCCAACCTGGGCTGTCCCTCTGATCTGCTCCTTTCTAATCCTGTCTATTGTCCTCGATCCCAGAGAACATCTGAACATCTTCAATCTGCCATCTCCAGCTCTGCCTCTCACTACCATCTGGCGAACCTTTCCCTTCGCTCTTGCTTCTACTCCTGTGTCACAGATAACTCCTCACACTATTCAAAAATTTGTCAAAATGATTTAAGTCCCCGGCGGTTTGTCTAAGACGGAAAGGACAACGGGGTTAAGACACTGGCTGAGAAAAACAAGTAATCCCTAACGGTTATGCCGGGAGACAGAGTTGGGCGACTAATCGCGAAAAATTTGCAATCTTAATTCAGACGTACATGCGATCTTATTTCTGAAGTACAACAATTCTGCAGCATTTTACGTCATACTATAAGCTCCAGCAAAGACAGCAAGTTCTTTTTTTTTACCACCATGTCCTTTCTAGTCAGGGCTGGCCCTTTAAGAGGACGGCCTTATGGGTGTTATGCATATATGTATATCGTGGGGGTTTATAACGATTATAAGAGTTGTAGTTAGATGTTACATACGTAGTGACAGCTCCATACTGGAAAACCTCCGTCCTGTTAGAAGTGTGGTTCTGTTGTCGCTTGGAGCCACTAAGTAATAAGTCTGTGTAATTATCCTGGCTTTTACGCTAGTTAGCGTACAATCATAGAGAGAATCGTGATTCTCAACACTGTGATTCTAATTCTTCTTTAGCAACCCCTACAGGGGGAGTATATAACCAAAATGCAGGATTGAATAATAGATAGGTTGCTTTTAATACACCGAATGATGAAGCAAAAGCTCTAAAATATAACCGCCGGCTCAGAGATCTCCAGATCAAACTTTTTCAGGGAGGATTGTCTCAACAGTGACTTTGGCGTTGATAAACGAGACCCCCGGATCCTTCGTCTCACCTCCCAGTGGAAGCAGGTTCAGTGAGAGTTCATCACTGGACAATGTCGTCTCCCAATTAATTTGAATCTGTCAGAGGCTCCTCCCTGCTGTCTCACCTCCCAGAAGCTGTCTGTGGCCGCCTCCTGGCCCATGGGCTCTTCGTAAATTCCAGACATGGTCCCAGGTTCGGCCGGATGGCTTCAGAATGTGGTGGTCCGCAGCAAAGCGACGCTCCTCATGCACTGCGGGAGGAACGCAACCACAGGGGCTGGGATTAGTTATTTAAATAATCAAACAAATAACATAGCCGGTGTTTTTTTTTTCTCCAAACAGCGCTCTCATGTTCAAACTGAGCAACCTGCAGCTATGCTATGTTTGATGTGTCCATCAACATACAGATTAAATGCTTATCAACTGCCGCCCACGTGATCAATAAAAAACAACAATAATCAAAATAGTTTCTTTGATGCGAGACCTTATAAAAGACGAAAAAATACGAAAAAAGACGTAAGATTTCTACCAAATAAAATGTCATTTTCAGTTCTTCCTATAACTTATTTTTTGGCGAACCTCCCAAAAGCTACGATGGTAATTTGGTGCGATATGGAATGAAATCACAAGTATTTGTAGAATCCAGAAGATATTGGTTGAATGTTTACTTTATTTCTTGTTTAATCCTGACATTGCAAATTCCTGGGGGGACTGATTAAAAAAATAAAAATGAATAAACAACAGAATTTCACAAACAAGTATATTCATCCCTGAACCTCCTGCTCAGTGTTTAAAAATTGGTCCATTAAAAAAGAAAAAAAACGCTAACATGTCTTACATTCCTGGAGAGCTGGAACCAGTGAGAGGGGAAGTGGGAAGATTGACAGCTGATTTATTATGACCACAAGGTCGGGAATATTATGAAATCTTCATCGCCTCCGCCGCAGATCTTTTGTGTCAACGTGAGAATTCAAAAACCATTTCAGGCCATTCAACCATTTCAAATTAAATGTAATCTTAAATTATGACAATAAGACTGCTTTGCGAACAGATACATGGGAGAGTGTTACAACTTAATAAGTTATTACGAGTGTACAAAGTCCAATGAGGTGAGGCGATAAGCGAACAGCTGGGCACTTAGAAAACCACAATCAGCCTCTCGGCCCTGCCTGATCTGCACCATGAGTGCTTCTGGTTATTTTCCTGGTTGCTCCCCTGAGATAATCTTGTCTATTGATTTAATGAGTGCTGGCGTTGACTCTGCCGGCCGCCGTCAGAACACTGTAGCCTAATTGCACGGTTATCGTCCCTCTTTAATGTCCACTTACATTACCCAGAGGCATCGACGTCCTCGCCCATTGATCCACCTGCGTGGGGGACTGGTTATTACAAGAAAACCACCAAACGCAGAATATTCTGATTGACAGAAAAGCCTCAGAGAAGTGAATGGGCGAGTGAGGGAAGACAGAGACGGATACAGAACGCTAACATTCTGCTGCCGCTGCCGCAGCCTCGTCGGTGCCGCACTCCCAGACTCCGTTCAGCTTCGGTTCACGGCCCAAACTGCATTTTCCGACCTGACTGCACTGCCAAATGTTCAGAAAGCGTACTGAAATGATGACGGGCTGCGAGTAAGAGGTAATTAGCTACTCCTCCTGTTTAGTGTACTCCTCCTGCTTAGTAACCATATCTATAGTTCCGCCTTAATAAGGCCAGAGAACGTCTTCTGGTTTAAATAATACATTCTGCAAGCTCCAAATCTAAGCTTGGACATCTTTTCACTTTCTGTATCCACGCCAAATTTTATAAAAATCAAAAAAATAGTAACAGATTTTAAGGAAAAAAAGGATAAAATATGAGGACAGTGTATCACCAGAGTTAAAGAAAAAAAGAAAAAAAGGTATTGCTGCTTACTAAACAGTTTATTGTAGTGAATGCTACGATTAGCTCAGTTAGCTGTGGAGCCAGTGGTTCTGTATCGGACCGGATGGAGCCTTGACAATGACATCATCAGATCAGTGAGAGTCACTGCAGGAAACCAGGAGATGATCTTAGAATCCCTTTAATTAACACTCTCTCTCTCTGTCACGTATGACTCCATAACGATATCACCCTGAAACTGTGTCGTGTCTGAAAAACCCGAAGGCAAAAAAACGGAACTCCTCGATCATTCATCTACCTCGCAATAATTACACGTCCACCAATCCCACTATTTCACAACTGTACTGAGAGTTTGGACTCTTTTGCTATATTTATATGTTTATTTAATGTATGTCTATTTCATGTAAGTTTACATCCACACTGGTTTATATGTCTTGATTGTTTTTCTATTGTCACTTTACGTCGTTGGAGCTGCAGTAACGCCAAAATTCTTCTCCCAAGTTCTTTCCATTCTATTCTATTCTATATATTCTGGCACTTCCTTATACTTCTGGGTCGTGTGGTCATGTGACAAAGAATAAAACCTTCATCATCGTGGTGCATACAACAAATGAAACTTAATAATGATGAACACACAGTACCCAAAGCTACAGTAAACTAGCCGTATTATACTTGCTTTAAAAAACTTTTATTCAATATTAGAAAATCACGCTTATTGACATCCAGGGTCCCCATGGCAACATGTTCCCATTGGTCCAAAGAGTGTCAGCTATAAACGTAATTTCTGCCAGTGTTAAACCTCGATTGAATAAATATCTGATGTGCTGATCAATAGAAATCAATTGAAATCAAAACTCCTTGATCTGCCATTTTAAATCCGTTGCTACAGCTGCGAGACTCCTGAAGTCTGACGATCGTTCTAAATGAAATCTGAAATAAATCTCTCCGTTTTAGTATCCCTGAACAAAGTTAGACTGTTTTCCGGCAGGGAACCGAGCATTTCTCTCTGACGTCTGGCTGTAACCTCAAGTTAAGCACTCAGACATTCTATGAAAAATACATGACCTTCCTTCCTGTGAGTCAACCAGAGAAGTTTATGAAACATCACCTGTTCAAAACAGCAGCCTCCATGTTCTGCAAAGTTCTTTGAACCACCAGCTGATCAGAATCTCAGTAAAAGGATTTTCTTATGCAATTAATAAAATGGATCGCAAAGAAAAACGCAGTGGATGGCAAAGGAAATGATGCAGATATGAAACAAAAGAGAGCGAGAAGGAGCAGTGATGTGCAGCAGTGATAAGAGGGTCAGGGGGAGGGGTGGGAGCTGCATGGGTATTTGGGTCAACCGGGAACCAATGGATGGAGCAACACTTTTGACAATGAACAGGCAGAGATGAAACGAGACTGCTGAAAAAGGGGAGAGTCAGAATATTGGGTGATTCGAGGGGAAGTCTCCACAGCGGGATAACCCAGCAAGCTCTGAGGGAAACTGAAGCCTCAAATGGGTGCAGCGTGAAGCACGGCATGAGAGGGTGTTTATCATGCTCGGTTAATCCATTAGCCCCCAGCCGAGAGGGGGCTTTTGTTCGGGATAGCCCTTTGCTTGGTTCACAGTGAGGCAGATCGCAGACAAGGAAAACAGCCACTGACTTGCTTCCTTCCCTGGTTTTACAAGTCAACAACTGAGACGGTAATTCAAACTGGAATAGGACTGGGATCGGACTCTGTAGTTCTTTGAAGGCAGACAATAATAGCTCACATGGACCCAAAACACAGGCAGCACCTTCCAAGGTTTAGTAACCATCACGCTTCGTGGATTCGGTCTTCATTTCTTCTCCTCTGCCACCAGAACAACCTGCAGTCTGAGTCAAAGGTACATCCTCACAAAAAAACAAAACAAGATCACTGGGAATCCCCATCCCTCTAAAGCAAGTGCACAAGCACCAAAAATCACCAGTCCTCGCAGCAAAGCAGGCCAGTGATACCAGAGGAGCCCGAGACAAAGACTGGTAACGCACCGAGAGAGAGGGAGCAAACACACCCCCCCGCCTGAGCAACAAAAGCTTACCCCCAGTCCTCCTCTAACTGTGGCTAAGGCTGCAGCTAGGAGGAAAGAAGACACGTGGGTTCCTCCGGCGGTCTGCCCGTCTCGGTCTCACCTCCTCTTCTCCCCTCCCGCTCTTTTATGTCGGCGTCCTCTCCTCCTCCGCTCCTCTGAGTGATGGAACATCGGCGTGGAGAGCAAGGGGGAAGAGGACCACTAATCTGTGATCAGAGATCTTCCTACCACGGCACTGTGGAGGAAAGGACCGTGTGTGTGTGTGTGTGTGTGTGTGTGTGTGTGTGTGTGTGTGTGTGTGTGTGTGTGTGTGTGTGTGTGTGTGTGTGCGTGTGTGTGTGTGTGTGTGTGTTTCTGAATGAGTGAGGGATAATCCTGTGGTGCTTTGAATGGCTCAGACAGAGCAGTGGGCCAGAGGGACAGAGAGGCGGAGGAGGGAGGGAGGGGTGGTGCTGCTGTTTATGAACGGCGCTGTGGAGGTGTGAGCTGCTCAATGAGCGGATTTGTTGATGTGAACAGTCAGAGACTCTTCCCTCCAAATGATTAAATGACATCAACCAAGACGTTTGAGAGCCTCCATGAAAGCAGCGCAGCAGATGTTACTGCCTCCTTTTTGATGTGCAAACGCTGGAAAACGACGAGACAAACTGTTTTTTTTTGGTTTATATTCTACCAAATGAAAGGAGTCTGGCTACACCGAATGAAATCCACATGCATTCATACATTTTGAGTTAGGTCGCAAATCCCCCTCCACCTAGGATATAATGCTTTGACCGACTTTGGTCTATTTGTTTATGGGATTAAAGAAAAACTACATGCTGGATTTCCATTAAAGTTTGTGGACGGGTTGGGCTTTTTATCCAAGAAGATTCCAGCAAATTTGGGAGCCCATCTGGAAAACGGGACTGAGACAATCATTCCCTTGTCCTTTTTATAAACATTACAAAAGCGTTTTTTTTAAAAATCATTTTTGTTTATTATGCATTCCCTGCGTAAATAAGATATATCTGTGTTCAGTTATATTCACGTGTATTAGATTAAAAGAAACATTTAAATAAGATGGGAAAAACTGAAATGATAATTAGAGTAAGAAACGGTTCATCTGGTGGTTTTTATACAAGTTCATTTTTCACATGTACTGTATGCATGTATATGTGTGTGTGTGTGTATATATGTATATATATAAATATATATATAGATATATGTATATACGAGTATATATATCTATACATAGATATACATATATATCTATATATATTCACAAACATGTATGTATGTATATATGTATATATATTTGTATATATATATGTGTGTGTGTTTTTACATAAGTATATATGCGTGTATGTGTGTGCGTGTGTGTGTGTGTGTGTATGAAAAGGGAAGGGAAAATATGACCGAAATATCATCGAAATCTAAGATGTATATTATATTTGTTGGAAAGGTTTTGTTAAGGAAGACACCATAAAATCTGGATTGGATCCAAAATAAAGGGGCGTATTAGGAATTCATTAGAATTTTTTTTTTTTTTACATTTGTAGAAGATCCAGATAACGAGATGGACCCAGCCTCTTTCATGGCCAATAGTCTTGTAGGCATAACTTTTTATTACAATCAACTGTTGAGCCCTTCAGTTTAGATACAATAAAGACGGAAAAATATAAACTAACAAATGAACGTGTCGGGGATTATTCGTATCTCGTATCAGGCGTATCTCGCCGAGTCCTTAGAGGCGTAGCTTAAAGATTTCTCGTCTACATACTTTGAAAAAGACAAACATTTTTACTTAGGATGGGCGTTTTCTGAAAGGAGGGAGGGAAGACCTGTTGTAATTGAGTGGAAAATTGGAAAAACATTAATAAAGAATTCATTATTTTCACATTTGGGCATTTTTGTCTCGTTTTATGGCCCATTACGGCGTTTCAGTGGCTGGATTTTCATGCTTGTTATAAGAACTCCAGCCGAGCTTAATTGAATTTTTTTTATTATTTCGCTAATCTCAACACAATGCGATGACAACTCAAGAATATTTGGCGTCTTTCTTGATGGCTGTTGTTGCAGTGTGAGCGCATAAAGACAGCGGAGTGACCCTGAGATCTCTGCGCATAAGACCTCCTGTGTTTGTTAGCACACCAGCCATAAAATGATTAATAATCAAACAAGTGGTCATAAAGTTCGGACTTGAGTTACGCAACAAAATAAAATGCAGAGCCACGTTCGTGAGATCATTCCACAAGCCCCGCCTCAGAGGCATTCTTCAAGAAAAAATGCAATACAGGTGAGCTGGTGACACACACACACACCTCACTTGTGTCTCTTACTGAATCAGTCGTCTGACCTCTGAGCAAAGGCACTTCCTGTTCTGTAGGTCCCGGCCACATTATTCAAACGCGGCACTTTTTCTGTCCCTGAGGACAAACTGTGTCGTTGCTGCCGCCCTCGTCAGATTCTACTCCTCTATATAGACCGCCACTCATCAATAATTCACACTGCTGTGTAAACAGATAGAGGAGATGACAAACTCCACTCAATGTGGCCCAACTCCATAATCCTAAATGTAATTTCACGACACTGTCAAGACAATCGGATTACAAAACAAAGCAATCAATTCGTATGACCCGCACCACAAGAACCGGACAAGAACTTTGTGTATAATGTGTTTGCTTCCATTAATGTAAAAAAAACAACATAAAATAACGTGACAGTTTATCTCAAAAGCAGCATTAAAGAACTAACTTCGAATGTTCTGTAATGTAAAGTCTAGCTTGTGGGAATGTCATAGAATACGGCTGACGTAAATGCTGCAGGTGAATAAAACATAAACAAACCTCTAAAGCCATTATTGAGCTGAGAAAGACCTTGATATCAGGCGCTCCATGCTCAGCTCCTCTCAAGGTGTTGACACTCCTAATTCAGGAAGAGAATTAGGAGTGTCGTTCACTTCAACAGGAAAAATTTTAAAAAAAAAAGAAGAAGAAAAAAAAAGAAATGGAGCAGCATTGTAAAATGCTGCGAGGGAAAAAGCTGTTGATAGCGCAAACAATTAAAAAAGTGCAGCGATAAATGTAACAAATGCTCTGTTTCTCTACAATATTGATGAATCACCAACGACACACATGTTCCAGGTAACGCCACTTCAATACGGGACTGAACATTGGAAGGTTCAGGGTGGAAATAATCAGGAGTAGTGGAGTCGGAAATCTCTATCGCTAATCTCTGCTTTTGATGAGCGAGTCGGTGCTTCATGTACAGACACTATATCATCTGGTTGAACAGCTGATGACAGTTGATGGGAACCAATTATGCAATTATGGGATATTATGCAATCCTCATCACTGCCACCTCTGCCACCGCAGGTCCTTCATTATAACGCGATAACTCAAAGAAGCATTTCATGGATCATTTTCAAATTCTATACCCAAATAGATCTTAGTGCGCGGAAGAACTGGAATGATTTAGGGAAAGGTCGGTTGTATATTTCCGCCACTAGGAGGAGCTTTATCTCCAAAAGTTTTTGGCCCATAATTCCTCAACTGTTAATAATAATAATAATAATACATTTAATTTATAATGCACTTTACATTTGGATCAAATCTCAAAGTGCTGTTGATCCAATATAGTCCAAATTCATTGCACACGAATCAACTCAAGGAAATAAATTGTGTATACATCATATTCTACTCAAATATCATATTTTGCTCATTAGAGGGAGATTTTATTTATTTATTTTTACAAAAAACACTGTTTTTCAGAAATATCTTCCTAACGATTAGTCTGATTTAGTCCAGATCTGGTGCATAGGAATCGACTCAAGGAGATCTGTCTTGTATATAACATATTTTCTCTCTGATAGTTCACACTTTAGTCACTAGGGGGAGCTTTTTGTCACGAAAAAACACATTGGAAATAACTTCCCGTTTAATTTTCTGGGATTTTCTCATGTGTTTCTTTATTACCACTACCCCCATTGCTTGTATTTTAACTCATCCCTAGAGTACAATTAAGTTAAAAGAAGTATTTTAATCCGTCACAGTCACTTATTGGGATTAACTTAATGACTTTTTTCAAACTCCTGACACCACCAGGCACTCCAGGCAGTGGCTGAGCTGCCTGGAGTATAACGGCTCTGACGAAGGATGCATGGAACACAAAAGACGATGTCACTGGTTCCGCTGCATTGTTTTTTAGATGCTAAATATGGGCAGTGCTACTTTATAGTCCATTATCCTTAATCAGATAAGGCAATAGCTCAAGGTCCGTCTTGAGGACTTATTGATCGTGACCTGTTAGAATTAGCATTTTTAAATCCACACTAAAAAAAACCTCATTCATTGACTGGAGTCAGAATTCCTCTTTTGCTGAATGACAGCGGGAAACTACGACTGATTGAAGCCCAAAATGCCAAATTCCTCTAGAAAACTATATCATCTAAGAGTAGACATTCAGACGAGTCATTAGAAGTGAGAGCAGCTTACTGAACCTGGTCTGTCGTCTGCAGCCGCTCAGTCCTCGACAGCGTCGCTTTAATAAGCTTGTGACGGCTTTCAGGGGAAAACCGACAACTGAACCTCCGAGTGTTACAGCTCATCTGCAACCATGACACATCCTACATCCCTACAGCCACACACACACACACACACACACACACACGATGAGACTGAACTTTGGCAGATCTCTGAGATGACACGTTAGACCATTAATAATTAGCTAGCCGCGAGGAAGGGCGCAGGTTCTCCCATGTCGCCCAGACATTCCTGCGAAAGGAGCGGTGTGGTCAGGCAGATGAGCTTCGCAGACAGACAGATGGAGGCACACGAATGATTCATCCCAGAGGTAAAGGCAGACATGCAGGACAGAGAAGGGAGATGTCAGACTGTTCTGAAGCATACAGACAGCACTGAGACATCAGGGCATCGGGTCTGCATCCACTCAATCGATACAGACATGATGTAGATGAATGCCTTCGCCGCGTCCGCCGCAGATCCCTCGTGTTAAGACGATGACTCAAAAACTATTTCATTGATCCTTTTCTGATTTTATACCGCCATAGACCTTAGCGCGAGATCGATAATTTCTGTCCATCCTAAACTTACGCTTATCCGTGGTTACTTAGAGGTGGTAGCCGGCCGCCAAGGCCAAGATGAGAAAGTCCCGTCAGCGAGTTCTGGGTCTCCCTCAGGGTGCCCTCCCAGTTGGATCTATCTTGTGTCTTGTATATCTATCTTTTATATGTATGATTTACCTATAATAGTTCATATTCTACTCACTGGCGCGAGGGGTAGTGGGGGGGGGACTGTGTTTTTATGTAAAAGACAGTTCCTCATCTGTAACTTCCCAACCATGAATTCAATTTCTAAATTCTGCTCATATGAATTGACACAAGGAAATCTGTCATGTTTTATTAATGAGCTCAGAAAAACTAATTAGCTTTATTTCTCTTCAGTATTGAGTCACTATGTGAACGGATCTTAGAGCGGACTGCTGACTTCATAGAAATAGTGAGGTTGAGTCAAAAAGGTTGTTAGGTTAGGTTAGGTCAGTTAGGGTTAGGATTATTAATGAGCCACATTAAATTAAAGGGGTTCAATCAGGGGGATTGCTTGCACAACGCAGGGGATTGAGGGCTGGCACCCATTCTCTCGGAGACAAAGGCGTAGTCTTACTTTGGTGTGAATAAAAAGAATCCGAGGCGGCAGAAGATAATAGTGGATCTTGTCACTGGTGCAGCCAGACACTTTATATCGCCCGTCCTACAACACGTAGCCAGCAGGGGGCTCCACCGGAGCCTTGACAGATTAAAGCCGGTTGTCTACCCACGCGGACAGACGCTCCTCCCAGTATGGGCCATCTGTGGATCAACTAATCACGCTCCCCCTGAGGGGCTCGCTACATTTGACCCCAGTGTTCCATCCCATTATAGCAGGAAGTAATATACGACCCCAGTGCTGGTATAAGAGGAGCTGAAGAGGCTCGAGGCATGATTATTATTTCTGTAGAAAAATAATCCCAGGATTGAATGAATACAAATGAATCCTGCGGTGATTTGATAACGTACAACAACCCGAGGTCTAGCTTTTGTATAATAACAGGATATGACGGCTGCTTCCAGCCTTTACGGTACTTAAACTCTCCACCGTCTTCACATTTGATAGACACATATGACAACAACTACTTACTTTTGACAGATATAAATAAAATAGAATAAGAAGTTTAATCCAACAGAACATTCGGTCCCATATATAAATACTCAAAGTTCTTGATACCGAGTGTATTGGGAACTTATTTCTCAGTGAGGTTGGATAGTACAGCTGCCAGAGGGCCGCTAATAATGAACATCCATGAAACTCTGTTGACTAATTAAATGCAAATCAGAGGAAAGAGGAAATATCTAAAGTAAACAACTTGAAATGGAGTCGACTAAACCAGAATATATGATCATTTGTGGTGAAACTGCAGGCGTTCCAATCAGCGTGTGTAGGATTTAACAGAGAAATGAGATATCATATTCATGATTACCGTTTCCGTTGAATATGATACTGAAACTGAAGCGTTGTGTTTCCTTCACCTCATACTGAGCATTTCATATCGACACATGAAGCAGCCATTCCATATTTCACAGATGTCACATATGGCCTTCAAGCAGTTATCACAACCAACAAAAGCAACGGCAGATGCTATTTAAAGGTGTATTACATCATAAGGTCATGGCATAATAATGAGAATCTATCTGACCCGAAATGTTCACTGATGAGGTCCTATTCCAAACAACGGTTGATGGTGAGTTTAATAATTGGGGAGGAAGGAGGGATTTGTTTTTTTACTAAGTTAGAAAATTAAGTTATAAAACTACATTTATGATATTCATGTTAAAATCTATGTTTTTACACCAAATGTAAAAAAAAAATAGCATAGAAGCATGAAAAAAGAAGCACATTGAAATACATTGTATTCATCTAATAGATCCCGCCTCCGGAGGAGGATGAACTAAGTATGTCCTCCTCTGCTCTCCACTTCCCACAGACTTCCTTTTCCTGCTCTGTAGGTGTCGCAGTTTAAGCATAATCTGAATTTTGATAATGGATTTTTATATCCCCGAAAAGTCGGGCACATTATGGAATCGCCATCACCGCCGCAGATTGTTCGTTTTAACGCGATATCTCGAGAACCATATCAAGGACCATTTCCAAACATTTTACCATTATAGGCATTAGTGAGAGGAAGAACTGAATTGTTTTTGGTACAGATCGATCACAAATTTTTGAAACTAGGTGTAGCTTTATTTTCAAAACTTTTTGGGCGATAAATTCACAAGCAGTGGTCCGATATTGTCGTAATTTGATGTAAATGAATCGACCCGAGAGCGTTTAGCTCAAAACACTTTGGACCATAATTAGTGAGATTATTAGCCAAATTTGTCTTAATCTAGCCTTGAAGATTCATAATTATGATGTTTTGGACAATAATTTTTGCCCTTGGATCCGATTTCATCCAAATTTGGTGCATTTCTACTAAAAATACTGTGGAGATTACTTTACATTTAATTTGAGGACTCCAATCAGTGCGATTGCTTGTACAACACAGGGGATTGGGGACTTTTCGGGGACATACCCTGGCTGTCTGGGACAACAGCATAAGTTTAGTTTACCAAAGAAGATACAACAATTATCTATATAAATGACACTGAGATTAATTAATGGTTTATTTCAACGAGTTACTTTAAACCATATATTTTGATCTCCACAGAGGAAATCTCTGATTTCAAAGTCTTGTGTCGTCACGTTCCTCACTTTTGGATCTAATGTCTTTCCTTTCCCATGTTTCATAGCGACAAATGATTAAATGAAAGACACCCGCAACTTGAATTTTGATTTCATGCATTTGAAAACTGCTGCCAGCATTAAATGAAAGTACGCAGCTCATCAGGATAAATAACAAAAGCTGTGGTTGTGGCCTACTTGTTATTAGGCTATATAGAGATGAAGATACATTTTTGAAAGGGCTGTCTGCTAGAAAGACGGAATAAATCAAAGCGTGCAGCTGTCCTGTACATCTACAATCAACGCGGACATGATGACCAATTAAAGAGAATAAAGAACACGGCCTCAACATCGTTCAGAATCCGTCTGTGTGTGTGTGTGTGTGTGTGCGTGTGTGTGTGTGTGTGTGTGTGTGTGTGTGTGTGTGTGTGGCAGTGAGTGAAATATTTGTATTCTGTGCGGGGCCACTTTATAATACTCAAGGTGCTAGAATAATTTTATCACGGCTTAAAACAAGCTGCGGGGGTCCTCCAGTGCCCCCCATCCCGGTTTGTGGAGTCTAATCAATAACCTGTGCTGGGAGAAGAGGGTCAGTGTGGATCAGGCTGTTAATAGAAGCCTCTGGTCCAGCTGCTGGAGTCAGAGTCTGCAAACGTCGGGGCTCATCCTGAGCTCACCTGAAAGACTCCGCCTATAACGATCTCCCTCAATTCGATCAATCCTTATAGAAAAATCAAACTCATAACCCTGCAACCATAATTTACGAGACAGATAAACCCTCTCCCAAAAATACAGATTTTAATTAAAATTACAACCTAATTACAGTGAATTATGACGAATAGAAGTTAGAACTCCTTTGGGGCGTCTCGCATGAATAAATGATCATTCATGATAAATCTGTCGATTCCTCACCAGTGAAGCACCAAACTTTACCTCGTTCAAACTTCATAAGTGGATTTCCTGCTTTCTGTCTCTCATCTGATAACAAACCAATACATTTGGAAGGTTTTAAACGGTTTAAACTTTAATCGCTGAAGCTCATCGACTTATACTTTATGAAAACATTAAACATTTTTCCCTTTTATCTGACATCAAACGGCCAAACGACTAATCGAGACTCGAGATCAAATAATCTGCAATGTGTCTCAAAACTGGAAACAATCTCTACCTGTAGCATCGCTGCTGCACGCAAACCCCATCTCTAACCGACCCAGTTGCCATGGCAACGGCAAGCCCTCTTCCTTCTTCCTCCTCCTGCGGCTCTACGCTGACACTTTCATTCTGGAGCGCTTGAGCTTTAGAGGAGTAAAACAAACCTGCAGCCGACAAACTCTTATAGCTTCTCTTTGTTCCTCTTAAGCTGAGATGGGTTTTTTTTCTCTCTAATGGACCATCAGTGGCCGAAACTCCGCGACACCGTCTGATCATGAGCCTCTGGACCGTGGAAGCATGTGTGGAACAAGAAGCAGATTCGCAACCGCATATCGTACCGCTCAATGAAACTCTGAGCCGTTCTTCAGGCTGTACATTAAACTGGCGGAAAATTAAACCCGATGGCCGTGAAACTGCTTAATGTCTTGTTGCCGCTTACAATGAATATTAACTACATCTACTTTGTCATGCCCGACTGCAGCCTATATCCCCCTAAAAAAAGCCCAATCCGCTGCGTTGTGCAAGCAAGCCCCCCCCTCAAATTATATATGACCCATTTATAATCTCTAACAGGCCACATTGACCCAACCTGATTGTTTCTGTGAAGTCAGCACTCTGCTCTAGGATCAGATCCCAGAGTGACTCAATGATGAAGATAAATACAGTTAACTAGTTTTTCAGAGTTCAGTAATAAAACAAGACAGATTTCCTCGTGTCAATGCATAAGAGCTCAACTTGGACGAATTTGAACTTATGGTTGGGAAGTAACGGACGAGAAAATGTGGGTGATAAATATAATCTGGATTAAATCAGTCCAATAATTAGGATGTTAAATCCAGTTCATAACACTGAAACAATCCAGGTTCGTACAGTGAAACAGTCCAGGTTCATTCAGTGAAACAATCCAGGTTCATACAATGAAACAGTCGAGCCTAATGCAGTGAAACAGTCCAGGTTCATACAGTGAAACAGTCGAGCCTCATGCAGTGAAACAGTCCAGGTTCGTACAGTGAAACAGTCCAGGTTCATTCAGTGAAACAGTCCAGGTTCATTCAGTGAAACAGTCCAGGTTCATACAGTGAAACAGTCGAGTTTATTTATCTGACAATATACTTGGTTATAAGGCACTCACATTCACAAAAATGAAAAAACAACAAAAACAACAACAACAGTAGAGTGAATGGATCTTTTATAGCTCTACAAATATTTCCTGAAATAACGTACGTAACTGATTGTAACTTGCTTAGATATTTAAAAAATGGTCATGGACTAAAATAAACGGCTGCGAGTTTAAGTCACACACATGCACAACAAAACATGTGTTTACTGGTGGAATCAGGGTCATAACTGAGTCCCCGGCATTCTTTCATAAAACTAGAAACTAGGAACTACAATTGTCCTCTGACTGTCAGGGACCGTCCTTTTATGCAGTTCTTATCTCGTGATTGTTTGCCGCTCCGCAGTCCATAACATGTGAGGACAGCTCTGCCCTTGTTCTTATCAAAGTCACAAATACCACGCCAAATTACAAGTCACGGTCCTGTTTCCTGTAAGTCATGAGAGGAGGCAAGACCCCCCCCCCCCCCCGGCTCTTTAAGGAAAAACGCAGCCTGCCTTTCAGCCACCATCCCCTGTGAGGATCCAAACCCAGTCTCCGGTTACTCTACGGTTCAGACCAAAGCCTAACTCGACTCCCCTCACCAGACAGCCTGTTCATCCTTACATCCCACTCAGATATCAATCGAAACTAGGCCAATGCAGTCGTCCCCGATGGCAAGGATGTATCCCTGAAAATACCCCAATCCCCTGCGTTGTACATGTAATCCCCCAGATTTAACCCTTCAAATTAGATGTGACTCATTAATAATCTCAAACAGTCCATCTTGACTCAACATAACTATTTCTATGAAGTCAGCAGTCTGCTCTAAGATCAGATCCCATATTAGGACGAGGTAGTCATGTCCATTCATTCTCACCAAATCTGGACTAATTCGGGACAACGGTTGAGAAATGTTGCCACTTAAACTGCGATTTTGCAGATAAATCTCCCCCTAGTGACAGAAACATGCAACTGACCTTTCCCTAAATCAATCCCGTTCTTCCTCGCACTAGGAGGATCTAAAATTTGATAACGATCCTTGAAATAGTTTTTGAGTTCTCACATCAACAACAAAGGATCCGCGGTAGACACCGATATGACTTTTCAGGTTCATAATAAAGTCCAAAAGAAAAGTCCCTCCAAAGCGCACATTCTCAAAGGTCTCGTTAAGGTTTTCTCAAACATATATAACTTATTTAGAGCTGCGGTTATTCTCAGAGGACAGGAGATGAAATGAAACATTTAAATTGCATTGATCCACAAAGAATCCTCGATATATATTCCCCCTCCGTGTTTCTGCTCACAAAAGAGGAAGAGACTAGCAGAAAGGGTAAGAGTAAGCCTAATGGCTTTCAATCAGCTAACGTCCGGCTCCCGAGGAACAGATGTGACACCACCACCTTCTAAGTGCAAATGAAAACTGGGGAGCAGACAGCGGCGTCTACGCCCACTGGGAATAATATGGCCAAATATATAATTATTCATACAGAAAAAGAAAAAAAAAGGGGACATCTTAGGGTTTAGTCAAATGAATTACATTAGCGACGAAGGCCATCTGTTTTTGCTCCGACAGGATACGTGGTGGAGACGTAACAGGAGCCGCAAATCAAATCAACATCCTTCATTTGTCACACGAATTCATCCAATTAGGCACTCGCTGAAATATAGGCTCTCCAGCACGAGTGCGGCGGCACTCCACTCCCTCGACATCACCCTGGGCTACGATACCGAAATACAACGCTGAATTATTCTGATTAAGATACTTGAGCGTAGAATTAATCCTCCACGCTAAATAAGCCACATCCTCAGGGGGGAATGACCTGAAAAAATCCACCGAGCATTAAGTTAAACTGAACCCTGTTGTTTCAGATTGAAAGTTCATGGTGAGACCGAAGCACCTGTGTGAACCTGGACTGTTTGACTGTACGAACCTGGACTGTTTCACTGTATGAACCTGGACTGTTTGACTGTACGAACCTGGACTGTTTGACTGTACGAACCTGGACTGTTCACTGTATGAACCTGGACTGTTTGACTGTACAAACCTGGACTGTTCACTGTATGAACCTGGACTGTTTGACTGTACGAACCTGGACTGTTTGACTGTACGAACCTGGACTGTTCACTGTATGAACCTGGACTGTTTGACTGTACGAACCTGGACTGTTTGACTGTACGAACCTGGACGGTTCACTGTATGAACCTGGACTGTTTGACTGTGTGAACCTGGACTGTTCACTGTATGAACCTGGACTGTTTGACTTCGTGAACCTGGACTGTTTGACTGTGTGAACCTGGACTGTTTGACTGTACGAACCTGGACTGTTTGACTGTGTGAACCTGGACTGTTTCACTGGAACAATAGTAGTAGTACTCAGAAGTGGTTTTAGCTGGTTTGGCTCCCTGGGTGAACCTCCCTTTCAATAAAATGAACAAATTATACCAAATCCCAGCAGCAGCAAAACCGGAAACAATTATTTTTTATTTTTCTCTTGGTTTAATTGCCTCATCAGACCTCAGATTTTTTTTTAATTAAGCCATTACTTTCAACACAAGCGGTTTATTATATTTAGGCCCGGTGCTTTATTTTAAGTGTCTTCAGCATGCTACAATAAATGATGAGCATCGTAATTCAGCTTAATCATTTTCACTTCATTTATAAAAAAAAAAGATAAAAACCAGTGTTTGTATAATGCCGTACCTGAATAAATATTTATTCACTCGTGTTTAGCGTTTTGCTCGCATATCTGACTAGGTAATAACTTCAAGTGTAAAAATTTGCTCAGATTAGGGTCACATTTTTTTGTGATGGTTAGTATTAGCAGACTATTATATTGACTATAACAGCCAACGTCACCGGCTATAGAATATTACCTGAATATTAGTGGCTATAGCAGGCAAAGTCACCGTTCAGATTTCTTTTATTGGTGCGTGGACCATGCCCCCCCTGTACAAGATGCCGCCCTGGGCGACCATAGCTAAATACGCCACTGGTAGTAGCAGAAATAATAGTAATAGTAATGTTATTGCTCACTATTGCTGAGGCTGTGTACCGTGCCCGTTCTCTGCTTCAGACTTGGTCCAGATGGGTCCAGCTCTCTTAGTAAAGTCAGAGTTAAGCTAGGCGAGATAGCATCTGGGGGGTTGCGAGGCAGGAGAGGTAGCATCACATAGCACAGGCTCTTTGTTGTTTCATGAAGGCCACTCATCTCTCTCTTTAGTAGCTTTATGGAGAAGTCACTTTACTGCCCACATACATCTATCTGGGTTATAAATGGAAAGCAGATGGCGCTCTTTAATTTCTTTCACTTCCATTAAAAAGAGCAAGATGAAGTAAACTGAATGGAAAAATTGTGGTAATAAACGTGACCTCAATTCTAAGCAAAATAATTATAACAAAAATTTGCAAATGTCCTTTTAGCCAAAATTTGCACAGCCTTACCACTTAGTCCATTCTATATGCAGCGAATGGTATTGAATGTATTTGGTGAGGCGGAATCGCTAGGATATCTTGGAGGTGGAAATTTACAGTATTAATATGTTGAAAAGACGACACGTATACTCCCTCTATATGAAGATTCAAGAAATAAAAAATGCCCTTCCGGCAAGTTGTGAGAAAAAGATCTGAAATAAAAGAATGGTCGGAATCCACACAGCAGAGACTGAGAGATGTCCTGGCCTTAAGGCTCTTTGCAAATCAATACCATCTTTCATTAGACTTGTACAGTCTAGGGAATGCCCACTCTTTTCAAAACCAATATAATGAAGTACTTTCACATCATCAGGCTTGAGTAACTCAAATCTGATTTCTTCGCCCATCTGTTAGGATTTGAATCGCTCTCAAATGTGGTTGTAGATTAGATTAATAACTGATATGAGGCGTCGCAACACGAATGCAAAGAAACTCTTGTGGCTTCATGCGTGGATGTATACACTGAGCAGCAAAGGCTGGTAGCCTGCCAAAACAAAATGCCCAGAGAGTGAATCGATGAAAACAACAGCACAGATCATCTGCTGATTACAATCTGCAAGTCGCCCTATGGTGCCACATATCATCCACACGTTCACTACTAGTGCATCCATTCCAGGCTGAAGAACTTTGTCTCACAAATACAACGTTTTTTGGAATTAAAGTAGCTTGTTGACATATAGAGTATATGCCTTCCGTCTGATTCCACGCTGAGATGACACTGATACGGAACAGAGCAGAAGAACCTGATACAGAACCACAGAAGACCTCATAAGGAGTAACATGAACTTACAAAAACAAATAGCTCTTTAAAACATGAGCAGAACACAATGTTTTTGAATAAATTGACTGCATTTCTGTTGCATGGATAAACTGCCCAGGTACTCAGTTCAAGATAATAATGATAAAAATAATAATAATAATACATTTAATTTATAACGCACTTTACATTTGGATCAAATCTGAAAGTGCTACAAGGTAAAAGCAGATAAAAGCATCAATAAAAAATATAATAACTGTATAAAAACATGACCAAAAAGCAGCAATGTTAATTAAAAGTTATAGTTTCTGCTAAAGAGGAAAGTTTTAAGTCTTTTTTAAATGTGTCAGTCGTCTGTGGAGCCCTCATTTGGTCAGGGAGGGCATTCCACAGACGAGGGGCAGCCGAACAGGAGGCCCGATCACCCATGGTGCTGAGCTTAGTCCGGGGAAGGAGGAGGGATCGTGTTGAGGTCAGTGGGCTGAGTAGTTCAAAGATATACAAATAATATTTCCATAACATGCAGTCTTGCTCATCAAGTCCATCAGAGTTCAGAACCGTGGACAGGGCTCACTCAGAGTTGATGCTTCGATGGGGGTCAGCCTGACCTGATCCACCACCAGCTGCTCTCAACTGATTATTTAAATAAATGGATCCCTCTCCTCCCTAGAGAAACGCTTCTTTTTTCCCCCTTCACCTTAACATCTCCTCCCTGCCCTCTGCTGCAGACACCCAAGGCTGCAGCTAATGCAATTGTTCTGCACAGCAACTCCTACTGCAAATGTTGTTCAAACAGTTTTCCTTCAGAGGTAAATTTCTTACACAGCCGTACATCTATCCTGGTTCATCCTGATGTGAAATGAATGTCATGAAGCAGGAGGACAGTTCGTTGGGATGAAACTGAATGTTCTATGATGCAACTGATGCGATCAAAACGAATAAATGTATATTCTCCATACAAATCACTTTAAATACTTTTGTCTTTTATTTACCGCCAGAAAGCCGCTGAGAAACGCAATTTTAACTTATAGTGGGGCAAATTTTTCACCAAATAAATCTTCTGATGAATACATACCTGAAATGGATTTTAATCCAGCTTCATTGAATTAATAGACTGTCATTGTCTTCGTCTCTTCGTGTATCGATGCAGCCCGTTTCACCAGCAGATGAAGACCCTCCGTTGTTTTGCCTTTGTTTATTTACAACCAGACAGCCGTGGAACAGCGCCGCACCGGTGTGTGTCGGTTTCAACAGCGAGCCGAGGTTCAGCGAGCAAAAGAGGCATGACAGACAGCAGGGCGGCGCCAGCGTCTCATGTGACGTCAAACATAGGCGACGCTCGCCGCCTTTCTTTGACGTCACAGGATGGAATAAATAGATATAGACTTTATTAATCCGTAACGTTATTCTTTGTCTTTCCATATTATTTAGACATCTAAGCAAACTTTTCAGATCAACACCCCAATTTAGTCGGTTTTTAAACGAGTTCAGTTTGTAATTTGAAGTCACTGTAGCGTATTACTGTTGAAAAGCACATAGAATATATAATGTGTTAAAACTTTTCCTTATGGCATTTGGTCCATAATTTAGGTTTCACTCCTTTGCGTACACGAATGAGATGTGTGCAGTTTTTTTCTACTTCTTTTATGACTTGATATTTAAGTTGTTTTTCTTCTTTTTATCCGTTTATTTCCTTTTTTATTTTTCTTATTTTATATCAGTATTTTGTGATCTAATGTAACATTAACGATGCATATGTTTGAAGATTGTTTGTGATTTGAATCTTTTATATATTTTGCATTTTGCTGCTCCCTATGATAATCCTTTTTTTATTATTACCAGGAACAAATACCATGTTCATTTTGTTTCCTGCAAATTGCTGTCGCAGATTTACTATAAAGTTTTGTTTAAAATAAACAACTTTATTTTAAGCAACAAAGGTTTTACGTTTTATATCAACATGATAAACTGTTTGATAAGGATAATATGATGTTTGCTTACAATGTATCTAATCAGAATTTTTTTTTTCCAGTACTAAAGAGATTACTATTTCTATTAACAAAAGATATATAGCCACTTTCTATACCAATCTTTATCAACCTCAAAATTCCCATGGATTCTTTATCAATTTCAATTGTTTTAAAGCTAGAGTCAAACACGGAATTCTCCAAAAATGTATTTCAAAGAAAGGCTTTAAAGCATAAGAAAACTAAAATAAACGGTCAGTCATAAGAAAACGATGGGATGACCTCTGATTTTTTTATTTTTTTATGTATTTGTCAAACAAATTGCACCTGTAGGAAAATGAAACACGTGACGTGATGTCTTTTGTCTATGTCCTGTTTCCTTATTGATATCAACTAGAAGTAGTAATATACAGTGTAAAGCTATGTTTTACTGCTAAACATAGCTTGAAGACTTTGATGTCAAGCAAAGTAGTGGTTGTGTGGTGTAGTGATGTCTTAACACCGAACAAACCTGGACTGTTTCACTGTATGAACAAGGACAGTGTTAATATTTTTACATTTGTAACATATAAAATGTTTAACATCACCTTCATCAGAAACTCACTTGTTCCAACAACAACAATAATGTATCTGATGTTATGTAAATGTATTAATGAATTCATTATCTGTAACTACTCATCCTAATTGGTGCTGTGATGAACTGTTGACCCATCCTTGTACCACTGTCCCCCGGCGCCAAATTCTTCTGGACTCCTCTGTATGAAGAGATTAATTGGCGCAATGCATTGCTATCTGGAAACAATTTAATATATATATAAATAGCATATTTGATATTTGTTTTTATTCATGCAACAAAAACAATATTCTGGGTGGGTTTTCAGACTTTTATTAAAAGGAAATCCAGACATGACCTTCAATTCCAGAAGAAAGACATCATTATTTGTTTCAACAAGCTGGACCAAGATAAGGATTCTGTTTTATTTGTTTTTGTGAAGTTAATATTTCCCCAAAGTAAATTTCATGGTCAAAAGGCGAAATTCAGGAGTCCAAATAATAAGGCATTGACATACAGCTGTATCTTTCAGAAGTTCCAGTTGGACTGAATTTGTTTTTGTTTTTTTTGTTTTTTGTATTTATATATTTCTTTTATTAATTTGAAACAAGGTTAAATGTGTATTCCATGTGACCGGTTTTGACAGAATCATCTCTGCTATTAAGTTAAGTCCAATATCTTGTCAGTTATTGGTGTCTTGTATGTCAGTTTAAATGAACTACGTTGTCTTGTCTCCATGTGTGTCAGTCCTGTGATGAAATGGGGACTCATCCTGGGTCTACCATGCTTCTCGCTGAATGTCAGCCTGAAGAGGATAAACAGTTAAGGATAGTAAATGAATGAATGTACGCCATTATTTCAACCTATCTGCTATTGTGAGTTCCAGCTTTTGTGACATCATCTTCAAGCGCCTTTATATCAAATTGATCCGCCAGTGCTCTTCTCCTCCACACCAGCAGGGGGAGTCACGTCTGCAGTAGAACCCTGACCAAGAGCTTAAACCTCCCCGATCAACGAAAATCGTTCCTTCCGGCTCCGGTCCCATATCAAGTGGAAAGGTAACGAGAAACCCGGCGTAATAATCCAAATATATCTTTTACATCTCATCTTCCATCAAACAAATACGGTAGACGTTCGGTTGCTATCAAAGTTGTAAAAGACTACTCGAGGGAATTTTAGCGATAAACACATTTTAATAGTGGATATTAGCCTTTAAAGCAGAGGAGTAACCCCCGGCTCTGATGTTCAGGGGGACTGCCATTTTCTCTGCTGGCACGGCCCGCCTTTATCAAAGTTAACGTTATTAAGCGTCAGACTTGAGATGTGGATGTGTGAAAATATGTATTTGTTTTTAAATTTAACTACTTCGACTGGGTTTTGTTCCAGGAAGTGTAGCTATTGTAGTTCACAAGCTGGTCTGTTAGCATACTCTCCCAAGTGTTAGCTGGCTGCTACTCACTCGAGGAGATCGAACCCTGAACATGTCACCACTTCTCTGCAGATGCTGATGCCCAAGAAGAACCGCATTGCTATTTTCGAGCTCCTCTTCAAGGAGGGAGTCATGGTAGCCAAGAAAGACGTCCACTTGGCCAAGCATCCCGAACTTGCTGACAAGAATGTGCCCAACCTTCATGTGATGAAAGCGATGCAGGTGAGAAACGCACTAAATACATGCATAAATTAATCTAAATCTGTTTATAGGGGTTTCCGTAATTTTTTTTTCCTTCCAATTATCGGTTACTCTAATTAGTTTTGCTATTCAGCTATAGAAAAACTTAAAATGATTCTTTGCCAAGCTTACCAGTTAAATTAAAGATAACCATCAGTTAAACACTGGACAAAATATAAGTGAAGGACAAATACTAAAAGCATATAAATGATTGTGTAAATTCACTTACAGGAGATTAATCAGATTGAGTTAATGTATGTATGGGCATAAATATGAATTGCTGTGTAGTGCCGTCAACCATTAATATTTAAAAAATAATTTGCACAAGCAGTTTTCCACAATCATACTTTTGTATTTTGCGATCAATTGCAGATATGTAAGGATTACTTAATTGGTCAGTACTATTGGTCATAGGAAATGCAGTTGTATGGTTCTTTTGATTTGTAAAAGGTTCTTTACACGACATAAGTCTGTCTGTGCATAGACAAACTCCATACAACTTAGAAATGCGTCAGACGGCAATGCTTCTACTTTAGCCTTCCACATCGGCGCAGGGAGACTATATTGAGTTTTTGTATGAAAACATAATTTATAAGGAGGCAATGATGAATTTCTTGGTACTGGCAGCTTACAGAAGAAGCTTGCTGTAAAATAAATTTACAGTATTTCGCCATTTTCCTTTAACAAAGCCTGCAGAGCACCAGCCTCTTAGGTCTCTGTTTAAATAATATGCACATTTTTGACCGTGTCTATGCACATATTAGATTCTTGTGAAATTTGCGGTGACAGTCCCGTTTAAACACATGGGTATTTACATTATCAGTCTGATGGCTAACAACAAGAAGAATGACGGAATGATTTACATCTTGCTTATAAACTTACTGCTTATTCTGATCTGGTAGTAAGCTTGCCCAGACAGTAGTTATGTTTTAAGATTAATAATTTTCACTACATTGGCATGTAATTTAAAGAACAGGAGAAACATGTCCATGTTATTGACATGTAAAAGGGGCTTTCATTGTTTTGTTTTTTAGAATGGTCTTAAATTTTTTGCTGGTACATGATTTTTAAGTAGCTTTCTTTTAGAAAAAGCAGAAAACTTAAGATACAATGGATGGAGTGATTTATGATTTAAAGCAAATGTGGACGACTCAAGCTAAAATACCTGCTAGTCAATATCTGGATAAACTTGTTTTAGATTCGTTAAACTCTATACTTTGGCCTTACTAATATATTTATATTAAGTTGTATGAATGAGAGCATGGTAGAAAGATAGCCTGAAAGCAAACTCTTGGTGTATGTGATGTGCTTACAGCAGAGAAGTGAGTAGTACTCCCTGGTGATGGTGTGAAAACTATAACATTTGTTTGTTTATCTTCCAGTCCTTGAAGTCCTGTGGGTACGTGAAGGAGCAATTTGCCTGGCGTCATTTTTACTGGTACCTTACCAATGAAGGTATCCAGTACCTGAGAGACTTCCTCCACCTTCCCCCCGAGATTGTGCCCGCAACTTTGCGCCGCCAGACTCGCCCTGAGACCGCAAGGCCCAGGCCCAAGGGTAAGCTCAGAGTAGTGATGAATAGTGACGTTGCCTTTTTAAAGTTAGTAGTAGCAGCCAACGCCTTTGCAATAGAATATAACTTTGTTGTTATTGTTTTAGAACAATGAAAGGCAGTTATCTATAGTAATAATAGTAGCTTTTATGCGTTTGGGATTTTTAGTTTTCTCTAAAAGAAACAAGTGATTAGCTCTTTATGTAAACCTGCTGAGCGGAAGCATTCCAGAGATTAACAGACTGAAGGTCACTCCAGTTCAGCAACTCTCAAAGTTGAGAGTTTCCAGATGCATAATAGGTTTATATGACCTTTAACTGAACTGTTTCTTGAAATATTAATATTTATAAGAACATAAAACCAATCAAGTCTCACGAGTCTTTGCTGACTGGGCCTCGGGGCAAAATCCAAATTTTTATAGGATCTGATGCCTTATTCAAACTAGTGGGTGTTTCATGTAAATGAACATCTTTTACGTGGATTCTCAGAATCTGTTGTGCGTTTTTTCTTTTTTTCAAACATATAAATTTATATTGGGTGCCTCTGCTGTTCGCAGAATAAAGAACTTGTACAAGTTTTTGTCGTTGATAACTTCATAATTTATTTTTGGTTATATCGGCAGCATGTATGTACCAGGTCTAATAAACGTTGTGGCCCCTACATATCGCTTCAAACTGATCCAAATTGATCAGAATTCCACCAAATTTTATATATGCTTTTCCCATGATTGCTGTGCTCATTTTTACATTTTTATGAACAATAGAAATTCAGTAATTGCTTGTGATGCCTAAAGAGTTTAACATTCAGTTTGCACAAATGTCGTCATTCGTTCTTGATCATTTTCAGATGTAACACACTATATAAGTATAGACGCAGCTGTCTGGAATTAGCCATGCCCCTTTTCGTTCTGATACCATGTAGAAACCATTGACAAATGTGTCATTTATGTTATATCAATGACAAATGAAATCCAGTTTCATCTACATCAGGGTAAATTTGGTTGCTTTGAGTGTCTTTGGCCTTAGAACTGACAACCTTCTCATGATTAAGTATCATAGTTGTCATCCCTGTACAATTAGAATATGCATAACCTGACTGCTCAATCTGAATTTTATGTTTGTCCTTCAGGTATGGAGGGAGAGAGGCCCGCCCGTCTGAACCGTGGTGAGGCAGACAGAGATACATACAGGCGATCTGCTGCTCCTCGTAAGTATACTATACTTTGCCGACTAGTCACCCTGTGAGTGGGGTTGCCTTTGAAATTGTCATGGGTCCTAGATGACAGCAGTACAAAATCATTTCATTTAGACACATTTCCATGGTTAATCCATGACAAAGAGATCAGGAGCGACACATTGAAGCGTAGTGGAAGCTAGGTTAAGAAACGAGGTGGTGAAATGTGAGTAGTGTAGTTTCATGCCAAGAAAAAGCCTGGAGAGGAATGAATGGCAGTTGAAACAATACAAATACATGTGTATGAATGAAAAGGGTGCAGGCGGAATGATGAAGATGCAAGGAGTAGAGGTGAAGAAGATGCAGGAGTTTAAGTACTTAAGTACCAGAGCCAGAGGTGGATCGGTTGAAGATGCTCAGATTTTCTTTGGGAGTGATGAGGATGGACAGGATTAGAAACTAAATGGGCCGAGAGGTCAGATTAGACACATGAAAAGGAAGGATAGTGGATCTATTGGCAGAAAGGTTCTGGACATGTAAAAATCCAGAAAGACCGAAGTTGTTTCTGAATGTTGTGTAAGAGGAAGATGCGGACGACAGGAAAAGCTGGAAAAAGATGATCTGCTCTGACGACCCGTGAAGGGAACGGCAGTTGGAGGAAAGGTTTCCAGAGGGATTGATGAAGATTTGACCTAAGGAATCTTCTCTGTGTGTGATGGATGTAACACTGAGGGAAAGAAAACTGACCCGTGTTGTGATCCGGGAGCCTTTTATGAATAACTTGTCTTGAACTTTATTTTGATTAGAACTGATCAATTTCATGTTTTGTCCATCAGCTGGTGCTGACAAGAAAGCCGAGGCCGGTGCAGGAGCTGCCACAGAGTTCCAGTTCGTAAGTATCGCTCCCACTGTAGAAGCTTGTGTAATATATTTTGGAGCTTAACTTAAAAACATTTTATATCAATTTTCTACATACGACCTCAAAGTACCTATTAGTTGTGGAGCCTCTTGTTATTTAGTAGCGTATTTATTTTTATTTTTTTCTGTTTCAATGGTTAAGCTGGACTTTATTTTTGAATGGGATTTGTCTCAGGCGAGGGTTGTGGCGTCATAAAGTAATAATACATTTAATTTATAATAATATGTATTTTATTACAAGGCTTCATGTACACATCTCATGTAAGATAAGATAAAGATGTGGTGGACAGTGCTTGGAGTTCTAAGCACTTTTCCTCGGATAGGCGATAATTAGGACGACTTTGGTTACATTTTAACTTTACATGATCCTACAGAGGTGAGTCCAGACTATCCATGTTAACTGAAGATTGCGCTAC
The DNA here is from genome assembly GCA_037951165.1 of Lophius americanus. Taxonomy (NCBI): domain Eukaryota; kingdom Metazoa; phylum Chordata; class Actinopteri; order Lophiiformes; family Lophiidae; genus Lophius; species Lophius americanus. The sequence continues at coordinate 474,398 of JBBDHG010000178.1, forward strand.
TACGCCTCTCGGAAACTGTTACTAGCTTGTCGGTACAGAAATGTGTTTCTTTCTGACCTGGGGTTGATGATGTACTCACCTTTTTATTTTATTTTTATTTATTTTTTGCAGAGAGGTGGCTTTGGGCGCGGCAGAGGACAGCAGCCTCAGTAACTTTCTATCGCTCTTTCTGTACAATAAAGAAAATGAAAACAGCTACTGTGTCAGAGTGTTACTGACATGGACAGTGGGGAGATGGAGTGTAGCCCTTTCAAACACTGATCGTGAGTGTGACAGGAGGTCGTGTGCTCCGGCTAGAAGCTTTTGGCCTTCAGACTGAATACAGGATGTAGTGAATAATTGTATTTCTTGTGTGTCATGAGCAGAGAAAGGGAGAGGGTGATGTTTTAGGAAATGATCTGCTGTGACATTTGGGTTCTGCCATTCACGTGGTTGTTACTCCATTCACGTGGCTGTTACTCCATTCACGTGGCTGTTACTCCATTCACGTGGCTGTTACTCCATTCACGTGGATGTTACTTTGATGTGAGCACCTATCGAAACATTCCTGCAGACAGAGTACACCTCAGCAGGATGATGCTTCCTGACAGACATCTATAGTTCTGAGATGGTTTGAGGAACACACAGATGAAGGTGTTGACAGTTCTTCCAAATGATCCAAATCATGTTTTCAGGGTTCATACAAATCAGGTCAACTTCTTGTTTCCACCCCTGCAATTTATTTCAAGTCTGCCAAACCAGAGTGTGGAGTGAGGCGCTGATGACAGAATGAGTACGTGTCACACTTTCACTACAGCTGTGGATCTTAGATTTCTAAAAACGATGCTAATATGGAGCCATTGTGACTACACTACTCAAAAATTTAAACACCTAAATCACACATTGGATTTTGCAAATCTAATTATCTTAGTAATAACATACTCCATGTTTATATTTACTTATTCTTCTGGAATATCCAAATATTCTGAACTTGACTTGGATCAGGGCATCAGTGACGACATCTCGACAGTTTGTGATGTGACTTGGGGCTGTTTGATGCACTGACTCGTGACATCACAAATGTTCTCCGTTGGATTCCAATCTGGAATGTTGAGTGCCAGTCGACACTAGCACCATCAAGGAATGGCCAATGACCATTTCAGCCCGGATTAACTGTAGCCTTACACGAGGTCTGTGTGCCCCCTCCAAGGATCTGACCACCAGAGCAGTCCTACTGGATGATGCTACAGGCAGCACAAAATTCCCCCACGTGTCACATGAGCACAGTGTGAACCTGCACTCATCTTTTAAAAGAACTGCCCATAGTGATGTTCTGACTAGTTTAAATGGAGCTGCACGGTCCTGGGTTGTGTTCTGTGAAACCGATTCACAATGTCATAATCTTCCTAACTGGCCAGATCTCAGACCTTTATCTGACTGTTTTATACTTTGACTATTGAGTGTTCCCTTCACTTTTTTGAGAAGTGTGTTTCCACCTTTGCATAGTGAACCTCACCGTTAGAAACATTTTGATATCTAGTGGTGCAACAAGCAGCATAAACATTTTTTTAGAAGGATTTCTCTGATGTTTACGAGACCATTAGTGTGAGGTATGTAATGTTAAAACAGCAACACGTGGTCAAACTACAAACGCGTGGAATCCCAGTTTGTTATAAGATTAATCCTCTCGTCTTCTGCGGTGATTTTACTGAATAAATAAAGTGTTACATGTCAGAAACATGAAGACCAATAACGACGCTGACCTGAAAGTGAAATACTGGTGTTTATTTGTTGGCACATTTATATTACAATCTTCAGTCTTCTCACACTGGTTTTATTCCACAGTCCCAAATGACAATAGAGGAAAAAAAAACTCCAGTGACACACAACCTCAGAGAACACAATTATGACTTTGAGACTCCAAGGCTTATGTCAACGGCCGAAAGTGCCCAATCACTTCGCCTGTCAATTTATTTTCTTCTGGGTGCGTCATCTTTTGACAGCTTTTTTTTTTTCTTCTTCAGATTATAATGCTTGAATTCATTCAATTCTGATGGTGACCGCCTGTCAATCACGCTGAGGGAGTCTTACAATCCTCAGCTGCGGGGTGATATGTTTGATGCTCTTGCTTTGGCCACCAGATGGCGCCATAGATATTTGAAACAATTTGAGGACGCTACGTGATGTGAAGTTCTAATCGTTCCGCTCCTTAGTCATAATTGTTCTTTTAAAAATAAAACAAAAACGTTGTTTTTTTTTTTACTTCATTAGTTCCCTCCTGAACTCCATCCCACTTAACTTCACTCATGACACAAGTGCCTGAATTTGGAGCTGTTGAAAAAATGGGACGTGACTGAACAGAGCTGTGGATGAGTTTTGTCGGATCTATACATGTTTGCTTGTGGATTAGAGAACAAATCAAAAAGAAAAAAAAAATGGATGAAGAACAAGTGGTCATTAATTAATGATGACGTCATTGGGTCTTACTTTTGGAAATCCTCCTCACATTCATTTTGACAGTCAGTACCCGTCGCCCGTGTCCCACTATCTGAACACGGGACACCTGAGACTCTGGGACAGGTTTTTCTATCGTTGGTTTCAGACAGATGATCTTTGGGATCAGTCTAATCGCCAGAAGAATCACATGACGTGTCGGGAACCTCGTCATAAAGCCGCACTTTGTTCTCCACACCTTCCTGATACACGGCAATGAAAACCCCCTGTTGCAATGGGGACTTCAGACTCTTCACATTTACTGTCAGAGAACCTTTTCTTTCAGGGATTAGAGACATTAGTGTCACAATCACTGGGAGACAAGACCGTAAAACTCAACCGGCGCCACTCATGTTGCTGGAGACGCTTCCTGCACCTTTTCTAGATCCACTAGTTTTCAATCCACACGTATCTTTTCATTAGGGGGCTTTTTTCTTCTTCTTTCCCTTAGCTTTCTGATGTGAGTCGAATTCCCATCTGCAACCGTGATGGACGGGACATTATAAAAAATCAACGTCGGACCACATGAATGTACAGATTTTTTTTGAAAATGTCTAATGTGATTGGTCTCTTTCCTCGCGTCGTCACCCACAGCCACACTTCTTATTCATTATCCTCACGTGAACCCGGCGCCATCTCCACAGACAAATTCGGACAGCCCCAAATTCAAAGTCATGAGTTCAATCAGTTCTTCCAGCCTCCGTTGAAATGACACGTACAACTCGCAGAGCCGTGAGGCGTCTGCTATCGTTTGTACTCTTACCGTTGATCTATACAGAAATAAACATTTTACAATTAAAACTTCTAACATGCTATCTACAGCGCCTCCAGTTTCACAGTATTGAGCCTGCTGCCTCGCGCCGAGGCCACGGGGCGCAGCTCAGCTAAAGAGACTTCTGCCAGAAATGAGAGAGAGAGAGAGAGAGGGACAGAAAAATAAACTAGTATCCAAAAAACATTTTACATGTTAATATCAAGGTCTCAAACTGTACAAGGCTTGTTTGTTCTGCATCGTTCCAAAGACAGCATGGTGGAGTCCGTTACTTTCAATGTCACGCCCGTGCTTTCCAGAGATTGTGGGGATGCAGATTAAATACTAAAGTAAGAGTTGAAAATAAAAAATGAAAGATAAATAAATGAGGACAGTAAAGGAAGAAGTGCCCACTGAAGTCGCCTGGGCTATTTTACAGACACAATGTAAACAATTGTTGTTTTGAACCAAACTGAATGTGAGGAGCAGGATGAAGGAATCGCTTTACAATAACTTAAGTGATACGTGTTGAATTTTGAAATGACAAGTCCACCATTTTAAAATCCACTGCTTCTACCCTCGGCATGTAGGGGAAGACTCTGCAGGTAGGCTTTGTCCACACGTACATGGGTACCTTTAAATACGGGCCTTTTGCTCTGCGTTTTTTGTCCACATGAAAACTCTATAAACGGTCACCTTAAACTAGTATTGTTTCAATATTTTGAAAAACTCCTTCCGGGGTGAAGCCTTTTAGAGTCTCCAATTAAGGTGCAGACGCGTTGTACGGGATAACCGGGCATACCGGAGGCCGTCGGCCCAATGTACTCTACGATTCATAGTGTCATGAATCTGTGCAGGTGTGGGCGCCATTACTTTCCTAAACGTGAGCAGGGAAGATCTCAAGTTTTTAAAAGTCCCTGGGTATGTGTGGACTCAGTCTCTGTCACATGACAGCATTTAAAACAAACAAAAAAAAGAAAGAATAAAGGGATTTAAAAAGAGGCAAAGACACTGAGGAGAAAGGTGGTTCGTTGTGTTGACATTCTTTGGCCCTCCGCTTGTAGTGCTTGGCTAGCTTCTCCAGTGAGAGAAACGCACTTGACACTCGAAACTGAATTAAAGACTACCGAGGGGTCGTATCCTTCTTATTAAAGAGACAGCGATAACCACAACAAGGACCACAATGAAGAGAAATCCAGAGACCTTAACCACAACTCTGTTGCACAGTCGGTGCAAAAAACGGTGCTCATGCAAGACAAGTCATTTCCCACAACTCTCGTTCACTCAGATGCAGATGACACTTCCTGTCCTAACAGTGGACACTCAGGGACACATTCATTCACAGGAAAGTCAAAGAAAAAGAAGAAAAATGGAGGAAACATTAAAGAGACCACCAAAAAACCCCCTTGAGCTTAAGCACTAAGTATACATCTTTACATTACAACAGTAAAAAGTAGTTCTTGCATTCCATAAACACCACGCTAAGGGCGCGTTAGGGAGAGAGGATGAAGGGAGCGAGGGGACGTGTCATGCAGTTGTCAGTACAAAGAAAAAAAAAAAAAAGAAAAAAAAAGGAGAGGGGGTCAAAAAATTACATTTACAAAGTGTTTCAGACTGTTCACCTGACACTTGTCATCAAGTCTGTGCCTCTCTGGCACAAAGGAGTTGGCAAGGCAAATCATGTTATCCAAACAAAACAAAAATGAAGAGAGGAGAAGAGGAGAGAAGAGAGGAGGAGAGAAGAGAAGAGGAGAGAAGAGAAGAGAGAAATGACACAAGTAAGAGCGCAAGTGGTGGCAAAAGCTCTGGGGGGGCACAGAGTTTGGGTTTTAGTTATCTGATACCCGAGACGGAGCTCTGATTGATGCTGTAGGTAGGGGAGAGGTCCCCATCTATCGTAGCCACCAAAGGTGTTCTGTTACTGGTCAGGCAACTCTCCTGGAGAGCCTCGAGGTAGGTGGCCTGCACGGGCTTGTGACACAGCAACACTTGTATGGCATCATCTATTTTAAACCATTCCCTTTTTCTCCCTGTAGACAGAACCAGACAACAGTGTGGAGCAAGTTAAGACATGTGAAGAACAGCAGGAGGGGAAATAAACATGAATTGTCAGGACTGTAAACAGCATTATACAGAAAAATTACAAGGTTGGACGCAAAGCCGCTCTTATTATCTACTTTACAATAAAATCCCTCAACAGCAAGATCTTAGAAGTCCCCGACAGAAAAATAAAGCTCCCCCCCCCACCCCCACTCTGACAAGAGAACAGTTCTTTACCGATGTTGACCGAGTCCTCCCAGTCCTCTAGCAGGTCTGTTACAATAAGAACATAGACGTAGGTTCTGTGTTTCCTCTCCTGGTTCTGTTGGAAGCAAAAAAAAAAAAAAGGATATCTTTATTTCTCAGTCACAAACATTATGTTGACAATTGAAGATAAAAAAAAAAAAAAGAGGAAATAATTCTGGACCAAAGATCACCTCAAATACGCCAACTAAGCGACCTAAAGTGCCCTTCACACCAGCCTGTAAGATAAAGGGACACTATTAGAATCTCGAGCAAACACAGATCACACAGCGTAGTCAGAACGGACAACTGTGAGGATGGTCTGAAGGCATTAGAAGGCAGCTGGGGGCAGAAGATAAAAAAAAAACATAACACCGTTGGAATGCAAACTCACAACCTGGCAGTAACTGAATGACTTTAAAGATTTGTTGAGACTTTCATGGAGCCATTGGTTGTATTTTCAGGAGAACTGCAGGACGCAGTTGTGTTGAAGTGGATTACATCATGAGACCGCTTTTATCCCCAGTAAAGAAATCCTGGATTGTTGCTGAATGTTCCAAATAACTCCGAGATAAAACCTGAAAAGGCATGTGATTGTCTTTTTTATTATTTGTTTCTTAATCCTCAGCACATATTCAACGTCACAAATTCTTTGCTGTAAATCCTTTTTCAACACTTTTTTTTTTTTGTGTCCTGGTCTTATCAACAAAAACACCAAAATAAAAAACCTTAAAAATGAAAAAATGACTCATTCAGAAACACATCCAAATGTTTTAGACTTCTATTTAGTGGCAATTGTATCCCTTCTAAATACTCCCAACTGCAAAATGCATGTAATCGCCTCCGCTCAGCTACCACTGACTATCACATGCTGTCGGATTCCTTCGAAGATGTTTTAGCGTATCAGGGAAGATCATGTAAAAAGGTCAGGAGCAAAGCGCGGTCACCGCTCTGGCTCTCAGATTCCGCTCCTCTTCCCGGCACACGGAGGCCAAAGAAATGATTACATCAAGACCTCTGCTAAAGAGGCACAACTTTAGCAGAGACATTTCACACCGCTGGTTACTTTTAACCCTTTTCTAGTAACACAAATATCTCAACAGGGTAACTCTGTCAGAATTGAACAGCAGGCAGGTCGAGACACAGAGCCAAACCACTTGCTGACATCTTTGTCGCTTCTTCAGGTTCCGGTTTCAGTCTATAAATATAAGCGGACTGCAGGCACTATAACCATGACTTCAGCCTGGGACGCTCAGCATCTCAAGCAAGATCATATATAAAGAACAAAATGTGTCAGGTGTGCAGTAATAGGCCAAAGGTCAACATCTGTGCTTTTACGAAATGCACGTTGCTCGGTAGTCTTCCCGTAAATGTGGACCGCTGGCTGACAACCTGAGAAGTGATAATGAGAAGCACATTACAACGTGTGCAACAACATGTCCTATAACTGGTCTAATGCGGACTCAGGACATAGGACACCAAGCTTAAGAGGAGGTCGTAGACAAAAGAACCTTCCGTAACCTTTGGTATGATCCTGGTGGCACGGACCTTCACTTTACTCCGTGGAAAGACTCCAAACCAATAAACTTCAGCAATTACTCAGTGATCAAGTGGTAATCAGAATCAGAACACCAGCATTAGGAGTTGGCCTGCTACACAACCGTCCAATACGAGACTTTAATAACTTTAAACAGTTGTCATGTTACCTGGCTTTTTTTTAACACTACTGCCAGAGATGGAGCCGTAGTTCTGTGCCAACAACGGATCGTATTATAAACACTGGTGGAACTCAGAACATAAACATAAAAATAAATCTAAAGTAAACATTTGTGCGCACAAGAATGAATTCTTCCTGCTTCAAAATGTCGTTACTCTTCATCCTTAGTCAACCTCTGGCTGCTTCATCTTTCCTATCGACATCAATGTATCTGCGATAAACTAAACAGAAGAGATGACACAATCATCCTCTAAAACCGTCTCCAGCTGTCCAAATTGTTGGAATTCTTTAAACAGAGACCCGATAAGACGGCGCTCTGAAAAAACGGAAACGGTGTACCGCATCTCAAAAGAATGAACGACTTAAAATCGTCCACACAGCAGCTTAAAATCACACGCACAAAATAGAGAGGAGAATAAGATGCAAGAAATGTCCTGTGATCTTTAATTCAAACTATTCACCAAACATCTGAGCTCAAACTCCATAACAAAACTTAAAAAAAAACATTACAGTCTTATGTCAAAACAAATGTCTGCAGAACATCCGACAGATGTTCTATGGGGTTTAGGTTGGGTGACTGGGATGGCCATGGTGAAACCTTTATTTTGTGACGTCCGAAGCTGGTCTTCAGGTCTCGAGGTTCAGCATCTCGCTCAAGGACACTTCCACATGGAGACTAGACCCCAGGTGTTGAACCAATAACCTTCAGACAAGCAGACTGCAGCTCTACGTCCTGAGCAGATCTTTGACTTTATTCTGAACCAGCTCTCCTGTCCTCTCTGTGCTGTACGGGTGAAGGTGGAAGACCACAAAGCCACTTTTTACACGGCTGTTTCAGAGGTTACTGTTGCGCCTCAATGCTCTGCAAAATGTTAGAATGGCTTCATGTAGGTGTTCATTGTTGTTCCATCTCTGAGCCAGCTCTGGAGGTCGTAACAGCACCGAATCGATGCTTGTTTAAGGGGAACCAGTCGGAGGGGGAACAAGACAAGTGTGCTACCACAACCCAGAGAATTGAAAAGAAGGAAGTAGCAGTTAGCCGCAACCTCGTAGAAGAAAAATAATCAATAGAAACTGTTTTCAAATTGGGGAAACAGGTTAGGGAAGGGAGAGCTCACGAATCTCGACCATCATAGAAGAGGGATGGTAAATGACCTCGACTCACTAGACGACAACGCTGGAACGCTATCGGATAAGAATACGGTTATTAATTGGTTATACCATTACACCAGGATTTCCCTTCAGGGATTAATAAAGGTTATCTTCATATATCAGCCATTAGAAATTGTTATTGCATGAATCATTCTTGTGCCGTTTTAAATGCGTGGCGTTTAAAAAGTCTCGATAATTTTGACAACTTTTGACCTCATCATTCGGTAAGCCAGAATGTCCTGCTACAGCCAAACCCGCCAAACGGCAGCAGCCAGAATAAGGGATGATATCAGCGTCCATCAGTGAGACGGATTACACTCACACACACACACACACCCACACAGAATAGGCTTTACATGGACAGTAAACCGCCATGAGCTGAAACACAAATGAGATTCATTGCCTTCAGTCGCTCTTCTGTTCACAATACCCCAACAGACCGATCACAAGAGGGATGGCTGACTGAAAAGGTATAAGCAGGATATTGATTTCTAAAGAGCTACAAAATTGTTTCTGCAGGAAATGTGGCCTACCCTCTGCCACACTAAACGAAACACACACATCTTTCAGAGCGCCTCAGGACTGTTGTGTAAAAATGTACCGGTCTGAAACATACAAGGAATGAAAGTTGATAATTTCCTCCAAGTGCTTCATTAGTGCAATTGGATTTCGCTGCAGTGGGACCACTGGGTAGCCATGCTTCAAACTCAGCGTGTCCTCCTTTGACATCCAAACAGTGCTTTGTAACATGATGCTATGGTACAGCTTAGATGTTGCTAGGCTCTCTTTCTCTGTCCATTCAAACAGGAGGACTGCACTGACCAAATGGGTTTTGAGGGCACGTTGTGAGGGCAAGTGTTAAATACAGACATGATTAATGGATATGAAACATAATACAATCCTGTGTGCTACCCTGCAAATGCCCAGCCAGCCTCAGAACAACATTCCTTGCTATGAACAGAAGGCATTCATACCGACATTTCAGATACAGGGGTTAAGTTTGATGCTACACGTCTTCATAAGTATGTTTATCTGAAAACATCTAGCAATTGCAACAAATAGAAAGAAAGGTGGCCCCAGGATAAAAAATAACATATGATAATTGGAGAGAAACAGTTCCAGAACGAACCTCTTCACACACTTCTCGAGCTGCAGCATCATTGGGCTCCTCGTCAGGCTCCATTCCTCCACCAGGAACAATCCACTTGTCCGGATGTCGACTACTGCTCACCAGCAGGACCTGCAGAGGACAAGACTCATTAGGCCTTACAATCTGATTTGATGCGTTTCAAATAGTGTTCAATGGTTTATGAAACAGACATTTTGCTGCTTGAGCCCCATATTCAGTGATCAGTGTTAGTGTTAGATACAAAAAGAGTCAAAGTAGACGTGTGACCAAAAACACATAACTAGAAAAGAGCCCACAGAATGCATGACTCCGCCGATAATATTATCACATCATTGCACCCTGGGCATAACACATGCTACGATGATGTCACCATACTCGGATTTGCCACATGTCATATTATGTAATACCGCCTAAATCCTTGACCCTGAGTCTTATTCCTGGCATCTGAATCATGTGGTTCTCATCAGGAGTCTGGGTTTTCAACAAAATCATATTATATTTAATTAATAGTTGTTGTTTTTTATGTGTCCATCCATCCAACTTCTTATCCTTCACAGATGCAAGAAATTAATCTAAATTACTCTGAGTCTTTATTACTTCTACCAATCTCAGTTAAGGTACTCAATATATACTGTAGGCCCTCTTTATATTCTACCTTCATCAATTGAGATTATGACCATCCAATAACCAAAAGGAAAAAAAACATGCAAAGCACTTTTGAGTTACTTTCTTAGGTATGCAAAGTGCTATATGAATAAGCGTGTCTGTAGAGATTCTCATTCATCTAGGTCATGGTAATCCATGGTAATCCAGAATTTACGAAGCCTCCTGGATGAAAGATGAAAGGTATTCAATTGAACTCAGAAAATCCCATTGCTTTGGATTCAACCCACATGGAGTATATAAAGTTTGTGTGACTGATTGAGATATAAAAAATGTTAATCTATACATAAACTCATGTTCATATGTCAGTGATTATACAGTGTGTATATAGGTATTGAGTCAAAGAGAGGGATATGGGAGAGAGAGAAGGGTGATATCTACCTGTACATTAGTCTGTGTTTGATCTCTAACTGTAAAGGTTAGATCGCTGTTTCACACAGTCTATTAATAAAACAAATGTCTGATTGTTTGATCTTTCCTACTAAATTGATACCCACAATCTGCCCGTTTTTAAGTATCAAAAATATGCTTCATAACTCTGTCAAATACTTCCCAAAAAGGAACCTATACCAGACACAAGAAAAAAGTATGTAGACACCATTAGCTTCCCACATTGTTGTAAGCAATTACTATCTGCTGCCGAATTTCCCAGACTTATTAGGTGTAATAAAGTTTCTGACACTTATTTTTCCAGACAAACTCCCCCCAATATTATGATTTTAATACCTTAAAGTGTTTGTTTAAGAAGTCTTTCCAATCTTTTGCGTAATCTCTTTCCAGGATATCCTTGAAATGACAGCTGGACATTTGTGAGAATGCAATTCATTTAAGTCCTTGTTACAAAAAAAATCATACTATTGATTCAATAGCTGATAGTGTGTGGATACCCGATTGTAGACAGTCCGGATGCCGCCATAAAAAACCTGAGGCCGGCCGGATTTGGACTAGGCTCGGTCTCTTGGACTCAGGCTGCAGTCAGACAAATATTTAGAAATAGGCTATGTGTTGCATTTCTAGTGGTAAATTATTATTTGGTAGCCTAACTTAAACCATAGATGGCCTCAAGCAAAACTCGTCTTCAGGATAGTTTAAAACTACCTAAAGCCATGTCGGGAAATCGATCGTTTGGATCTATTTTCATTTATCTGTAGATTAGAGTCTGATGAAGAAGTTGATCAAGGCCAGACTACAATTTCAGTACATTTATCACTTCTGACGACCAAATGTACCATTTGTACCAGCTTTAAGAGCCACAAACACTGCTGTGTTACGCTCATTTACACTGCTGACATGAGTAACCAGGCTAAACAGACCACCGGTAAGCATGGCAACAACAACTATCTTGACAGGGTGAAAGCTCAGTGCCTTAGCTATTAACAATCGGGTGCAGGCTTGAGTTTGACATAAAATAGAATATCTGCCAGGTTTGGTTAATTCTCTCTTGGACTGTTGGGATCGGAAAGAAGAATGTGCCTGCAATCTAATGGTTGATACAATTCAATATTGTCTCTGACCAACATAAGCATGGTAATCACATGGTACGAACAATCTTTTGAGTAACAAAGCTGAGTCTTGACTGAGTCAATCTGGTAGTCAGCAGTGCAGGTTCTACAGATGTAGACACAGATCTCCTGGTATCAACAGCCCCAGCCTCCACTTAAACCAGGACGGTATATTTGTCGCAATCCGTCGGCTTTCCTGATGAAATGTTTTCACTGCAAGGACATTTTTGTGCCTGCTGTTGAGTTGACATCAGTTTCCGTAATCAGCTCTGATCTCAAATAACAGATTCATAATCTAAGCGGCTTTTGTTTGAGAATACACTAGATAAGATACGGTGCTGTGGAAAAGTATTTCAATGACTCCTGGGTTCTTCTGTCTTTGAAAATACAGTACTAAATTGGGCCAGAACTTCAAACAAAATTGAAAATAAAACAAACAGAACCTGAGCAAAGATAGGCTCTAATTATAGTTGTTCAACCTAATTTACCTATGTAAACTATGTGCCTTAGTGGTTCAGTAAAATAATAAGGTAGACAACTAAGGGGAATAATATTTGAATACTGATGGATTACTATTGAATAGTATTTTACCTTGAAACGTCCATCCCTTGATCGGAAGAGTGGGCCAAAATTCCACCAAAGTGATGTCAGGGACTTTAAATTCATTGTTGTTGCTAAAAGTGGCTTGACTGTGTTTGTGTAGATTCTCATTCAACCAGGTCACAGTAATCTTTTAGGATTTAATGTGAAGCAACTGGACTGGTGGGGAGTCGGGTATTTAAAGGTGGCCCAACTGCTTATTATGTTCAGGAGCTGAATACTTTTTTCACCCTGGTTATTTAGGCATTGGATGCTGTTTTTGCCTTGTTACATTACATCATTTTAAAATTTGTAATGCAACATTTTGGTATGCTAGGTGGGTGGGATTTCCAAGCATGCATGGTGACCGTGGGTGTGCTCTGCACCCTGAGGGAAGCTCCTGTCAGTGTTATTAAATTTCTGCCTGAGTTGATGCAGAGGATGTTCTATATTGTTTCTCTTAAGTTTGCGCTTTGGTCCACACCTACGATTTGACCTCTGAGCCCTCTGACCCTATCTTACGCTCCGAACAAAAATTTATGGATAGAAAGGGGTAAAAGCCCTGAGCTATGCCTACAGACTCATAATCATCTACAACCCTGCTCCTCAGGAACAGGTCAAGTGCAACTTTCACAATTTTGTACTGTGTATAATATATTTGTATGACTACTGATAAATAAAGTGTGAATTATTATTATTATTATTTACATCTACCCTGGGGATATTAAAGTATGTGTGAAAATGAATTTATCCCATAAACCCATTAATAAAAGAGGAGTTTCACTATTATTAATAAATCCCAACCAGCTACAGTATTTTGTTTTCATACATGTTGTCTTTGTTATATGCTACATTTTGTTGAAAAATGTGAATCTGAGGTACACTCTAAAATGGAAGAAGTCAGGAGGGGGATTAAAATCACAGTTATGTATGTTATCTGTTATTTACCTTGGTGGAAAAATGTACACACAACTTAAATTTTCTAGTTCCACAGTATGCAGACTGAATTATCCACGTTTTGTTTCATCGCATCGACTAAGCACATCACCTGGAGAAGTAACTTAACGTGAAGTTAACCGGCTTTCCTCTGATTGAGTGTTTCCTATTGGCCGAAGCTAACCCATCTGTAGCAGCATGTCAGCCCACTGGTTAGCAGGACCAGTTGCATTCACGCATACTATAGTTTTAACAAACAGTGCCTTGGCATTGCCTAACCCCTTGTAATGTGAGCGGATTAACATTTGCCACTTTGAGAAGGTGAACACCCACGTGTATCCAGCTAAATATCACCGTGTCACGCCTCAACAGCCCGTGGGCTGTGGTCGCTGGCCGATAGCCGGCTGCCTGTAGCAGCCATACGGCTAGTTAGCATGCTAACATCAGCGTTAGCATTACGCTAACAGGTTCGAATGAAAACCCCGGCGTTGCTCTCCGCACCGCTAAATGCTTATATAACACAAGTACGACATTTAAACTAACTGTTAAAACACAACCCAAAACGACAATACAAGAGTTAAAGACCCCGGCGAGTCTTTGCTTTAAACTGACACAAACAACGGTGTTGATAAATAGAACGCTTTACAGACCGTTAAAACGCCCAACCTGCTAATGCTAGCTTGGCCTGCCAGTCGGCAACATCCCCGGACTCACCTCCTCCTCCGTCTCGCTCCTGAAGCACAGACAGGCCGCCCGCTTCTTGTAGCCATCCCCATCGTACGTCCGGGTTTGGTTCGACTTAAGCTTCATCATTTCAAAGGGCGTTGAAGTTAAAATGTATAGTTAAGTTTAATAAAGACGATGGTTGTAGACGCAAAGTCCTCCTCCGGGGAACCTCAGCGTTTTGCTTAAAAGAAATAACTTCTTCTTCGCTTCATCTTCACAAACCTGGGCAAATCTACGGCACGGTCGCCATTACAAGGAGCCGCTACGCCCCCGACGTAGTTTAACCTTCACTAGCTATAGAAGCGTAAGAACAGTACGTATCAGGCGTTAAAGAATCGGGGCAGCGGATACGAGCAAGACACCACGCTCTGTCTGGAGCAAGCCGGTAAGTGCCTAACGGGCAGTTTTGGCTCCAACTAGCTCGTCCCGGACACTTGTTAGAGGCGGATTTAATTACGATTGCACAACCTTAAAATGAAAAAGCAAAGCTTAGCGTTTACCGTGAAAATTGCTGATAAATTAAAAAAACGGTTGTATTAGTGTTAAGTTCAGTTTCAGCACCAAAGGTTCTGGACAGCGCCGACAGGATTCCAAAAGAAAAAAAAATTATTAATGTAAACTAAAATATTAGGCTCATCACACATAGAACCCCCGACGGACAACTGCGTAACATCAATTACACAGTCACAGGAACCTTAATAAGCAAATATTTGATGATAGATGGGTTTTTCAAGCCAGCCAAAAAAAAGAGGTAGAAAGCTGGTTTCTCCACACTGACAATGAAATGGTTGCACATCAAAATTCTGACATGTCATAAAGGGATATTGACAACTATATTAATTATTGCTGTATGTCACTTCCTGCTATTATAAATGTTCTTTCGCCGTTGCTGTTACTGAGCGATTGCACGGAGTAATTGTAACTGTTATGATAATAGATACTTTTCTTTTATTGATTATTATGGACAACTGGGTTTTTCCTTCCCAAAGTCTTTGTTGGACTTACATTTTTATTTTTAATCTAAATTATTATTGTAAAAATTTACTTTCAAAGTAAATCTCACATACCACCCCACAGTACTCCTAGCAGTATATGTATACCCGTGTGAGGAACTTAGATACAGAAAGAAATATTTAACCGTTTATTTAGAGAACAACAAGCGGATTATTTGGTAATAACAATGAACATTGTTGCTGATTCATTTCCTCTCACTCCAGTGTGCCCATTAATTAATCAAATATAAGTTTCCATGGATATTAAAACTAATTCTAATTAATTAAAGGGATGAAAATCAACAATTTAGATGCTGATTCTTTTTATCATCTCAAGTGGCTTATGTACTATCATACAGGTTTGAGCAGGTGTCAATATCAATAAATCAAACAATAAATGAATCAGGAGGTAGATTGGTTGTCTCCTAATCGGAAGTCCTTGAAAGAACAACGCACAACGAATCAACTAAAACTCAAAAAAAGATAATTGAATAAGATAGTCATAAAAAACTGGCTAATAGAAAATATAATAAAATCAATTAACAGAGGAGCCCCCAAAATAACTCCCCCACGGATTAGCAGTCTTAACCATGTGCGTTCAGATTTTGTGGCCCATATACCACAGCTCGACAAAAGTTTGTCCAAATCAGTCCAGTCACAACATTATGGAAAGGTTTTAAAAAAAAAATGTCCTGGATCCATCCCTTTAGCTGCATCCATACCTAAATCCAACGGGTTCATATCCTAATACATGCCACATCCCTCAAAATTAAAACAAAACAAGAAGAAAAAAAGAAGCCATATCTTGCAATGCCAAAGAAAGTCTGGGAGTAGAAATGAGAATCCACTACTTAATATGGAACCGACCGATATTTGGTGAGCTCTTTCCTGGTCCGTTCACCAATCCTATAATCCTAATAACGTTCAGTCATAATCATATCAAATATCTAGAAAGGGTCTCGAGAAATTTTTATTGTGTGCCTGATGTTCAGACTTAAGCACCTGTATGAGCCGGGACTGTTTTAACTGTATAAAGCTGAAAGCATTTCGTCATAGTTGTATTAGTATTAGAAATACTGTATTAGCAGTTGTAGTAATATTACAGTATCAACAATAGAAGTAGAAAAAAAACTCTGAAGTTTGGGTTAGATTAGGCCATAAGCAATGGAGCTAGAGCAACTTCCTGTCTGGAAGTACAAGAACTGTTTTTGTTTGATTTTTGTGTGACATGTAACTTGGTGGCTTTGATGTCATTGACAAGTGACTTTGCGGCTTTGATGTCGATCTTTATGTCAGGTACAAGTAGTAGTATAATAAGTTGTGATGTCTTTGAACCTGGACTGTATGAACATCAGTCATCAGAGTGACCGAATGTGAACCTTGCCATGTGAATAGTAAAAACATTACAAATAGGTGTATTGCATTCTTGTATTGAGTTTGGAATTGAGAATTCCTACGTTGCCACGGTTACAGGTTGAGATCACTGTATCCATTCATTCATCCATTGTTTCTTATGAGAGTTTTGCAAAGACAAATAGATAGATAGATAGATAGATAGCCTTTATTAGTCCCACAATGGGGAAATTGCAATATTACAGCAGCAGAGCATGTTACAGAGTAAGAATGACACAGAGTAAGAATAACACAGAGTAAGAATAACATCGTGTTATGTGCAATTAAAATAAATTAAAATAAATTAAATTAAAATTAAACGTTATGTGCAATTAAAATAAATTAAAAGGTAGATGTGTGTGTAAGTGTGTGTGTAGTTGTGTAGGTGTGTGTGTTGCTAACAGTGCTGGTTGTGGAGTCTGACTGCTGCAGGAAGGAACGATCGGCGATATCGCTCCTTCACACACTTGGGGTGAAGGAGTCTGTCGCTGAAGGAGCTCTCCAGTGCAGAGATGGTTTCCTGCATGGGGTGGGAGACGTTGTCCCGGAGAGATGACAGCTTGGCCATCATTCTCCGGTCTCCCACCTCCTGCACCGAGTCAAGAGGACATCCCAGGACCGAACTGGCCTTCCTGATCAGTTTGTCCAGTTTCCTCCTGTCAGCAGCTGAGATGCTGCTGCCCCAGCAGACCACTCCATAAAAGATGGCCGAGGCGACTGCAGAGTCAAAGAAGGTCTTCAGGAGCGCCCCCTGCACTCCAAAAGACCTCAGTCTCCTCAGCAGATACAGTCGGCTCTGACCCCTTTTAAAGAGTGCCGCTGAGTTGTGGGTCCAGTCCAGTTTGTTGTTCAGGTGAACACCAAGGTACTTGTAGGACGTGACCATCTCAACGTCCATTCCCTGGATGTTCACCGGTGTGTGGGGGGGTGTTTGCCTTCGGAAGTCCACCACCAGTTCCTTGGTTTTACCCGCGTTGATCTGGAGGTGGTACCACTGGCACCAGTGCGTGAAGTCCTGCGTCAGTACGTCAGTACGTCAATTGCTACTCGGTACTTTAATTGACAGCAGGGTAGCGATCAACCGGCACATTTTGTTGTTGAATTTGAAAATGAACTATATATTTATATATATTATAGGATATATATATACATAATTATTCAGATTTTATCATTTTTAATAGAAAGTTGTAGTCTTACCATTCAAAATATAAAATTGTTTCATCTCTTATCAAATCCTCTTCAAGATTTTTTTCCCCTGTAAATTGGAGCATAATGACTGAAAGCAGCGTCACCAAGTGTTTTTTGTTCTGCTTTGTGAAACAGTTAAATGAGAAGAAGCAGAGAATGTGAGGGCCTTTACGGCTTCACGGAACAAAAAACCTTTACGAGAGATAGTCCGGCGCAGACTATCTTCTATCAGGGCCTTATGATAAAGACTCTGCAGTACAAAAAACTACATTTAGACGCTGTGAAGCTGTATAAATAGGAGTGACTAATTTCTGATGATTCATTATTTTCATTAGAAGACTAAACGGGAAAGCAGTCTTGCTGATTCTAAGATCTCGCATCAACCTTTCTGCTTTTTTCGGAGACAAATAGCCTCACTTTGGCGATATACTCAAACGTTTCATCACACCTTACACATGGAACCAGGATCAAAAAACCACAAATGAATATCTTATTCCTTTTCCTTTTATTTATTTTCAATAAAAGTTTGTCGTCTCACTGACCAGTTTGTCTATTTCCCATGTGAGCTTGAAAACAGTCGGAGTCTTCAGGGTCTTTCTATCCAAAACAGAAAACAATTCAAGATGTAAACGCATAACTAACTGGCTGAATGTAAAGAAAAACACATTCTCTTTTAATTACTTACTCTGATGGATATCAAAACACGATTCCCAGAACTTGATGCTCGCAATTCTTCACTTCATTTCCCCCCAGATTCATCATTATTTCTGTGGAATTCACGATGCAGTGGTCTTAACAGTTTTCCCCTCCCTGTCTCATTATCAGCATTTTCTTCAGAGCTGCCGTAATGCATGCCTACACGCTTCATTGTACATTATATTATTGCTTCCTTAATATTCCTGTTGGTCTCTTTGTCTTCAAGACGCTTTTTAAAAAAATGCTCCAACAATCTAATTTCCCAGCAGGGATCGATACAATCTCTTTACTTAATTTCACTCTCAAGACTCTCTCTGGATCCTACCCTCCTCCCAACACTTCATTTTGCTCCTCATTAAAGCGCTTCTCCCGTCTAAAAGACATTGGATGTAAAAGTAGAGAATGATCTACATACTCGTTCAAATCATGGTTTAATATGATGTGTGTATGTTTGTTGAATACAGGCGGGTTATCTTTTGTCTTGATCAAAAAATTACTAGAAAATGCTCATTAATATTTCGATAGTATAGACATTAGAAATTACACACCGTACAAGCGTGAGCATCCAAATACAGGTCAACTCAACAAACACAAACACAATTTGATTGCGATGTAATACAGCAGCAGAACCTGCTTAACTGATGGATAGGAATATATGTATATAAATATATATATGTATATAAATGTTAAGAAAAAAACATGTCCATCCATTAATGCCTGCGTCACTGCCAGCCTCTAAATCTACCGACAACTCCGACAGACTCTCTGAGCAGTGATCAGTTCTGCACTTTCCACTTCAACTCAGCCACCTGAGCCCCAAGCTCCACCCCCAAGTGAACATCAAAGGAATAAAAGGCAGCGATATCCGCATTGTGACGTCACTGCTCCAAACGGCTTATTTCATATATGATAGGTTTTAAATGCTAAGAGAGACGTCACGTCACCAAAGTTACATCGCCTCTAGGAGATGCTGAAACCTACCTCTGGGTAGAATTCCATGCAAATCCATCTGGTAGTTTTTCTGTTATTCTTGTCACAAACAAACAAGCATACAAACGTACAAATAAACAGACAAACGCACAGGAATGAATCTGTCTGTCTGTCTGTCTGTCTGTCTGTCTGTCTGTCTGTCTGTCTGTCTGTGTATCCATTCATCCATCAATCTGACAATGGGAACGACACATACACATCTACACACTCACACAACTAAACACACACACCTACACATCTACACACTTACACAACTAAACACACACATCTACACAATTACACAACTAAACACACACATCTACACATCTACACACTTAAACAACTCAACGCACACACACACACACACACACACACACACACACACACACGTACACAAATAATATCTCATACAAAAATGAAAAAAATTCAGACCAACACAAAGCACAGAATAATGAACCACCAATGAAACCAAGACTCTTACGCAGGAAAAGCTGAGGGGGATGACGTAGGGAGGAAAGAGAAACAGGTCAACAGGTCAAAAGGTCAACAGGTCAACAGGGGAAGGTGAGAACATTCAACAATCAGGAGTCAGGACTCACACTGACAGCAGAGAAGGAAAGGAAGTGAAACACAGAGAGAAACTAAAAGGAGAGGGGTGAAAAAGACACAGAGCTAAACCCACAAAATAAAACAGGAAACACAACTTATAACGGAAAACAAGAATCTTACATCCAAACACTTAGCATTTAAAATGTTGTGATGCCTGCAGTTTGTCACCTTGGTATGTTTTGGGTTAACGTCGGTCAACTTCTCGCAAAGGTGTTGTGTGTTTTATACGGTCCACCAGACGGTTTGTGCTGCTGATGCATTAATAATTAAGTCATATTACATGAAATACATGCTTTATAGATGCAGGTGAGGAAATACAATTAGTGTGTGGCTTTCTGCAGGCCGGCTGTGTGCAGCATGCACCATTGACATGTGAATATAATTAAGCCTAAGTAATAAAACAAGAAGTCTTTGAGGCTGTGCACAAGCACACACACACACACACACACACACAGACACACACACAGGCGGTTAAAACGTTGTTTACTGACTGTAATTATACAGATTCAGCACTGCCTCCTCTCTAACAATTATCAGAGCTTGCTAAAGGAACAAAGCCTGCAAAACAATGGCTTGATAATAAACATATATGCACAAACATCAATGCAAATATTACCACATAATCATACCCAAAATACTAAATGATCATTTTCATTTTGGATTTAAGATGAGGGAAGGATTGTCAAATCCATCAAGAAAGCAGATTCCTTCCCCCCCAGACACGTCAAACAAAAGAATAAGACTTTCTTTCTGATTTAGAGTGCTCTGCCTTTCTCCTCTTTGAGGAGGACGAGAGCAGGCGTCACACAATTAGACATATCTGTAGGGTCATACTCAGGAGGTTTCACTTTCTCTATCTGCAGTTGCTACGGCAACCCATTCTCTTAGCAGGTCTCCGCTGGCGCACAGTAGCAGAGACACAGTCTCCGTCGCGTCCAAAAGAGGGCACTCACTTCTTTCAGTACACACTCAGTGTTTGAGCCGGGCCTTCAAAGGGTGTCTTCTTCTTTCGCCTGTTTCCTTCAGGGGTCGCCACAGCTGCTTCCACCTGAGTCTGTCACACCAACCAGCTGCATGTCCTCTCTCACCACATCCACGAGTCTCAGCTGTCTCAGCTGATCCACTATCCCTCCTTTTGCACATCTCCAACAATCCGGCCTCTCTGATTTTATTTGTCTCCAAAGTCAGAGACGTTTTCAAAAGGCATGCAGCTAAAAAGAAAAGTCCATTTATTAAACTGACCTTCTTCTTAGTCTTGTGTTTATATGCAACACGTATGTCCAAAACTCATGAGACATAAACTCATACTGTTCCTTTATGAAGGATCAAGTTTAAGATATTAATACTTTAAGAAAATTTTTCATTCATGTTAACATGTTATACTTTTGGTTATGACTTATGTACTTAAAATAAACGTCAAACAGCTTCACTAATATCAGGTGTATTTGCCTAACCTTGTTGTCTAAGGACAGGTAAGACCTAAAATAATTGCTTTTCAGTCTCAGTTTCATTGTATCTGTTACCATGTGTTAATTACACTGTTATTAAACACAAAAAATACTAATATTTCTTTCTTTGCCTAATTTTTCTTTTTAGTGTTTTTTTTAGATAACAGGCTCTAATATCGTTATATTAAAGTAACACCATTAAATGTAACAGTCAGTGCATTTGCTCAGAAACTCTCTGATAACTATTACATCGAATTCGATAGAAATACCACAAAGTTCATATTATTTTATACAGTTTTTGTGGGATTGGACCAGGAGAAATCTACATTTTGGCAAAGCTTGATAGCCCGAGACCCCAAAAGAGGGGTGCTGCATGCAAAATAGCCACCTTTGTCCACTAGAGGGGACCATACATCCAACAACCTTTGGCTGTGACACAAAGCAATGTTTATATTAAAATCTAGTATTGTGCACAATATAAATAAGGTGTAAAAATTAGGTTATAATTCAATCGTGGGCCTGGCGAGAAGAAGGTGTTAAAGGTGGTTCACTGACTGACTGTTTAGATAGGTGAGCTCGTTGATTGTTTTTGTATGCAATGAGCTAGAGATGCTTTGTCTCAACTGATTTGCACACCGCTTCAATCAGGAGAGAAACGCGGGCGACTTAAAGATATTGTTTATCACATTTGATGATGACATCTGATAATTAAGACTTGACGGATAGTCTTTGGTGCTCAGATTCAACAGGGCAAGATAAACACCACTGTGGATTGCAGACACTGGTGGTGGCGGCTGATGACTGATGGGGCTGATGAATGATGAAGCTGGTGAATCAGTTAAGGCTGGGCGGTGGGTTGGCGGTGGGGACTTGGGGGCGGGATCAGACAAGACGATAGGCTTAGGATAGGCTTACTTGTAGGTGCGTTGCTGCGACTGCGTGGATGTGATCATATCTCAGCAGGACAGACTGAGAGCCGTGAATGACAGCATGGTTAAATCCTGAACTTTAGTTAGAACTCCATTCAACACAGTGGCACATTTCTAACTCGCCAAGACGCACAGAGATCCATCATAACATTACAACCACTGACAGGTGACGTGAATGACATCAATTTTCTTGGTACGATGGCATCTATCAGGGGTTGGGATATGTACGGCATCCTAGAAGGGGATGTGTTGGAAGCTGGAAAGACGAGCAAGCCTGAGGTTTCACACGACTTTGACAAGCTGCAAACTAGCAGACCACGGTACCGGGTCATGAGCGCCCGAGGCTCATTGATGCCTATGGACAGAGAAAGTCAGCCTGTGTTTTCATCCAAAGAAGAGTTACTGTCACATGTATTATTGATAAAGTTACTGTTGGATCTGATAGAAAGGTATCAGAACACACAGGCGGTGTCCAATGAGCAACTCAGCATCAGAACTGGACCATGACAGCACTGAAAGAAGGTGGCCTGGTCTGATAAATCGTCTTTTCTTTTACAGCATGTGGATGGCCTGGTGTGTTACCTGGGAAAGAGATAGCACCAGGATGCACCATGGGAAGAATCTTCGGGGAAATGTTCTGCTGGGAAACTTTGGATCCTGCCATTCATGTGGATGTCACCGACACGTAGCACCTATCTAAACATTGTTGCAGAAGTTCACCCCTTCAATGAAATGGTGTTTCTTAATGGATATGACCTCTAGGCCTATGCAATCATCCCAAACAGTTAGTGTATATCTGTAGAAAGCCCCCAATCCCCTGCTTCGTACAAGCTATCCCCTTCATTGAGCTCCTCAAATTAAATATGACTCAATAATAATCTCATACAACCCTCATTGACTCATCCTAACTATTTCTATGAAGTCAGCAATATGCTCTAAGATCAACTCTCAGGTCCCATATTGACTGGATTTATGTAACAAAACAAGACAGAATCCCTTCCAATGAGTTAAATGTAGTCTGAACTGAACTTATGGTTGGAAGGTTTTGGGCTAGAAAGTTTGTATTACACTAAAAGTTCCCCCCAAACGAGTAAACAGTGAAGTGAAGAAGTAAAATATGATAAATGTATACATGATAGATTCCCTCAAAGTGATTCATGTGCACGAAAATCTGGACTAAATTGGACTAAATTGAGGAATTATTTCCCGATTGCTTGACCCTGATCAGGATAAGCCGTTATGGATAAGGAAAACAATGAATTAACTTATTGAGATCAAGACCTCCCTTATGGCAGAAATATGCAACTGACTTTTCCCAAAATCAATCCAGGTCCTCCTCGCACTAAAGTCTATGAGGGTATAAAACATGAAAATAATCTGTTACATAGTTTTTGACTTATGGTGTTAACACAATGTCCATCTTTGATGGACAGGGCGATGATAATCCTATAATTTTGCCGAATTTTCTGGGATGTCATAATTATAATAATGAAATAAATAATATTAATAATAATGTATATTTTATTCACCACACAGTCAATCAAGTACAAAAATTGAGAGTTATTCTCCGCATTCGATCCATCCCTGAGAGAGCAGTGAGCAGCCCCCGTAGAGCACACAAGGAGCAACTGGGCTTTCCGGGTCTTGTTCAAGGACCCCCACGGGATGTAGCACCAAGGGCTGGAAGCCGAGTTAGCATTTCACACAGCGGAAAAATTCAGTAATGGCTTGAGGAACGCAGGAATGAGTTCAAGGTGGTGACTTTGCTTTCAAATTCCTCAGATCTCAATCCAATCGAACATCTGCTCCGGGTTGTGCCTCCAGCCTCCAGCACAACCTCGCAACTTACAGGACTTAAAGGATTTTCTGATTACGCCTCGGTGCCAGATACCACAGTTCACCTTCAGAAGTCTGGTGGAGTCCATGTTTTGGGGTCGCAGCTGTTTCCGCGGCAAAAGTGAAAAATATACTATATTCATCAGGTGGTTATAATGTTATGGCTGATCAGTGTACTTTCAGATTTCAGTGGAACCAGATTTAAGAAGTGACTCGTTTGAAAGCGGCACGATGTGGACTTTGAATCAGTGGCGGGGGAAGTAGCTGGTGAAAGCTCGTCAATGTTAGGAGCTGTATGAGAGGAAATCTGGAATGAGGTTGTCAGAATCTGTCTAGCAGTCATTTCTTATTCAACAGGAGCAGACAGACGGAGCGGTCACCACCTGAAGATTCACTGTGACAGCAGCGACTGAGCAGGAATGGCAATCGACCTGAAGACGCACGACACACAACCAAAGGCTAGTCAGGGGCTGAGATTTACTTAATGGAAGGCTACACAGATATTGGCAACATTAACCTTTGGAGCGCCCGTGTTTTCTCCAGGTAAATATGCACATTAATGACTAAATAAGCAGGAGATTGTGTTGCTCTGCCCGAGGCCATAATAGATTGTGTTTGGCTTCCCACAGAAGAGAAGCAATTTACAATTTTCTGGGCTCAAAGTGAAATTGCTCTGTATGTTATCCTTTGCTAAAGGGGGGTCAGCAAGCCGAATCCATCTGAAATCGCTTTTTTCTCAGAAAGACAAAGTCGGTTTTCATGCAGTGGTGTGAAAGGAGAATTTCCTTTTTCTTTCCGTGTTAAATTATCCGCTATCCTAATGCTATGCCTGTATTATATTCGTTCAAAGACGCGTGTTAAAGTTGATAAGCATTGAGGCAAAAACGCTCTGTAAGGCTCGCATACCGATTAAGATATGCTGTAATTCTCACCTGGTAAATAATTTAAGGTATTTAAATGCCTTAACCACCAGGGGCTGCTCTCGTGCCACTTACAAGCATTCCCAGCACAGCTCCACTATGTTTTATTTATCCAATAACCTGATTACAGGGAGATCATGTGTACAGATATATATATATATATATATATATATATATATATATATATATATATATATATATATGTTTTATGTCACCGGTCACTGTCTCCTATTACTCCATGATCCATATATATATATATATGGGTCATGGAGTAATAGGAGACATAGTTTGCCATTACCGGTGACATACAGTGGGCTGATTTAATCAGAAGACCTTTCGCTCTGTGCCTGCTGGACGACTTCAGCATCAAACATCAGCCCCAGTTAAAACATGTAACTGCAATAATTGAGTTTTTCCTCAATTTATTGAAGGGGTCATTTCAAAAACACCGTGGCGATATCCTGCAGCGATGTTCAGAGACTCAGGCAGCACATGCCAGGCTTCAGCGGGGAAAAGGTGGAATATGGAGTGTGCGCTTCCAATCTACTCAGCAGACACCCACAGAGAATTGGTATTTTTAGATTACATTGTGTAATTCGTTATCCTTTTTTTGTGTGATTTTGGAATCTCAGCAGTTCGGAAAGCTTTGTGCTGTCACCTCCAGAATGCCAGCTCCAGTGGGACGCCATCTCTCCGCGGGGAGGTGTTTGTATGTTGAGGATTAATATCCGTCATAATTGCTATGAGTTTCAAGTATTTTGTATTGGTAAACAATCACAATTTTATCTATTAATAGTGATGGAAATGCCAGAAAACGGTGTGAAATGTCCCTTACAGTACGCTAAACGCAGCAGAACTGTAATGTGGTGTCTAGGTTCTGGGTTCAAATCCACCTGGGTGCCTTTCTGAGTGGAGTTTGTGTTGGTTCCCAGCAGGTAAGCTGTTTTCCTCTCACAGTAAAACACAGAAACAAATAAAAACATAATCGATATGGGTGAATTTGTGACTTTGAATACGCCTCGTCTCTGTGTGGACCCTTTGGTGAACTGGGGACCCTTCGCAGGTTGTGCCTCGCCTCTTCTCCAGTGTCAGCTGGGATAGACTCCAGCCACCCCTGCGACCCTCTGTGGAGGAAAGGTTACTTAGAATGGAAGGATTGATACCCTAGACCCAAATCAGAGGCTTTTTTTTTTTTTTTTTTGCTCACCGGTGGAAAACTTAGAACTTTTTGTTTTTCTGTTAATCAACTGAAACACTTGATGTTGCAACTGTTGCCCGTATGGACTTTGAATTATGCTAAACTTTGATGCAAGCACGAGAGAAGAGGCTCATTTCTCTGTATATAATAATAATAATAATAATAATAATAATAATAATAATACATTTAATTTATAACGCACTTTACATTTGGATCAAATCTCAAAGTGCTACAAAGTAAAAGCAGATAAAAGCATCAATAAAAAATAAAATAATAACTAAATAAAAACATGACAAAAGCAGCAACGTTAATTAAAGTTATAGGTTCTGCTGAAAAGGAAAGTTTTAAGTTTCCTTTATTAAATGTGTCAGTCGTCTGTGGAGCCCTCAGATGGTCAGGGAGGGCATTCCACAGACGAGGGGCAGCAGAACAGAAGGCTCGGTCACCCATGGTGCTGAGCTTAGTCCGGGGAAGGAGGAGGCGGTATGAGTGGGTAGAACGGAGGGATCGTGTTGAGGTCAGTGGGGTGAGTAGTTCTTTTAAGTAGGGAGTCTTTTTTTTTAAACCTCACAAGGGATCTCCTACC
Organism: Lophius americanus; assembly: GCA_037951165.1. NCBI lineage: Eukaryota > Metazoa > Chordata > Actinopteri > Lophiiformes > Lophiidae > Lophius > Lophius americanus. The sequence goes on from JBBDHG010000178.1 coordinate 501,071, forward strand.
CTTCTGTGTAACTTACAGTAAAATACTGCCTACTTTTTTTTGCCACAGACCTTTACAATATGTGTTTTTTGCCGGAAAACGGTCTCACGGTTCGGAAGTGTGTTTTTTTTTTTAATTACTGTAAAAAAGCTATCGTTTAAAGATGAGTTGATTCCCCTTAAAAAAAAAGTTAACCAACTAAAACCATTAACCTTCATAAAGAAATGTATCTCTGTAGTAATGTTATAGTTTTCCATTAGCGCCTTAAGGATCGACCCACAAGGCCATTACAGGGAAGAAAAACAGTAGATTACCGCATATTCAGACACGTATCTTAACTGTAAGAAAAATTGAAAACATCTAGTTTCTGTTGAAACGAAGATACGTTCATGTGGAATTATGAAATGCCTCATATATTGATATGGAAATATCTACGTTAAACAGAATAATAGCACTACATTTAGGGCGAATGTGACATAAATGGTTCTGAACATTCATTTGATAGAAAACGGTTTATATTTCTAACAATGAAACTGTGCGAGACTCCTTTGAAATTGATGGATCGTTTTGCAAGCTCTAAGGAAAGGAAAAGAGAGATGACTATACCTGAATAAGATATTATTAGTAGTAGAAATATCAGTTAAATACTTTCATCTTATATAGATGTTTTCTTTTTGCAGTGTACTGGTCACCAGATTTAAGGAAAAGAATTTCATATCAATGTAGTGTCTCCATCTGTATGGACGTCTGGAACAGCCATGCTGGCAGATATTCATTTATGCTTGTTTTCCTAACATAATGAAAAAAACAAAAGGTGGTTTATTGTTATTTTCTTCATTTTAATTGGAGATCAGGAGACTCATGGCTTTAGCCGCTGATTTAAGACATAAATGGCAATTTGAGGGAGCTTCCATTATGGATCACAGATGAGATTCTACTTCAATCAAAGTTTAACTCAGGCAGAAATTGTTTTTGTACGCGTTGCCATGGCGACACTGGGATATGTGTGATGGTGGGTAAGAGTTTTCTTAAGCAGGTATAATGCACCTTGTTTACTGTAGCTTTGGGGGCTGTGTGTGTTAGGGTTCTTCTTCTTCGTCATCTTCTCATTTATCTTCTTCTCCTTCATCATATTCTTCTTCTTCTACTTCATCTTCTTCTTCTATTTCATCATCTTCTTCTACTACTTCAATTTCTTCTTCTTCTACTTTCTCTTCTTCTTCTTTTTCTCCTTCATCTTCTTCTTCTACTTCATCATCTTCTTCTTCTACTTCAACTTCTTCTTTGTCTACTTTCTCTTCTTCTTTTTCTTTTTCTCCTTCATCTTCTTCTTCTTCCTTCGGCTGTTAAGGTCATTGTTAGGTTTCGTTTGTTGTTTCTCTCATATTTTTGGGTCTTTGCTTAACTTCCAGGTCATGTAATAATAATAATGAAGCACTTTATTTGTACAACACTTTAACATGAATACTCAAAGTCGCTTTACAGATACAGACTAAAATAACTTGTTAAAATCAGAAAAAAAGGAAGTGAAACCTAAGTCGTTATTCTGAATACAACAAATGGAACATAATAATAACCCTGAACATACACGCTTCCCAAAACTACAGCAAACAAGGTGTATCAGTCTTCCTTAAGAACACTTTATATCAGTATTTTACTTCTGCACAATGCGCACCGTAAATGTCATGTTTTACATGAGCAGATCTTATATATAAAAACACAACTGTGCAGTTCAAAGGTTAAACCTGTGATAGTGTAACTGTCGGCCGTATGAAAAGAATCCATCCCTCACTCTCTCGTCATCTATCAGCCGTGGCCCGCCTGTTTCATCTTGGTAAAATACGACTTCAGACCGACAGTGACAAACGGAGTCGTTGCTCCATCGTCCAGCTGGTGGGCGTGTTGGACAGTCAAGACCTCAATTTTCCGTAATCAGATGTCAGCAGATGGACCGTTATCACACCCGAGTTCAATATCAGATGACATTGATGAAAAGATGTGAAGCAGCAACATCATATTTCGGTCCGACTGTTCATTTATTTCACGGGGACTTCCGTGACCTACTCCTCCTCCCTCCACTTCATCATCATCCTCGTTGTCTGTGACTTCTGTCCGTTTAATTCAGCATTTGTTTCGCAAGATAAAGAAAGAATGCTTCATTTACGGATTACGCCTCAGTGGTTAGTCTTTTTCACTGGGACTTCCACTTGTGACTGGGAATGAACATGGCTTTAATTCTCTCTGCCCCATAGCTAATTGAAACAAGTAATCTCCAGAGGTTGCCTGGCGCACAGGGATGGGGAGGCCTCGGCGGCGCGGCGCGTGATCCTCAGAGCAGACAGGGGAAGGTCTTCCATCGCACCGCCGCAGAAAGCAAAGCAGGAATGGGTCCCCTGGTAGAAATCACTTTTGTAACGACAGATAAATAATTCAGTCATTATGCTAACTATGCCAAACAGGAATAGATTTTGAGGAGCTGACACGCGGAAGTGAGCTGGAGGAGTAAAAGAGGGATGTAAAACACTTTGCGCAGTAATGTGAACAAGTTAGCGCCCATTCTTTTTTTTTTTTTCTGCATGACTTATGTTGTCCCCTGACGGCCACAAGACTGCCAGTCATTCCAGTCATGTCGCCGGAATTTGCTCCGGCAGAGTTGGGGATGAATATTCAGAGGCTCAGCTGCCTCTAAGGCCCCACTGAGACACGGCCCACACCCCACCGAGGACCCCCCTCCAACTTCTTTCTCTCCACGCACACACGCACACGCGCACAAACTCCTCCACTTTGCCTTGATGTGATGAAGTGAGTCCAACACTCCACAGGTGTGACCCACTCAGACCTGTGAAAGCCTCCACACACCACTCAGGCTCTGTGATCAGGAAGGCAGAAAGAGCAGCTGTGCGTACTCAGCAAGCAAATGCAGAATTATCAACAGGAGCCTTCCATTGGACATGATGGAAAATGACTCGATCCCTCCTCCTGCAGGACTCCAGGTTGCAGGATGCCCCAGTTAAACTGATTGATGAGGAGCTTCTTCGTCTCTGGGCAGCACACTTTGTAGACTTTTGAAGGTTAATAGCCATAAGATTGACCCATCAATCGCATTAAAGTCCTATATACAATCCCATGCTGGGGTTCAAACTAATTTCTCGGTTTCTGGAAATGATTTCATGTACTGTGCTGCAGAATGTGGCCACACACGCACACACACACTCTCTCTCTCTCACACACACACACACACACAAACACACACACACAAATAAAAACAAGATTAAGTTCATGCATTCTGTGATTGGACTCGATATCCCTTTCAATATTTTCGCACAGCATCTACAAACGCTTTGGGAAACAACCCCCTGCACACTGCAGCACCTGAGTCGACCCAGAAGCTTCATATCTGAGAAAAATCACACCACAAAATCGTCTTTTGTCAGCGGGAGAATCGAGTTGATTGCGCGCACTCCTACTGTGTGATTGTCTCATTTGGTGCGTCTCCTCTTGCAGGTCCTAATGATCTGGCAGGCCTGACATGTCTGTCCTAATATCGGGTGGTTATTCCCAGAGTTTAATTAGACTTATCTTGCGGTGCATAAAGGTGGCGTGTTGTTTGACACCGAGAAAAAGAAAATGACTGAGTAAAAAAAAAGAAACAGCTGATATTAAAATTTAACAGACGGAAGCAGAGGCTTTTACTCCGCAGCCACGGTGGGCTGGTGGTATTACACGCTGTAATCTTGCATTCACACCTTTTCTCGTCCCCTCATTTATTGCTGGTGCATTTCTTCCCTGATAAAGAAGCTGCTGCTGCCATGCGTTCAACATCAATCACAACCAGCGCGCGGGGCGCGTGCGGCATTCCCTCCACCGGCTCCAAAGTGTGGGGTCTGTGCGTCCTCCCTGTGTTATCTCTTTAAAATCTCCCCTCCTGGCAGGAGCAGCGGTTAGTGAGGGGCTCCGCCGGACGTGTCATTTCTTTCCCAGAGCCCGAAGTTGGGACTTGAGACTTTCTGCACCACTTTTTCCGCGGACGGCGCTCGCGAGGATGTTGCAGGATCGACGCAGCCTCCAGACGCGCGTGGATTCCCTTTGGATACTGTACAGAAACAATGTTTAGATGTTTTTATTCCCACGAATGCCAGCACCAGCGCAGGCAAATCTGCGCCCCCCTCTACACATTGATGGACTCAACAAGACACAATCTCGCTTTGGATATGGGTCACTTCACATGAAAGGGCAAGGCGATAGGGGTAAGTACGACCACCGACGCTGCAGAAATGGGTCGTCTTGTACAAATCACATGTTATAAAACCGTCGTGACTTAAAATTGAATGAAGCTTTGACCCGTGCGGCGTGTTGGAACGATCCTCCCAGTGAAGGATCCGTGATAGAATCTGAGGATGCACGCACAACATTTTTTTTTTTTTTTCCCCCCTGCAACTTTCGGGTTTAAATGCTTTTTAACCCTTGAATCAAACGCCGAGTCATAATGTTATGGCTGTTTTTTTTTTTCAAAGTAGATGTGCACATTGTCTGTAGGACGGAGAGCTACGCCCAAATGCATTGATTGTTTTTGCGCGTTAAGGCGCAGCGTTCCGCGCGGAGCTCCGCTCTGCCGCGCCGCTGCGCTGCGCTGCGGAGGCGCCTCAAGTCTCACGAAATATCATCAAAGAATGAGTCAGTATCCAGAACTGCTGGAGCCTCGCGCTTTAACGATGAGGTCAGAGCATTGACAAATCGCACGCAGAAATGTGAGTCTGAATGGTAAAAAAAAAAAAAAAAAAAAGAAAGGAAAGAAGACAAAACAGGATGCAAACACTTCCACATCCTCAGCTCCTTATCTTATCTCTTAGAATCTCAGCCCTGAATCAAGTTGAGTCATGTAGGCTAGCACCCTGGTTGGGTGGTGTTTTTGGGAGAGAGTGTTGTGGTGGTGGTGGTGGTGGTTGCGGGGGGGGGGGTGAGTGTGAGCCATAGACTGTCAGTCACTGTGCCGTGCAGATGTGCAGCCTCCTGGCAGTGGAGGCGAGATAGGAGTGTTATAACTGCTGATGTGAGACTGCTGCTCTGCACCCCAGAGCAAACTTTAATAGGTTACTCAGGCATGCGTGGTTGTTACTTCGAGCCCATTATTCCGTTGACATGCTTAATTTGCATGTTCCGTGTTTTTTGTCTGTTGGCATATGTGACAGTGCTGTGTGGTCAAACATCATCAGACAAGCATAAAGAAACCAGGATATTAATAAAGGTTTCCATTTTAGTCCGCTCCCTCAGGCCAGTCCACAAAGATTAGCTTAGTGCTATCTTACTCTCATAGCTCCAAATCATGAGGGGGGGGGGGGGGGCTGTAATGATTGCAGCCAAATATGCCATTGTCTGCATTCCCTCTGAACTTACAGCCAAAAGGGGAGATGTTCGTCATATCAGTGGGTAATTTTCCAAAGGGTCTGACTCAGCAAAAGATAGACCCTTAATTCAATCCCGTCCATCCTCTGAGCTCCCCCGAGACAGATTCGATGTCTTATGTTGGGTTACTGTTGTTGGCATGTTCCTCGCAACCGCAGTGACTAATAGCCTACCTGGATCCGGCTACAAAGCAAGCTTAAGAACTCTCCCCCAGAGAGAGATCGGGAGGAATATTCTGTGTGTAGATGGTAGCAGGGAGTGAGAGCAGGGCTTATTCAAACAGCCTTTAGATTTACTTTTGCAGGATTCGCCCGGCTTATCATATCCGCCGAGTTAGTTTAGCAAGTGCGGAGTCAGCATTGAACGTCACGCTTTGCTTGGGACTAAGTTAATACGACGTGGGCCGGAATGTAGGCAGCTACGAGGAGGTAGCGTAGCGCTGCCTCGTTCTCTGCTCAATAAAACAGGAGGACACACCAGCAGAGTCTGGGTTTGCATGCGCAGGGAATACAAATGCTTCTTTTAATTCTGTTGGCAAAAGGGGAGGGGGGGAGGAGAGGGGAGGGGGGGGGGGGGGGGGGGGGGGGGGGGGAGAAGAAACGCATCCCATTAAAATGATGAATGATCAAAGTGATTGAAACCATTCCAATAGAAGGAGGCTTTGATCTCGCTCTCCTATCTGCACAGAAAGCTTCCAGTGTCCACACCTTGCTTGCTGCATGGATCCAAGTGCAGAGCTGCAATAAACAGACGTCTGCGCCGTTTTCCTCAAAAACAGACTCGTGGTCTAATTCCCGCTAGACCTTTCTTTTTCAAAAAGCCCGTGCTGTAAACAAGAAAAATACGTGTATGTGTGGTGCGCAGAGTACAGAGCCGAAGTTCCAGCTTCTCTCTCCTCCCAGCAGACACCATCTGCTCACTGGGGAGGTTTTCCCAAACAGTCCCATAGTAAAGCCAGAAGGGATGGCGGGACAACAAACACAGCTCGCTCAGATTTCTTTAAAAACGAGAAAGAGGTCATAGAAACTATAAGAAAGACAGACGAGTTATCACTTTAATAAGTGTATGAATAAAAAAAAAAAATAGTTCATGTCCGCATGCTGCTGTTGTATATGGATGCACACGCACACACACACATACACACGCACATACACACATACACACAAGCACATACACACATACACACCCACAAACACACAAGCACATACACACATACACACCCACGTACACACATACAACACATACACACAAGCACATACACACATACACACATACACACAAGCACATATACACACATACACACATACACACATACACACATACACACAAGCACATACACACATACACACGCACATACACACATACACACAAGCACATACACACATACACACCCACAACACACAAGCACATACACACATACACACCCACGTACACACATACACACATACACACAAGCACATACACACATACACACATACACACAAGCACATATACACACAAGCACATACACACATACACACATACACACAAGCACATACACACATACACACGCACATACACACATACACACAAGCACATACACACATACACACCCACATACACACAAACACATATACACATACACACATGCACACAAGCACATACACACATACATACGCACATACACACATACACACGCACATACACACATACACGCAAGCACATAAACACATAAACACACACTCATGTTGCTAATGCATTTTTTTTAATATTTCTCCGCAAGCATCCATAAATTGTATCTTCATAAGGTAATTCAGAAACATCCCACGTTTAGTGGGGCTGCGTTACATGCCCCCCCCCCCCGATCATTTTGGTGTTTTAAAAAAAAATATATTTTGACAGCGTTTAAAATGTTTTCTATTAGCTCAAATTCTAGGACGCTTAAACTAACGAGCGTGTGATGAATCGCATCAGTAGGAATTCACCGAGACAATTTATCCCGTGTTTTAATGGAGCGACGACACTCAGTCAGAGGATATCCTCTTCCTCGCCGGACAGATTGAAATTAAACGTGTTCCCTGGTAACTGGTAATCAGGTACAAACAGACGCCATTATCTACCGCTGTTCTACTAATTCGGTGTCTCTGTGTTTGGGTTTTAAGGCTATAGGCGAGACCAACAGGCAGAAATTAGACCCTTCAAATAGCATTTTAATGTCAGAAATACATCTTTTAAGCCATTTTCTACTAAATATCGACTTTCCATCCAAAACACAACATGGATTCGGCCCTTAAATCATTAAAACTGAAGAAGCGCAGGAACAAAAAAAAAAAAATGTTATTGATTTCGAATTATTTACAATGCAAACAAGAAATAGGAAGGTTCCGATGAGGGATGTGGGTCCTTCCTGAGTCATCGTGCACACCTTCAGTTCCTGGGGCGGCGTGGTGCGAAATGGAGAGTGATATGAGTGCACTTAATATCCCTGCAGCGGATTGTACACATTATCGTACGCCAAGGCTGGAGAGCGTCCCTCCTCTCCCCCTGTGAATCCATCATTAAGATACACTCACCTTTACTCAAGCCGTTTAACGCTCCCTGCATGCCAGCTTTCATGGGCTCAGTCCGTGCATGTGAGAGAGAGGAGCCGAGCACATGAGGGGCATAAACGTCAGCTGACTCACAGCGGCACACATGCACTGTAAACCCAAACGCTTCATTTAATTACACAGAATGAGTTCTGAAAACCACCCGGCCCTCTGGTGGCATTGAAGAAAGAAATCATTATCTCGTGGTCCAACTCCTAATAACTCGTCGAAATTTGTTATTATCTTGTGGCCGAGACCTAATAACTCGTTCCCACGGGACAATAACTCGTTCCCATGCCTTATTAAGTCCTTTTCCGCGAGATAATAACTCGTTCCCCACGCCTTATTCAGTCATGGCAACATCCTAATTACTCATCCCCACGAGTTAGTAGGACGTGGCCACAACTTTTTAACTCGTTTGCACGCCTTATGAAGTCAATGCCACAAGATAATAACTCGTTCCCAAGTTCTATTAAGTCATAGCTGCAAGATATTAACTCGTTCCCACGCCTTATTCAGTCATGGCCACGTCCTAATAACTTGAGTTTATTAGGACGTGGCCACAAGTTTTTAACTCGTTTCCACGCCTTATTAAGTCATAGCCACGAGATAATACCTTGTTCCCACGCCTTATTAAGTCATAGCCACGAGATAATACCTTGTTCCCACGCCTTATTAAGTCGTGAGGCTCAGTAGAAAATTGAAAAAATTGGTTTAGAATTGCCCCAATAGTTGAGAAATGATTGGCTCAAACTGTGATTTGGGAGATAAAGCTCCCCCTAGTGAGTCAAATATGAACTATTGGAGTAAAAATGTCACATACAGCATAGATCTCCTTGAATCAATTCATATTTACCAAATTTGGTTATCAAATTATGGCGGGGAAAACTTTTGGAGACTAATCTCCCTCCAGTTTCAAAAATATAAAACTGACCTATCCCCAAATCAATACAGTTCTTCCTTGCACTATGATCTATGGGGCTATAAAATGATCCATGAAATGTTTTTTTTGAGTTATCAAAATTAGGAAGGATCTGTGGCGGCGGCGATGAGGATTCCATAATATCCCAGACTTTTCAGGGATATAAAAATAGTGAATAATATTTCTTTGGTATTCTTAAAAATTCCATAAAAATATCTTGCAAAAATATAATAAATAAAAAATAATAAATTATATTAATATGAGCTTTTTTTTTTGGAAATGACGTAACCCCAGTAAAAATCTAAAAAGTCACGGGTTCTCAGAACTCTTTCCTTCTCCAATTTTGA